>OZ012735.1:189239223-189601723 GCA_963859935.3 Lathyrus sativus | reverse complement strand
ATATACATATGTTCATCATTCATCTCATATCGCTTCATTTTAGATTCACATTTATAACTCACAATTCAACAATTCATACACACCAGCATCCTTCATACAACAATGATATTTATGCCATATGGCTCATATAAAACTCATCAATTAACACCAATCCCCTTTTGGGAGTATGGGTACATCACTTATACCCTACCAGGAACAACATCTCAGTTATTCTACCCCGATAATTATTCCACCAGGAACGACATCTTAGTCATTCTACCCCGGTGTATACAACCACGACACTATACCTCACTAGGAATAACATTCTGTTATTCTACCCCAGTGATTACTCCAGTAGGAACGACATCTTGCCATTCCACCCCAGTGAGTACGACTCAACACATATACATATTTCCAACATCCTTCTTATATTACCAAACAATGCACATGCACTTGCCATATATAATCTCATGCATTCTTCACCAACCATCGCATACAAGTAATATGCACTTACAAATATCGTGCCAAACGGCAACAAACTCAATCACATTCATCATGCGTTTTAATCAATTTAAACAATGTATCACATATGCCAAAAGACCACATATTCATAATCGATTCATAATCTAGGATTCACGCCATACGGCTACCCACAACACATCATATAACAACGCACAAGCTATACGCTACATAATTACATCAAATACATCAACATTGGATGGAACCAACCAAAATAAAACAAATGTTGTCACATTGGCTGACCTTCGCCTGGCGAAGCATTCTAGCGAATGCTCGCTGCCTCATTCGCCTAGCGAACTCACTGGCGAAGCTAGTCAGAAGCTACTGGAAGTATTCGCTACCACTCGTTGGATTCATTCGCCAGGCGAACCCTTGCCACTAGCCTTCGCCTGACCAACTTGCCAGCGAAGGCTGAATTTGGCTACTGACTTGGTTCGCTGACCACTTCGCTAGGCTTTGCCTGGCGAAGTTTCACTGCCACTCGCCTGGCGAACCTGCGAACTCAAAAACCCCTAACTATCTAAAAATCATTCAATCACCCCGAAATCAACCGATTCCATCCCAGCGACCTCAGTAGTCTTAGCCGATCATCACCCGACTAAACTACGTCGTTAATTTCAGATTCTAACTGTTCAAACTCAGTTTCTACCGATTAAACTAATTTCGACCTAAAATGGAAAATGTAGAAAACACCTAACAAATGCAAACACACACATACATAATCATACACATTGATTAAGATAGTAAGATTTCACACCCTTACCTTGATTAATCGGAAGCTAGAGGATGTTCTTGATGATTTTCCAAGTTTCCTCTTTTTCTCCTCCTTTTCTCTTCTTCCTCTTTCTTCCCCTTTCTTTCTCTTCCTTATTTCTTTTTCTTTTCCACTTCCTCATATATATATCTTTCCCTTTATTTCTTTCCAATATATTCCCTCTCTCAAAACATCTATCAATCAATTTAAACAATCATCTAATTATTCAAATAATTAGAATAATCCAAATAAATCAATTAATTAACACAAATAATTAATTATTGAAAATTGGGCTGTTACAACTCTCCCCCACTTTAGGAATTTTCGTCCTCGAAAATGTTACCTCAATGAACCGAGTCGGATACGACTTCCTCATCCCAATCTCTCAAATCCCACTTTCTCTAGTTGGTTCCCCCAGCTGTCTTTACCGAAGAAATCTTCATTACCTCGAAGTTACTTCTTACTCATCAATCTGAACTAGCAATGTCTCAATAGTCAAATCCTTCCTCACTTGTACACCATCTGTCTGAATGAATGCACTTTCACTTCCTCAATTAGGCACATACCACATCATGTAAATTCACAAGCGACAACGGTAAGACAATCTAACATGATACTTCTCCCACGCTTCCGCTGCGCCACTCTGATACTAAGCAACAAAGCACGGTGTGTGCCTCCGAGACTTCAAAGCTCGATCAACACCCGTCATCACTGTAACCCTCAGAACACGTCCTTTCTTGGATCTTCTTGATCTTTTCAGTCGTCTCTTACACAATCCTCAGGTCCGAGCACAGTACTCTCACCTGAATCATATCAATACAGAGGAGTCCTACACCTCATACCATACAAAGCTTCAAATTCCCATGTGACACCATATTCGATGACAACTCATACAATCTTTATCACTTCAGTGATATACATCTCAACAGGCCCCAACATAGAATGATTAATCCTCATTGGTAGGAAAAGAGCCAATCTAGTCATTCCATCCAAAATCACTCAATTAAAACCATATTCCTCAAATTCTCCGGAAACTCAACGCAAAATCCATGGGAATACTATCCGATTTCAACTCTGGAATATACAACGGTTACATCAGACACAACAGTCTCAGATGTTCATTCTTCGACTTCCGACAAGTCTAACCAGCACATACAACTAAACCACTTCCCTCTTAATCTATGGCCATCAAAATAATTTCCTCAAATCCGGTTACATCTTTATAGGACTAGGATGGATACTCCATCTACCACAATACTCTTATTCCACTTAATAATATCTAGAACACAACTCTATCACGACATCTCATGATACCATCCCCATTAATACGAAAATCAGTCCTTCGACTTAATTCATCAAATTCAACCATCATCATCAGTATATACCAAATCTTCAAATCGATGCATCAGTTACCGCGTTGCTCTACCAGAATGGTAATTCAATCTAAAACCATAATCCCTTAGGAGTTCCAATTATTTTCCTCTGCCTCATATTCAATTCTTCCAATTCAAACCATTACCTTAAGCTCTTTAGATCACCAACTATTTCAAATCTCTCACTAACCAATTGGAGCCTCCAACTCCGGCACGAACACAACAACGACCAACTCTAAGTTAGTTGTCAGATAATCCCTCATATATACTTTAAATTGCCTCCAAGCAACTAAACTTGCTGATGTTGCACTTAACATATCTCTCAATCATACCCACGAGACATCACAAAACACCACGAGCAGTTCTGTCGAATTCGGAAAGAATCCACACACGAGTTGTTGACAGCTCTCCCAAAACTCTCTGAACTTTCTTCACAGTGGCATATCACCGCTTCTCCTCCAACACTGATAACACAAGTTCTCGATGCTCAACATGGTCCTCTATACTCTTCGATTTATCAAATACATTCCATCAATAAATTAATTAATTTCCATGCCACTACTTCACCATCACATAGAGCATTAAAATAGCGTCCAACGCTTTGAATTGTGCGTCAAAATAAGAAAACAACATTTTCACACTCCGAAGGCCACTCAACTCATTTTCAACTCTTGAAATTTTTGAAGGCCTAAGTATACCAATATTGTATTCCACATCTTACTTTCTTTAATAATCACCGAAAGTCATTATCCACCTTTATACTCGACTCCATAACCTGTTGCCGTAGCATACACACCAGACACAAGTCTCAAAATTACTCACTCAATTTAAATCCCTTGGCCACCCAAACAGACATACCATATGGAGCCCTCAAAATAAGACTACTTTCCGCAACTAAGTCGATCACAACTTCACCTCACGTCTGGTCTATATATCACTTATCTTGTCAGGATAACTCTCAGACAACCATAATCAATCGGTAAACCACCAACTTCTCCACTTTCATTAATACTCAAAATTCCCATCAAAATTAAACATCTCATCACTGTCCTGCGCCGACTCATCAAAACAATTCTTAAGCGCTCGGCTTTACTCAAAATAATTCACTGCACCACGCCATCTAAGCTTACAAGACACATTTATCCCATCCAACACAACCCCAACTACTATCAATAAGAGATTAAGGGTGATCAGTTCCTCAATTTGTCAATAGATAGTCGAAAATCATGATGGGGTAAAAACCATCTTTACCAAACTATAAGAGCATTCAACCACACTGAGCTACAACCTGGAGAAGCACAAGTTTCTCCCCCACTTTAATCATTCTCACTCCTTGCAGACAAAGGCTAGACAAGAAACACGTACCAACAGTGTTGCACACACATGTCGCATACAAGGGAACAACTAACATTAGACAACTTGGCCGGATGGACCGACATGCTCTGATAACACTAATGTAACACCTTTCTAACCCCACATAAAAACATAATTAATCAGAGTAAATTAACATGCTTTCACATATGGGCGTCACACAATTTACAAATCTCAACATTCACCTGTGATACTCATGTAACATTGAAATAAATAGTCATGCTATTAAATTTTCATCTTGCATGTAGCAGCGGATTCAATTTATTTACATAAATCAATTCACAGAATATTCATGTTCATCACATAATCATCAACACTTAGGCACAGAGGCCATTATCACATATTTCGAGGCCATTATCACATATTTCAAATACATTTAAAACACAACTTAGAATACATAATATATCTCTAAGGCATAAACCCAAAGATCTCAGTGTTACATAACCAGAGCATGACTCGGCCCAACATAATTAAAATATTAAACGACTGCACCAGCAGAGACCTTGCAACTACTAGCAGTACAACTCCAAGATACCTGCACGATGTCATAAAGGACATCATTCCAGCAGAAGGGCGAGAAACATTACCATAATAATCAATGCACATAATCATATATAAAAGTACAGAATACATATATTCCACCTTTTCTCACCACAATGCATATTAACACAATAACAAAGCATATAATATATTTCTATAACATAGAATATCCATATTATACTTCTTACCACAATACATCACCACTCACTAACATACATTACAATGTATACATATATATATACATATATATATATATATATATATATATATATATATATATATATATATATATATATATATATATATATATATATATATATATATATATATATATATATATATATATATATATATATATATATATATATATATATATATATATATATATATATATATATATATATATATATATATATACATCTCATCATGCATACATTCACGATTCACTCACATACATCGCTATTTATATATAAACAAATATGGATAACCATCAAGCATATTTATCATGCGTACATCCATAATCCCAATCAATCCATATAAACATACAAAATATGTTCATTTCATCACCAATTCACATAAACATTCACATTAACTCAACAAACATACACAACATGTTTATTCCATCACTAATTCACATTAACATCTACATTCATG
Source organism: Lathyrus sativus (assembly GCA_963859935.3). Lineage (NCBI taxonomy): Eukaryota > Viridiplantae > Streptophyta > Magnoliopsida > Fabales > Fabaceae > Lathyrus > Lathyrus sativus. The sequence continues at coordinate 189,596,533 of OZ012735.1, read as the reverse complement.
TTTATTTCACCATACATCATATAAAGATGACAACATGCAACTCATAGAGACCGACACACGACTCTATGCAGATGCAAATGCGGTACCGACTCATTTCAGCAGGTTCAATTGAAGAACCAAAAATAACCATTGCTCACACTCCACATGGGCACACGAGGTTCTGTAGATTTAACGAAGAATCAAATATAACCATCACAACATACGAGGTTCTGCAAATCCACCGAGGGATCAATATATAACCATCGCTCACACCCCACAAGGGCACACGAGGTTCTGCAGATTCACCGAGGAATCAATATATAACCATCGCTCACACCCCACAAGGGTACACGAGGTTCTGCAGATTCACCGAGGAATCAATAAACACAAGAATGCATACCATGATGCTTCACATGCAACATGACTCATGACACTCTTGAAATGCACACATGTTTACAAACCTACTCATGCATTCGTCACATTCATCGCATATATTCATTATGCACTCACAATATATACATATCACAATATATACATATATTCATCATTTCATTCACACTATTCAAACATGGTTCACCTTTACAATCATCATACATCTCATACCAGCACGTATATTCAATATGCATTCACAATATATATATATATATATATATATATATATATATATATATATATATATATATATATATATATATATATATATATATATATATATATATATATATATATATATATATATATATATATATATATATATATATATATATATATATATATATATATATATATATATATATATATATATATATAGACACACACACACACACACACACACACACACATATATATATATATATATATATATATATATATATATATATATATATATATATATATATATATATATATATATATCACAATGCATATATACATATGTTCATCATTCATCTCATATCGCTTCATTCTAGATTCACATTTATAACTCACAATTCAACAATTCATACACATCAGCATCCTTCATACAACAATGATATTTATGCCATATAGCTCATATAAAACTCATCAATTAACACCAATCCCCTTTTGGGAGTATGGGTACATCACTTATACCCTACCAGGAACAACATCTCAGTTATTCTACCCCGATAATTATTCCACCAGGAACGACATCTTAGTCATTCTACCCCGGTGTATACAACCACGACACTATACCTCACTAGGAATAACATTCTGTTATTCTACCCCAGTGATTACTCCACTTGGAACGACATCTTGCCATTCTACCCCAGTGAGTACGACTCAACACATATACATATTTCCAACATCCTTCTTACATTACCAAACAATGCACATGCACTTGCCATATATAAATTCATGCATTCTTCACCCACCATCCCATACAAGCAATATGCACTTACAAATATCGTGCCAAACGGAAACAAACTCAATCACATTCATCATGCGTTTTAATCAATTTAAACAATGTATCACATATGCTAAAAGACCAATATTCATAATCGATTCATAATCTAGGATTCACGCCATACGGCTACCCACAGCACATCATATAACAGCGCACAAACTATACGCTACATAATTACATCAAATACATCAACATTGGATGGAACCAACCAAAATAAAACAAATGCTGTCACATTCGCTGACCTTCGCCTGGCGAAGCATTCTAGCGAATGCTCGCTGCCTCACTCACCTAACGAACTCACTGGCGAAGCTAGTCAGAAGCTACTGGAAGTATTCGCTACCATTCGCTGGATTCATTCGCCTGGCGAACCCTCGCCACTAGCCTTCGCCCGGCGAACTTGCCAGCGAAGACTGAATTTGGCTACTGACTTAGTTCGCTGACCACTCGCTAGGCTTCGCCTGGCAAAGCTTCGCTGCCACTCGCCTGGCGAACCTGCGAACTCAGAAATCCCTAACTATCAAAAAATCATCCAATCACCCCAAAATCAACCGATTCCATCCCATCGACCTCAGTAGTCTTAGCCGATCATCACCCAACTAAACTACGCCGTCAATTTCAGATTCTAACTGTTCAAACTCGGTTTCTACGGATTAAACTCATTTCGACCTAAAATGGAAAATGTAGAAAACACCCAAAAAATCCAAACACACACATACATAATCATACACATTGATTAAGATAGTAAGATTTCACACCCTTACCTTGATTAATCAGACGCTATAGGATGTTCTTGATGATTTTCCAAGTTTCCTCTTTTTCTCCTCCTTTTCTCTTCTTCCTCTTTCTTCCCCTTTCTTTCTCTTCCTTCTTTCTTTTTTCTTTTCCATTTCCTCATATATATATCTTTCCCTTTATTTCTTTCCAATATATTCCCTCTCTCAAAACATCTATCAATCCATTTAAACAATCATCTAATTATTCAAATAATTAGAATAATCCAAATAAATCAATTAATTAACACAAATAATTAATTATTGAAAATTGGGCTGTTACACTAATCGCTATGATCCGTTGTTTGGAAGTATGACTCACCACTTCTCTCATGTGTTTGGATTTTTGTTAGAAGTTAGCCACAAACTTAATTTTTTCTTATATAAGGGGATTCGAGATTTCAAACTACTAAAATCTCTTAAGTTTATTGTATACTCTCAAGAAAAATTATTAGGGAGAGAAGTATGTATTTTTCTCTTTTGACTGAACCTCTATAACTGCTAGTGTCTTCTTTCTTTTCTTAAATCTTTAAATTTTTTAATTTTATTTTCTAGTACATAAATGTAAAACTTTTCTAAATATGTTTTGAACTTTGATTTTAACCCTAAAAGTTTTTCAAATTCAAGTTTTTCTAAAACACACAATTCACCCCCTCTTGTGTGCGAACTCACATGTCCAACATTTACTTCTTATAGAATAATGTTAACAATTCATGTATGTGTTGCTTCTGCTGAATATAGTTTTTGAAAACTAAAATGAATAAAATCCTATCTATGATCAAAAATGTCTTAACAAATATTAAATGGATTGACTTTATTATCTATTGAAAAAAACTTTACAAGAAATCAATTAGGATAATTTAATAAACGGTTTTGCATCTCAAAAAGTAGGAAAATAAAATTTATTTAAAGTATTTATATAAAAAACTTTAATTTTTTAAAGGCCCAACTCCTAAAGTTTATTTTAGGCATCAATATTGGTTTAGACGGCCTTGGTTGGTCATCCACCAAATCTTCATCCTCACTCTCTATATCACAGTCAGAGTTATCAATGCTTGTATTATCAGAACACAAATCCGTGTTATTATCTTGCAAAATGAAATTGGCATCCCGATTACTTGTTTGTTGTGGTTTGGTGTTTTCAATTAATGAGATATTAGTTTCTAGTAGTCCATCAATAACATTTGTTATTGCACCTGGTTTAGCATGTGTTATTGGAGCTGGTACAACATGAGGAGTAGATATGTGAGATGTGGTTTCTTGGAACTAGTTAAATAGATTAATTCCAACAAGTCTTGCAAATGATGTACTTTTAGACCAATAATGATGTTTTATATGTTGGATATTTACAAATTTTAAAGTTGAATCATAAATTGGTGTATGGGATGAAAAAGTTATTTTTTATTAATAGAGTAGTTTGCATATTCTGCTGGAGGGATATTTACTTTAAATGAACTACTTGATAGAACTTTCCTATTTATTAGTTTCAATTTCCTTTTTTTTCCTACTAGTTGTAGCAGGTGTGTTGTTATTATCCATAATTGTATGTTATAATTAATCTTATTAAAAAAATATAATGAAACTAATCTCACCTGATCAGAAAGGAGTCAGTGACCTGCCACGCGTCGTGATCTGATGCCTTCACCGGAGATGTGGAGGAGAAAGAAGGTGTACCTGCAAAATGCTCTGATGCCTAAGTAAGTACCGGAACTAGAAAGAGCAAGTACAGAGAGGAGGTATGGAAAATAGAATACTTGAACCTCTAATGAAAGAGGGTATTTATAATGTGCCCCCAGCGCAGGGCCAACAGTTACATTGCATTGGACTGGATTGCCAAGCCTAACACAAGTAACTGTCAGGGCTTACGTGGCGTAGTGAAAACCAGCGTGTGGTCTTCCCCCTGGACCAACTGCCCTGTGATCTTCGGAAGGTGGGCTGACCATCTCTTTCGAATTGGGGTAGTTGTCTAATGACGTGTCCCTTCGTGAGGGAGCATGTGGAGAACATGGAGAAAGCGTGTGGACCTCCCCGTCCAGAGGACTTCTGCTCGGGGGATGAGCCTTGTTAAGGCTCCTCTCCGACGTAGGAATTGGGCCTTGTTGGGCCTCGCCATTGTAGCTTTGGGTTAGACCTGCCTGGCAGAAGGGCAGGTCTTGGCCCATTCCAGAAAGGAGCCCCCAAGTCGCTGCTCCGAGGTGAAGGAGTAGTGACTTAAGGGCAGGTTGAAATGTCGAGGTCCTCTTCGGGAGTATGCATCTGCCTGATGTATGGAGTCGGGGGTCGCTTATGGTGCCAGGAGAGGAAGTATGCCAGGGATGTTAGGAGACACACGAGGAGCCTAGGAGGCATGTCGGGGAGCCGGACAGGGAGACATATGGCTTGCTGAGCTTTTGGAGCTGCCACGTGTCAGGCAGCCACTGCTTGGCTAGGGCGACTATGGGTAGGGGTGCTTGAGTGCCTAGGGGCACCTCGAGTCCCGTGCTAGGCTTATATAAATAGCTATGTCCTGCTCCATTTCCCACTTTTCACTCTCTCTGCTTTTGACATAACTTTTCCTTCTCTTCTGCCTCTTCAAGCTCTGCACAGCGACGTCTGCCGTCATCCGTCGTAACGACTGCCACATCTGTTGTCTAGAATAGTCGTTCCAAGTATGTTTTGGATTTTTTCTGTCTTTCACATTTTTCGTCTTATTTTGCCTAATTTTTGACGATCCCACGGTGGACATGATGAATGTCCCGAGGAGATCGCGAGGTTTTCCGGTGAATATGTCGGGCACCCCTAGAAGAAAAGTTAGGGTCAAGACACTAAAAAAAACCTTTGGAGTCCATCCATGGTGTCCAAAAAGTCCAAGGGTTTGATTTCATAAAGGATCACAAAGTTTAAAGTTCATCTGATACAAAAGTCAATTGTGGTCAAAACCATGTTTGACTTATGTAGTTTTTGGTCAAAAATAGAGTCTTCAAGTCAAGAATGATGTTAATATGTGATTTGAATCATGTTTGATCAAGAAAAATCAAGAAATGTGAGGTTACTTGTAAAAAGGGCAACATTGGAGAAGTTGAAATTTTTCCAAGTTATAAAATCCATTGATTTTTACCCTACTTTGCAAGGGCATAACTTCCAAACCAAGTACCCGTTTTCTTTGATTCAAATATCAAATTGAAGAGCTTGTTACATACTACAACTTTGTCTTTGAGAGTAGACTCCCAAAAAATGCATAGGTTTTAAGATATAAGGCCATGAACTTGGAGGTTCCATACTTTTGAACCTAAACACTTAGTGAAATTTTGGACAGAATCTGTTTTGTGTTTAAGCCAACTTTAGGGCTATTTTTCACTAAGATCCATAACGATTCAAGACCAACTTTGAACATTAAAGTTGAAGTATGATATACCAGCTTTCCAGAATGATCAAGAACATCAAAATCCTTTACTTCAGCCAAAAGTTATGGATGTTGCAATAAGGCTTGATCAAACTGAAATTCCAAGATAGATTTGCAACATGTTTGTGCCACACGATTTGAATAAGTTTTGAAAACCTGAAATCTCCACAAGATCCACTCGAAAATGATCATACAAGCATGTGCGTTGCAAAGTACAACTGAATTTTCATAGTTTCATCACTTGGCATGTGAAAGAAATCATTCAAAAGGTAGGAAGTGAGATTTTGTCCTCTAGCATTAAAGTGCTATAGTGAATTTGAGCAAAAATCGTCCAATCTATTAGAACCTGATCAGAACACCAAGGGATAGGATGAAACCTTGAGGAACAAATCTCAAAAGATCAGAATGTGAGGCATGTGAAGAATAACCCATGTGTGCCTTGGCTTTTAAGTTATAGGTACATGATATCACTTGTTGGATAATAGCCTACATCCAAATCCTTTCAAACTCAAAATATCATACACATTTCTCCTATAAATAAGATGCATTCTGAACATTCAAAATACACCAAAACTTTGCAAGAAGCTTGTTTTCTCCAAATCCTTTCCTTTCCACATTTCAAAGCTTCTAAGAGAGTCAAGACTTAGAACTTCAGTTCCAACAAACTTTGTCCAAACCAGTGATCAAACACTTTATATACATCATATAGAAGTAATCCAAACACTCATCAAACTTATGAAACACCAGAATCACCAAGTCACACCCCTTTTGCTTCATTTTGCTTCAAAGTTGCAGATTGGATAGGCCAAAGAGTTCTAGAAGGTTGCCAACCAATTTCAGCATTGCAACATAATCCTTGGAGGTCAAGGAAGCTGTTAGCATCAAGAGTTTGCATATGTAACACCTCCAAGCTAGAATTCGATTGTCACTTGCAAGGTAAGTTTCCTCAACTACTGAACTCTATGATTCATGCATCAATTTTGATCATTTGAGTTACATACATGTTTGTCGTGATGTAAGGATCATTTTCCTTCAATCAATTGATTCATATCCTGTACATATGGAATTTCATTTTAAATTCTCATTTTAGGTTTCATACGGTTTTCAAATCAATTTCTTTTGATATATTGAATTTAAATAAAATTGGTTAATGTCATTCAATTCCTCATCAAATTTCTATCAATTTTCATTTTTACATCGTGCCATTTGGATGCATATTCTGAGAGTTGGCATTTGGGGAAGATGAAGATGATGAATCTGAAGATGAACATGGCCATGGTGCCATTTTTGAAAATAAAATGTTTTTTTTACTATATTATTATTTTTATGGAGAATTAATACATGGATGTATCACCACTCCAATGGTTAAAGTGTGTGTTTGAGAGGTTTGAGTGTGTGCAAGGTTTGGGGTTTGAATCCCCCTCGCCCTATACCTTTTGGGTTTTTATCTTTTAAAACCCTTTTCAAAAGAGAGTTTCATATATTATTTACTCTAGCCATTTTTTATCACCATGTGCACATTGGCTCAATTGGTAATGTTTTAAACCTATGACATGGAGGGCACAAGTTCAACCCTTGGTGGGAGCAAAACCTAATTTTTACCACTATTTTTAAAAAACTTTTCTTCACATCTTCACACATTTATTTCACATAGCAAAATTCATTATTTTTGATTGAACTTTTGCACACTTCTTATTCATATGTCCTATTTTGTGAATATATTAAAAAATGTCAAAAATAATATTTATTTAACGCATTTTTATTAAGTTGAAAAATGGTCCATTTTAAGGTATTTTCATACTTTTAATAACTTTCTTTTAATTTTCCTCTTAACCTAATTGATCACATGTACTTCTATGGTCATGATACACTTTGTTCAAGCCTTGTTTGAAATACATAACATGCTTGCCCTGACTTAAACACCATTCGTACCATGTTTAATTGATTTCCATTTTGAAAATACTTTTGTTCAAATGTTTAATTAAAGTTTTCACTTTGATTAAACTTTCAAAACTCTTTGTACATAGTTAGGGCTTTCACTTGAGTTTGGATTCCCCCAAAGCCTTTGATTCAACCATGTTTGAATGCCTTGTCCATATGTTTGTCTCCATTTATGATTTCTATTTACCATTTAATATATTCACTTGACCCTCGATTCATCTTGAATATTTGCTTACTTGAACTTCCTTGTGATTGAATCTTCGCTCACATACTCAAGTATTTTCTTCATAAACTCTTACCATGATGAATATGTCTCTTTGTCTGATACTCATTCACATGTTGATATATCATGCTTAATAATTCCATGCTCATGTCATCCTCGATGACATTTGTCTTGTTAAGTTTCTCTTGACATTTACAACACTTGCATAACTGTTGATTTTCAATACTCATCCCTAGTTTAGACTCAGTTCAAACTTTATGATTCCCTTCAAACTACTACTTAGTTAAAACATTAGGTTTCCCTTGTTGAAGTTCCAACTATCAACATAACCTCCTCTTGGGCTTTGTACAAGGAAGTTAGACTTCAGACTCAACTCTTCCACAAAGAGATGAGAATTCCTTTTTGGAGTCCTAAAGTTAACCATAACCCTTTGTAGATTCAAACCTCAAAACCTCAAGTCAAACCCTAGCTAACCTTTGGTTTCAAAATTCAACACTCCCTAGAGATGAGAGATGAATCATCTCTATGAAAGAGATGTCTCCTTTATTCCCTGATCAAACATAAATCAAACTTTTCAAACTTTTCTCCATTTAAGTGATGCAAGTGGCATACTTGTTGATTCAAAATCTAAGCTGGAGTCCTTCTATTATTATGATGTACAAAAACACTTCTTTCATTTAAGTGGTGTAAGTGTCACACTTGTTGATTCTATATACAAGTCATAGGCTCTTCTCTTAAAATGCAAAGACTCAGTTAAAGGAAGATGTGACATTGCTCTAGATTTTACATCCAAGTTCAAAGCTTCTCCCTTTATTATCTTATTTCTCAAAAATGTTTGTGGTGAATAGGTGAGATGTCTTCCTTAAGATGACAATTTGTCTCTTCTCAAAAACCAACAAACTCAATTCCACCAATTAGTAGGTGGAACTACGAACACTCTGATTTCTCAACTCATTTTTGAGAATACGTAGGCATAAGATTGCGAGATCATAGCGAACACAATAATAAACAAAACCATTAGGTCCCTACACCTTTATCTTAGTTCATTTCTACATACCCAACAAAAACAACAAAAAACATTTCTCACTCACTCACTCAAAACCAATAAATTCCCATTATACAGTAAGTAACTCAAAACCAACACTAAACACAAATATATGCAAGAGGTTCCTATAGATACTTAGGGTGCTAATATCTTCCCTTTGTATAACCAATCCCGATTCCCGATCTCTCAAGTGCATTGTTTTGCATTACACACACTTGCAGGTTTATTTAGATTTTTTCCCCTTTCCTACCTTTGAGATAAATTAAAAGTTTACATTGTAAAAGGGCGAGTCTTTTTCATCCGACTACACGTGTCGGTACCAGATAATAACTCTTGTATGATATTATTCTAAATATATATTATCCAGTACGTTACAGAAACCCTAACATTTGTGTATTTTGAGTTGTGCAATCTTCAATTTTTCGTATGAGTAGGACTATTTATTACAAAATAATTTGAATTTAATTTATAGTTTATATAAATTATTATTTTAAAAGATAATTTTTAATTTATTATAAATTTAATATTTTTAAAATAGAAATCGTGGGATAGTGATGATAATAATAGTTACGATTTATTTTTGTCTTTCTTATTTTAACTTTTTCTTATCAATAAACATTTTCCTTTTGGTATAAAGTCGTCAATATCATTAAAGAGAAAATTTTAAAATAAAAAAAATTACAAAAAATTTCATGAAAAGAAAATTGAAAGAAACCAATTTATTATAACTAGTGTAAACAGAATGTGTCAAAGACAAGTTAAGTTAGTAATTGTCTTTAAAAATATATATTTTTTATTTAAATTGTGACTATAATATGAACTTTTATAAACACTCACACTTGAATTTAGTTGGATAAGGTATTCTCATATAATTAAAAAATATTATTCAATATAAGATCACTTTTTAAAATTATTTTATTTTAAAATGAATTAAAATTTTAAATTAATTTTTATTAAAAGTACCGTATCCATCAAGGTGCCGAAGAATTTATCATGATTTTCTTTTATTTTTGTAAAAATTAAAACAATTGATAAAAAACTTAACATGTTCTATATTTAATAAACTAGCAACAAACTCTTACCTATGCATGGGAGATGTTTTTGGGGGATGTGAATTTGGATGATTTTTTTTAATAATTATAATTTTTTGAAAAAGACCAAAGTTAAGAATAATATTTGAAGAAGTTAGAAATCAATAAATTTAGAAGAAAAACATTTGATTATAATATGTAACCTATGTGTATTATTATAGTATGTAACCTATGCAACATGTAAAATAGTTGTTGGTTTGTAAGGTTTGATCATTATCTTTCAAAATTTTTACTTTAAATAACAACTAGAATATGATATGGCTGTAAAAAATTTTAAAAATTTTAAATGTGAGAATGAGAGTGAATAGAAATTGAATATAATGGGAAACTAAAAATTATAATTTTGAAAAAAATAAAAAAAGTATATCAATATTAAATAGAATAACATATAATGCGATATAAATATAGTTATATGTAACGTAATTCAATAGGAATAATTAAAAAATAAAATATTAGGTAGGATATAAAAGGCTTAATATTTTTTTTGTCTCTTAATTTTAGTCAATGTTTTTCTTTGATCCTTTAAAAAAACGTTACATATTGGTCCATTAACTTTGTTGAAAAAACGTTAAAATTTGTTTTGTTATACTTTTAATGAATGAGTTGGAATATATATTTATTTTATATTGGTTAAAATATTACAAATAAGACTAAACGTGTTTGGACTGAGTTGGACTTTTTCAACATTTGTTTAAAGAGGCAAATAAGACTGAACATGTGAATTTTGAAATAAAGTCCCATCTCCTTCTTTTCACGTCCTCCTACATACGCTTTCTCTGAAGGCAAAAACAAATTTCTCCTTAGCCATGAAAATCAAACGAAATTCATCCATGGAAAACCAAAAAAAAAACTCATGCCTATTCTCTCAACTCCTCCTCTCAATCGAAACTTCAACTGAAAATCCTAGAATACAATAGTAACAAAACTCAAGAGCACTCAAGCCTAATATTCAAAATTTGATTCGGTTGGCAGCAAATTGGAAGTAATTAACACGATAAAACATATGGGAAACGAACATACAAGGTACCAAAATGGTTTAATCGGATAAAACAAGGGAGAAACGTCAAAATCGTATCGAACCTGAATTGGCGATGATGTTCGAATTTACCGGCGGCCTATGAAGTTTTTGGCGATATTCTTTCTTGCTTTGCTTTGATTTTTTTCTTCTCTTCTCTTTTTCTGATCACTTTTTGATTAGCTTTTTCTTTGCTTTTGATTTTGGTTGTTGTGTTGTTGAAGATTCACAATAGTGGTAGATCGGTTTGGGGTTGTTGCATTGTCGGGCACGTCGGAATGTTGGTTGATGGAGATGAGGTTTGTTGTGCACACTTAGTGATAATGAAGGCAATGTGTCTGTTGTGAGTAGCAGCGAAAGGAAAATATATGGTAGTAATCAAACAAGTTGTTGTTGAAATGTAAAGGGTGGGATCCGTTTGAGTGAGTTGCAAGAGTTTATATGTGTTAGACAATGTCAATGATCTAGAAGGTGGGGGGGGGGGGAGGTTGAATATATCACTAATTTTCAAAAAAAATCGGTGCTTACAAATTGTTTAAAAAATGTGCAAAAGCGGCATTGGATTGAAAATCGTCTAAACGAACCGGTATTGGTAATATCGGATATGCGAAACCGAATAGAATAAAATTGATGAGAAAATGGAATAAAAAATGTTGCCAATCAACCAATTTAAATAATCACCACTTTGAATTAACCGAATTCCAATTAATTATAAAAGGTAAAACCAAATTGCCAATTTTACAAACAGTTTATGTGTGATCAATACGTCGAACACTTGGTTTGCACAACACCCCAAGTTCAATTTCCTATGAAATGATAGTGCAAAATTTTTCACAATTACAACCCAAGTGATTGCAATGAATTTTGAAAACAGATTTTTACCACTACAAATCACCAGAAATTTATCGAACAATTGATATCACACACACGTTAACAACACAAAGTAAAGAGATAGAGAAAGAGAGAACGACACCTGATTTGTTTAGGCAGTTCCCCTTTCGTCTTCGCTTCGGGTACGTCTACCCTTAATTCTAAAACTAGAATTGAGATATGTATAATATCAAGTTACAAAGTTTTGCACAAGAGAAGTTATAGCCACCACACACTAAAACCTAATTGTTGATGTTGATTCTATCCACTTCTCTCCCTTTGATTCTAGCCGAATCAAGTGCATCAAACTCTTCAATCAAACATCCGGTTACCGCTTCTCACTTTAATCTTCAAGCCTTTCACTCGGATGATTTCAATCACAAGACATTCGACCCTAAATCGTTCGACACAATCCTCTGATTACCGCTACTTGCTTGATTGAACCCACCATTCTTCAAGCCTTTCACTCGGCTGAATCTGTGAAGCAAAGATTCATGCAAAAACCCCCAAATCCCTCAACATCTTGGAGGATAAAACACTAACGATTTTATTCAAGAAAATCCCACTAAAATCTCAACCCAAACTAGTTATACAAATCCTACATTTGGAAGTTATCACCTCGACAATGCACAACTCAACAAAGATGATTATGCATAATTGTTGAAGAATGCAAGTGTGAGAATGAAAATAATGAGCAAATTCAATGTCTATTTTCAATTTTCTTGTTGGTTCTTGTATAAAATATGATGCATATGAATATATATGAATATCAAGACATAACAAAATTAACAAATTTTTGAATCACAAAGATGCAGAAAAATAGGCTTAAATGAGCGAGAGGTCGACCTAAACATCCTGTGAGTCGACCAGAACATGCCAGAAAGCAATTATGCGTAGAAAAACCAATCGTGCATTGACCTAAACCAATGTGTGCATCGACGCATGGGCACCCGAGAACACCCAGATCATTTTGCAATCAGTATGCGTCGGCCTCCGCATAACTTTGAGTCGACGCAAAGGTGCTAGAATGCCATAAACACTATTTTTGTCAACTGTGAGTCGACCTAAGCCTTGTATGGGCCGACCTAAAGCATTCAGAATGATCTAATGCATAATTTACACATAGGGGATGATCCTATATGCCTAGATTCATGTATGTGGATCATTATGCGCATATTTTAAGGATAAATGCAAGTTAAGACGAGATGATACCATCCAAAGTACACAAGTACAAAATATTCCTAGTTTAGACATTATTAAAACAAAGTACTAAGGAACCTTTCCCTCACATACTCCCCCTTTTTGATGATGGTAAAACCTTTCACACATTGAGTACACTGTGAAGAGAATTCTCCCTCTGAGTGTATGCATTTTTCCTTTGTGAAAATCTAAGCTCTCTTTGTAAAACCCTTGCTTTCGTATTTCCCCCCTTTGACAACATCAAAAAGAGTGAAGCAAATGGTCATTTATAATCAAATCATATTTATATGTACGCAACCATATGCTTTGCAACAGATAAGTCATCAACAAACATTCATATATAATGTTGCTAATGCAAGAGATATAGAAGTAAATAACATAAGAAACATATAGAAGTAAACTTAATGTATTACACACCAGAATTAGTTCATTACATGTTTAAAGTCAAACAAAATAGCAACAAAAAAAAAACAACAAAACAAAACACATAAGAACATGCTAAATGACATGTATGACACCAAGACAACTCAACAATCTAAGGTCTTCTCCCCTTATGTGGGTGACCTCTCCCCCTGAAAGAAAATCCTTATTTTGTGCTCCTTGTACATCTAACCGTTTAGTTAAATTAAGAACCCTCCTGTTGAGCATGTTGAAGCTAACGGAAAGAGCACGGTGCTGACTTGCCGTTGTTTCAGTCATCTCATCAAACTTGCTCAACACTCCTGAAGCAAACAGATGAAACTTTTTACTTTGTGCTTGAATCTGACCCTGCATAGCTAGAAACCATTCTTCTTGGAGAGTTGCAAAGTTCTGTTGAAGAGGCTGCATATTTCGTAGCATTTCAAGGACTTCATAATTATTGGTTTGATATTGAGGTGGAGACGGAGGCATATAAGAGGTGCCTTGGTTAGTCCAACCAGTTTGTTTCCATTCTCCCTAGCCTTGGTTAGCATCTGCACAGGTGAATCACCTAACCAATCACTATCATCATGACCGTAAAAAGGAGGTTCAGTCTCCATATGATGAGTTTCCTCATCTTCCTCTTGGTCTTCCTCTTCATCCTCATCTAGATCCTGAATCTATGCACCCGAGCCTTTAGTCTTAACCACATACCTTTTCTCTTGAAGATCCCAAATGTAACCCATTAGAGTCATGGTCTTCTAAATAAATTCTTGGTCATTAGAAATAGATATGTATGGAATATTCTGAACAACAATCCCAGCACGATCCAATATGCTTTGGATAAATGACCCATAGCATTAAGATATTTCTCTACCTGATTCCTTCACAACAAAAATTCGTCTAGCAATATAGTATGGCCAGTTAACTTTTTATTCTTGAGCAGAAAAACCAAGTGCACTTTGGCTTGATCAATTCTAGAATATCCTCCCTTATTTGGTTGGAGAATATGAGAAACAATTCACTGTAGGATTCTATCTTGAAACTTCAATCGACCAGTAGTGACAGATTTTAGGAACAAATCACTAGCAATAACTTCTCCTGGGTAAGGGTCTTTCAGCATAGAATTCAGAGAAGATTTAAATTCAAAACTCGGAGCCAATTTAGTATTGGTTATTTTAAAATTAGGAGACAAACGTAGACAAATACCAAATAGGTCTCTCCAATAAGTGCTATTAACAGCTAGACTCTTATTCCATATCTTGTAACCATAGTCATAATCAATGAATTTTCCGTGCACACCAGTGTAAAATAGCCTAACCATGTCCTCATTATAATTGGTGCTACATTCTAAGAAATTATTAAAATTTTGATGATTAAACATGTCAATAATTTCCAAAATGTGCATTCGTTCAACAACTTTTGGATATTAAAAAAACTGCTTTATAACTGACCATTTCTTAAAACCCTTTTCATAAGACTCAACAAGTTCATCAGAGAGAAGAGACATAACGTTTACCAGAATGTGCATTCGTTCAGCAACTTTTGGATATTAAAAAAACTGCTTTATAACTGACCATTTCTTAAAACTCTTTTCATAAGACTCAACAAGTTCATCAGAGAGAAGAGACATAACGTTAACCATAGTCATAATCAATGAATTTTCCGTGCACACCAGTGTAAAACAGCCTAACCATGCCCTCATTATAATTGGTGCTACATTCTAAGATATTATTAAAATTTTGATGATTAAACATGTCAATAATTTCCAAAATGTGCATTCGTTCAACAACTTTTGGATATTAAAAAAACTGCTTTATAACTGGCCATTTCTTAACACCCTTTTCATAAGACTCAACAAGTTCATCAGAGAGAAGAGACATAACGTTTATCAGAATATCAGACAGAGGTTATGAAGTGGATGCTCGATAAGTAGAAGCTCTAGTTGACCTCTTTCCAGTTACCCTTAAAGATGCCATTGAAACTTCTTTGTTTGGGATGATGAGTAGTACTCGCAGTAGAAATTGGTGGAGAAATACCAAATTTCTCATTAATTTGGACTTGAAATTCTTAATTTTAGAGTGTTCTTGAAATGGGTTTTAGGGTTTGTTGAAGAATTGAGAGAGTTGTTAGTGTAGAGAGATTAAATGATAAGATGCAATGAATGAAAATGAAAAGACACAATGAATAACTTGTAATTCTCAATGCCAATAGTTACGCTTAATTTTTAAAAAAAAAACAGACTCATGAAGCGATGTGTCAATCTTAAGCATGGGATGCGTAAGAGTTATTGTTGAACTAGGAAGATCATGAGTCGACCTATACCCTGTTTAGGTTGACGCGTGCAGTAAAACCATGGAAAAAAAATGAAAAAACATGATACGAATACAACACACAAACATAAATAGCATGTTGTCGCTACTGCGAAAAACAACCGGCAGAAAAAACACAGAAGAGTCGCCACTTTTGTTATTTATCCCAAAGAGAGGGAAAGGAAACGATCGCAAAAACCTAAAGAAAAAGGAAAAGACAAGGTCATCGCAACCATGTCTGGGTTCGGGAGTCGGTTACGCAAGGGGAAGGTATTAGCACCCCTTACGTCCGTCGTACTCAACGGGATCCACGCATTGTTGTCTATCTAAAAGGGTGTATTGAAACTACTTAGCTAAAGGCTTAAGGACAAAAGAAAAAGAAAGGACAAGACTCGACAGAACAATCGCTTTTCTGGGCCAACGTACTCCCTCATGCAATGGGAAAGTCAGAGTCAACGTAGTTTAACTAACTACGACTAAGAAGGGGGGAAGGTTGCTCGCCGAGACATCGCGTCTCGTGCCTACGTACTTTCGTCTGGTACGAAAGATCAGAGCAAATGTAGTTCGGGCTAAAAGGACCACAGGTTGGTTCAAAAGTTTTACCCGAGTAAGGTTAACAGATAGTTCTAGCAGTTTGGTGTATGCAGCTCGACCATTGGAGACTTAGGCGTTAACGTTTGCGATAGGACTGAAAGTTAACAACACTCTTGCTTGTGAAAAAGGTTTTCCTGATTAAGATACCGAAGGATAAAAAGGTTTGAAGTGTTTTTGTGTTTTTTAAGGAAGAAGTGTTTTGAACTTGGTTTGTGACTCATGTTACACTAGAGACTATGATCTAGGAGCGAATGCTTTGTATATCGTCCGAAGGACATACACTAACATTCTAGATAATTGAGAGGCAACCACCAATCATCATTTCCCAAATGGCTTAAGGCTTGTAGCGTGCAACAATTGTCAAACTTTATTAAGTGGATTGAAGTTGTTTGAAGATGAGAAGAGAAAGAGGACGAACTAAGGGGGACTAGACCAAACCCTAAAAGTTGTCATGCAAGATGCACCTAAAGATGAGTTTGAAAGGGGACTACCTAATGTTGTCATGCATGGTTAGAACCCTAATGTCTATCATAATCTCTCTTGAACAAGAGAGGTTAGAAATCCTAAGGGAAGGAAGACAAAAAGAAGAAGAAACAAACATGCATAAGAATGCAAACATGAAATGTAAACATGGAAGGCAAGGATGCAATGCAAGTGAGGGAGGAAATATGTGTGGGGCTGGAGCCTCCACAAGCTCATCTCAACCTCAAGCCATAGTATGAAGAAATGCAAGAGAAGAGGAGAAGAAATGTAACAAGAGCAAACCACACTAATGCACCAAAGAAGGCGAACAAACAACATTGAAAAACATGAAAATAAACACACAAACCAACAAGAAATGAACATAATTTTGACCTAAAAATGAACCTACAGCAAGCTCAACATGTCTAGAATGTGAAACAAGAAGAGTTGACAGCTTATTGGATCCATAGAAGTCATTTCCAATTCAAACTAGGTCATGTACTTGTGTGAGCTTCCCATATGGGATGACCTAACTTGTAAGGTATCTCAAAAATAGGAAAACAACTCAAAATTTACCAAATAAAATGCACAAACAAGCTAAACATGTTGGCAAACAGAGACCATAAGCACAAGCCAAATATCCCCTCAAAGCACCCTCAAAAGAATTAAATTATTAGGAGATACTACTTTGAAATGGGAGAAACAAAAGCAAAAAGAAAAGCCACAAAAGTCAATCAAAAAGTCAACAACTAGGGGCAAAATGGTCTTCAAAAATCCCTCAACTCATGATGAACATGAGGATTGATTTTCACTCATTGAACCAAAAAGGAATGGGAGATACAAAATAGAAAGCAATAAATGTCACAATTTAATTCAACTAAAACAATTCCAATATTTAATTCATTTAAAAATATAAAATAAAATCAAAAAATAAAATAAAAATATCCAGAAAATACTAGACATCTCAAAGTTCAAGAAAAATATTTTTGGGGAATTTTTAGGATATTGGAACTATTTTATTTGAATTAAAATGTAACAGCATACAAAGCAGAATTTAAATGCAAAATACTATTAAATGACAAACATGTGTGACAAATAGCAATTAAATGAAGTGCAAATCTGGACTGGGCCCAGACTGGGGGTGTGTATAGCGCGTGGTGTAAGGCCCAGCAAGAAAAAAATTAAAACAAAATAATTCTGGTTAATGGTGTGCAATTAGTCAAAATGAGCCTATGGTGGAAATCAGCACACAACCACATGATCAAAAGTAATTTAATCAAACAACTCACAATTCGCCATGTCAATTAATGAAATAGAGTAATTATCCCATGCACATGAGCAACAATGCATACGGTGGGAAATAATCACGGCCATACGCGCAAGCCAAAGTCCGATCGAACGCTTCACAAGATGCCACGCAAGCATCTTCTTCCTCCCAACTCTCACCGGCTGGAATTTGCTTCGGTCACCCCTACCGCGAGCTCTGCCCACCGCGGATCACCAACAACAACACAACTTTCTCAAATTTCAACAGTTTTTTACGTTCTTTAAATTGAAATTCATCTACACGAAACGAGGATCTCAAATCTTCCATTAATTTCCATTTATCTTGCACCATTAAAGAAAAACGCAAACAACAAGGTTGATGCACAAAAACAAAAGTTCACCAAAACTTCTCCAATTTAATTCTAAAATCATCCTTATGTCATGGAGGTTATAGATCAAGCAACATTGAAGTAAAAACGTGCAAAAACAGTTCATACAAAATCAAACAAGTTTGAAGCTCCATTTATCAAACATCATGAACATCAACAATTAACATCCAGAAATGATCTACATGCTTCAAGGATCGCAATGCAACAAAAATAGCGAAGAACCATGGCATATTAAGAGTGTAAGGTTGAATTCAAGTTACCTAGTGGAGAACTTCCACTGAGCCTTCAATCCTTGCTCAAGCTTAAAGAAAATTATCCAGAAACATTCAGTGATCTTCAATGAAGCTTTTGCAACCTTTAAATTTGCTTGAAATGATCCAAATCTGAGAATTCAAATTTTGAGTTTTCACCACTTTCTTCAAATGTGTTCTTGCTCCTCTTGCACGAAAATGACCTACCTTTGATCCATTTTTCATCTGGGATATTTATGTGTTGGATTTAGAATCAAATGGGGGCCCAATTGTGGCTAAATTGTGAAAATGGAATTTCAAAGTTTGCTCACTTTTTGCTTGCCATCCCACACAAATTTCTCACTACACATGCTCATATTCTGATCCAAATCAATTTCACATGGCTTTGGTTAATCAAAGGGTCAAGAATTATCCCTTGTTTGTGATCTTATGGTAGATTTCCAATTTGTTGCTTCATGGTGAAGAAACTATGAAAATGGCTAACCAAATGACCTCAAATCCAAAATGTGATATTGCCAATGTGCTCAAAATGTTATTTGCACTAAAAAAAAGTACAAACTTGCCTTGAGAAAGTTTAAAATCAATTAAATCTCAAATTCTCATTTTAGGCCTTCTTTATGAGAAATTCAAATTCCAATTCTTCATTCTAAGCCAAATCCATGACTTCTCAATGTTTGGTTGATCAATTGGCATCATTTGGAGCACATTTGATGTTGGAAAGAAATCCATTTAAAGTGCTTAAGTTGGTGAAATGGACCTATAATGAAAATGACCCGTAATCTCAGTTTCCCAAAATACCCCTAACTTGTAAACCTTATAACTTGAATTCTACAAATCAGATGAAAGACTTCTAGTACAATTTAGAAAGCTAAGACCAATACCTACAACTTTAATGTTGGCAAAAAATTGAGGAGAAACATCCTTCTAGGTTAAAAATGGCTTGGAAGTTGGTTGACTTTTGTTGACCAAAATCACATCCCTCTGATGACCTGTAACTTGTCTGGATCATAACTTGAGTTCTATAAATCCAATCAAGGACTTCTAGTACTCAAATTAAAGCTAAGAACATGATCTACAAGTTCAATATTGATAAAAAGTTGAGATGAAACTTGTATCTTGAGATAGGTGGTCTTGAAGTCTGGCACTAAATAGGGGATTTTACCCCGAGAACCCTAATTTAGTAACTTCTCACACACTTAACCCTTGATGAATTGAACTTGAAATGATATCTCATATGTCTTAACACAACATCCCATGACTATAGAGACTTTGAATTGAGTTTTAATCTCCTTCAGTTGTACAGTTGACTGAGAACTAGCCAGATGGACCCCATAGGTGCAACACCTTCAACTGTAACTCTTCACACTTGGCACAAACACTTGGATGAGCTCCACCATGACCTTTAAGGCCCTCAATGAGCTCTATAAACCTCTTATATCCATAACCATGAATTCACAAACCTCCAAACTTGAGTACCACCCCTTGCTTAGGCTCAATACTCTGAATAGACTCCTCTTGATGTGCACAAACTCTTGATCCATTGTTCAATGCAACATGCTATGCAATGCAAATGCTAGAAAGAAATGAAATGAAACACAAGCCAGCCAAAGAAAAAGGTTGGGAAAATTTTGGGGTGCAACAGCTGCTCCTATTCAAACGACTTCGACCTGAATGAAAGAAAAGTGAATGACTTTTAAACAATCAAGGTAAAAGACGGTTGAATACCAAAGAACCCGAAAATTTGCCAACCGCAAAAATAAACTGCAAAACTCATTGGGGAACAAATATCCAGAAAACTGAACACAGGCAGTTGCAACGACAAACGGCTGACTGATCATTAGATAAAGAAAACTTGACGTCGCTGCCAGTCATCTGTGTAATGCCACAGACATTGAACCCATGGACCAGACTAACATGCACTTGATCCTTTCCATTGTCCAAAACCAGATCAACATGCACTTGATCTATTCATATCGTCTAATGATAGATAGGAAGAAAAACAATATATCCAAAGCTCGCATCGTCTAATAATAGACGAGAGGAAAAGTATAGACCACATCAATGAACATCAAAACCACCCATCAAATTTCAGAATCCTTTCATCCATAGGAATTGATGGAAAAATATCTTCAAAGGGGCCACATCATCAATAAGAACTGACAGGAAGAAACCCACCTTCAAAGAGCCATGTCGTCAATAAGAATCAACAACTAAGAAATCCTAACATTCTTCAAAGAGCTCCAACGTCAATAAGAATCGACATCCAGGAAAAACCCTCCTTGTAATGTCATCTCAACTAATAAACAAAAAGAAAGCCAAATCTGAAAGATCGCCTTGAAACCTCCTAGCATCTAAAGATAGACGGAGAGAAAACCACATCCAAAGCTCGCATCGTCTAATGATAGACGAGAAGAAAATCATATCCAAAGCTCGCATTGTCTAATGATAGACGAGAGGAAAATCATATCCAAAGCTCGCATCGTCTAATGATAGGTGAGAGAAAACCTGTTGGGGAAACACATCGTCGATAGGAACTGACGGAAAGAAAATCTGCTCGGAGATATCACCATCAGAGGACTGATGGACCAAAGAACTCTGCTTAGGGATGGACAAACTCATAATCGTCAGATGATTCGAAATCTGAATAAACCGATAAGCTGTCTGAACAAAGCTGCTGGATAAATGCCCCTGCATTGATTGCAAAATGATTCAAGTTGCCATAGAAGGCTGACAGAAACTGGCCTATGTTTCAAATGCATATGCGTATGTTTGAATATGGCGTAATGCTCCATACGAAATGGAAATGCTACGCATTTGAGGATGAAATGCAAATATGATGATATATGCAAAACTGCAGATGCAGGCTCGGGCTGCCGGGGAAAGCAGAACATTCCAGCAAAATAAATGTTGGAAAGGTGAAACCAACCCCACTAGGGATAACCAGATGTGCCAAGTACGACAGGACTCTACTGGGGATAGCTCACACGTGCCAATGATGATTGGGCTTCTGCTGGGGAAGACAGGTGAAACCTGATGGTGATTGATTAACATGACTTCCCGACATTCTTCTTGTACTCACAAGTTAGCTGAACCTACTTGAACAACTCTCGAAGACATGGAGAGGAACAATTCCTACGCTTCCAAATCTTCCCCAGCTCGTGGGACTTCTGCGGGGATATTCCTCAAAAGGAAACTGAAATCTCATGCCCTGATGGCTTGATATGCACTGACTTAGCACCTTGAACCTCGGAGAGGTGCTTCACATTAATTGCCCCACGGGCAAGGAGTAGCTTCTGCGCTCTTTGGGTGGCATGCCCCAGTTTGCAACGACTTTGCCCCGGATTGGCTGATCTGTGGGGAAAGTGCTTCTTGGCTGCGAGAGATTCGCCGAATCTCGACTCGACTTCCTCAGATTAACTGACTTCTGGATAGCTGACTCCCATGATCATTCGATATAAACTTGACCCAGTTTGATGGAGTATTCAAGCAATCTACATTCTATCCTGATCAATTTTTCCACTATGGAAACTTTCCCGCTGTCAAACGCTTACTCGCAAGTAAAACAAGTTGTCCTGCATAAAAGATACATTAAATGCAATGCATATGACAACTTTTTTTGAAATCCAATCTGTTCACTGGAAAAATTTGTGACATAAAGTGAATAAATCATTTATCAACATGTCAACATTAGTACAACGCTGTAAGAGGAATCCTTTTAGGAGTCAGTTTCGATGCGATCTTTACCAAAGTATGCTTTTCAAAACAAACCTGCTTCAATTAGGACTTTTTCAGGTTGTAACTTGGTTGGGTTCACGGTTTACAAGGAAAGGATAAAGGCTCAAAGTTTATTTTAACCCACCCGTTCTCCGTGATGTTCTCCAGTCCTCCATTCAGCTAATTCGACACTAGTGCTCGCCTCTCAGAGGTGATGGTTCGGGAAACCACAAGTTTTTCGGAGTGATAGTCACTCACTTTTCGTCTTTTGGTGCCTGAATCACACGACTTGTTTTTCATTATCATTATTATTTCCCTAACTTTTGCCTGGACTGGCTCTTTCGAGCTTCTTTTGATTTCAAGGTCCAGCGGGATGCCCTAATTTTTGCATAAGTTGTTTGTTTTCAAGATTCGACTTAGCGAGCTTTATTTTCTCTTTTTTTCTTTCTTTTTCTTTTCGAATAAATCACATGACACCGGCTTGTCTGACTCTTTGGGGAATAACGTGACTGTTTCACTCCTTATCGGCAAGGTTTTAACTACTGTGGTTCTTTAGGAACGACCTATACAGGTGTGATTTATCCTCGAACGGGAAAACTCCTATTGCAAATTGGACATTCAGTCAAATTAGCTGACACCTACCCGGCCCCAGGTTAAGATTTAGGGTTTTTCGATTTTAGAAAGAAACTCCTACAACTAGGCTCAAAGGGGTTGATAAGGGATTATCATCCTTATATCTCCGGTGTTTGGGATTTGAAACAATGCCTGTACATCATCAGCAGGTTTTATTTCAAACGCATACAATCAGAAGCTTGCGTGTCTTTAAACTTCGTCATCCTCCCCAGATTCCGCTTAAACAAGCGTATAACATCTGTAAAAAGCAATTAGTGAACAAGAATGGATTAAATCAAAATATGCATATTCATTTCATTAATATCAACCAACGAAAACAACAAGTTTTACAAAGGAGATTGCACTTTAAACAGGAAAGGGAAATTACAAACATAAAGAAATAAACAGGATAAAACGAAAATTGCCAGCTTCTGGGAACTGGGCTTTCACACTAATTTGCCACTGCGGGAGATGCGACCCTTGAAGTCTTCAAACTCAGTCAGACGAGCGATGTATGACCAACCTTCCTCCTGGAAAAGATATACATCTTCGGTCCATGAACTGTTGTACCCTGGCTTGAAAAGCCTCGCAATCTTCAGTAGCATGCCCTAAGGATCCTCCATGATATCCGCATTGGGCCCTTGGATCGTACCCAGGAGGGTAAGGTTCTGGCACCGGTTTGAGAGCTTTGGGCTCCATTAAAGAATTCCAAACTAGGTGCGGCAGCAGCTGGCTATACGACATAGGCACCGGGCACAAAGGAGCACTCCTTCTTTTCAGATTGTTGCTGTGGGGCCTATTCTGATTTTGGTACTAATAACCTTGTTGCGAGGACATGAAAGGTCGTGGATTCTGAACAGCAGAGACATCCGACGACTGGGCTTGGATTCTTGAGAACTCTCTTTGCGGGGCGCTTTCATTCTTAAACTTGACCCAGGAACATGCAACAATTGTGGGCAAGGGGATTCTGGCACCAAAGATTGCAGGATATACTCTTGATCTATTGCAGCTTCAAGAATGGGAATTGTAGTATCCATCTCTTTTCCATGATAAGTAATAACTTCGCCTGATACCTTCATGCCGCTCGACGTGAATTCAATCGTCTTCGAATCAATCAAGTCTTGAACCTTATGCTTAAAAGCTTTACAGTTCGCGACATTGTGCCTCTGTCCGCCAAAGTGGAAATCACAATAAGCACTGATGTCAAAGCCCAGTGGTGGTTGGCTAGAAAGTGGATCCAAAATTCGAGGCTTTACCAACTGGAGTTGGAGCAAGAGTTGCACCAACTGAGCATAATCCATGGGGATCTGATCGAAGATTCTATCTTGCAATTTTATTCTCTGACCATATCTTATAATCTTGGGATTCTCCTGAGAAACAGGGCGCATCTGATGACACGGGAACTTCGGAACCTCCGGTTGTGCAGCAGACTTCTGACACACGTCACGCTCTGGGATAGGTTCCATAGACAGAAGTGGAACAAGCATCTTTGCTGCAGTCCCAGGAAATTGATCACCTTCCTTTCTGAGCACACTCCTTATCACTTACATGATTAAACCCACTTGAGTTTTTAGCTGCTGATTTTCCTCTCTGAGTGCATTTTGATCCAAGCGCAACGCTTGCATGTCTGCAATGAACTGCCTCATCTGGCTCTTGACTTCTCTCAGCTCTGCTTGTGCTTGCTCCATGACCTTGTAGGAATTCACGTGACTACCTGATTATATAACCTGCAACAAACTAGTGGAGTATATGAAGTCAGATTAACAGCTCTGAGGTACTTGTTACACAAAAATAATATGCAAGATGCAAACAAGCATGCAACAAGGAAATCTCAGAATAGCACCAAAGCAACAAGAAAAACAAGATCCAATCAGGGATAACCACCACACAGATATCACACCATCCAGAAATAATCGAATACAAACAGAGTGACCTCGACCAACAGGCCTGGCGATGGTCAACATACAGTAATGAACGAAAGCTAACAGATGCGACAATCAGCATAGGAAACCTTCTAGCAACTTTCCTCATATTCAACCGAGCCTTCAGTTTGAAACTCTTCAGAACACACACTCTCGGTGGACCCTTCCATAATAAGAATTGTTGTGCCCTCATGGCTGGATGAAGGGGAATCATTAATCTGAATAATACCCTGAGGCGTGATGGAAAACTTGTTAGAGTCTAACAGATTCTGAACTTGGCTCCTAAGCACTTTACAATCGTCCGTGGAATGCCCCTGTGCCCCAACATGGTACTCACAGCGAGCGTTGACATCGAAGCCTGGAGGGTATGGCGGGATCATTGGATTAGTCTCTTTCGGCACTATCAGCCCACTTTTGACCAAATCTGGCAACAACTGGCTGTACGACACCGGTAGCTGAGTAAACTGTCTTTCGGGTTTCCTTGGTCTTCGTCGAGCGTGCTGACGTGGATGATGACGGTAAGACTGCTGATTCTAGCGGGAAACAGATACCTGATACACAGACCCAACAGATTGCTGGCTTTGAACACTCGAAGTATCAGAAAATTGAATCTGAGGTACAGGAGATTCTGGGATAACATCACTTTCTTTCTCCCATTCTTCTTGAGAACTGACGACTGATTCACTTTCATAAACTGAAGCATCTGAGATGTCTCGAATTTTTCCGCTCTTGATTCCACTCTCAATACGTTCACCCATTTTCACCAAGTCAGCAAAGTTTGATGTCCCACTACCAACCATCTTATCAAAGTAGTGCCCTTGCAAAGTACCCATGAATATGTCAACCAATTCTTTGTCCAGAAGTGGTGGTTGAACGTGAGCTGCAAATTCTCTCCATCTCTGCACATACCCTCTAAAGGATTCATTCTTCTCCTGAGATAATTCTTACAACTGCATGCGATTGTGAGCCATATTGAGATTGTAGTCGTACTGCTTCACAAAGGCATTGGCTAAATCAGACCATGGTCGGATACAACTACTCTCCAACTGTATATACCAACTCAACGATGCCCCATTCAGACTGTCCTGGAAGCAGTGAATCATAAGCTGATCATTGTGAACATGCGAAGTCATTTTCCTGCAAAACATTACCAAATGCTGCTTTGGACAACTATCTCCTTTGAACTTCTCAAAATTTGGTATTTTAAACATCGGCGGCATCACAAGACCTGGCACCAAACACATGCTCGCAACATTCAAATCAGAAGTATCCTGACTCATCAAGGCATTAAGCTTTTCTTCCAACAACTGACATTTTCCCATAAATTCAACAGTCTTCGGGTCTTCAGCATTAACCTTTGGAACAGTCCTCTGAGAATCTGGCACCGAGAATGCCAAACTATGATATTCTGTGTCATAGAGAGAAGAAGAAACTCTATTGCTGGCAATGGGAGGCTCTTCAACAGGAACCGGCACAGGATGAACTTGAGCAACATTGTTCACCGGAGTCCTCCGAATACCGGCCTCTTCTCTAGTCATAGCAGACATGGATTCCACAAGCTGACTCAACTGATTCTTTATCAATTCAAACTCTACCCTCGTCACAACCAAGTTCTGCTCTCCTGAGTTCATGATCCTTCCAGAAGCTAACTCAAATCCAATACGAACGTCGGGAAATCAACTGACAAAGCAGACAAAAGACGGGTAAGCTCCCTGTTCCAGCTGAGGATGGATATGCAAAAATGAAATGCAAATGCAAACGATGTTAAATGCAAAATGCTAATGCACACACAAGGGATCAAGACTGTCGTGCTATATACTGAGGAAGATCGGAGCTCTGCTTCAGCAAGAACATAGCACTACACCGATAGAAACCAACTGATACCAACAATCCAGATTCAAACTGTGGAGAAAATCGGGTAATCTGAAGGTAAAGGTTTCCTGCATAACCCCAACCTGACTCACAGGTATGGACCTATTCACTGATATGGTATGTCATCCTATGCGTTTGTTAGTGTCACAGACTTTCAAGAAATGATGATACATTCACCATTTCTGGTTTGGCATCATTATCTCCTGAAGAGGCCTCACTTAACTGACTCACAAATGATCGGTTCCTAGAGTCGACAACCCTCAAATCTGAAATCTTCTCAACGGCCCACTGGGCTGGAAAGAAAATCATCAAAGAGAATCTCGTTTGAGTGCAAATTTCTTGGGAACTGGTGCATGCCTAACATACAGGTTCACCACTACTTTTTGCTTCTAATACTATGTTTGTACTCAAGCCCAGGTCCAGCTTCTCACTCATCAGAACTCCCTATTCCCATAGCACAACACAAATGATATATGATGCGGAAAATAAATGCGAGAAAGTAAATAAAGCACATATATACAACACCCAAAAATAAACACACAAGCGCTAGGATTGACTCGCATAGGGAACCAGTGTCCCCAGCAGAGTCGCCAGCTGTCGCTACTACGAAAAACAACCGGCGGAAAAAACACAGAAGAGTCTCCACTTTCGTTATTTATCCCAAATAGAGGGAAAGTAAACGATCGCAAAAACCTAAAGAAAAACGAAAAGACAAGGTCATCGCAACCATGTCTGGGTTTGGGAGTCGGTTACGTAAGGGGAAGGTATTAGCACCCCTCACGTCCGTCGTACTCGACGGGATCCACGCATTGTTGTCTATCTAAAAGGGTGTGTTGAAACTACCTAGCTAAAGGCTTAAGGACAAAAGAAAAAGAAAGGACAGGACTCGACAAAACAATCGATGTTCTGGGCCTACATACTCCCTCGTGCAATGGGAAAGTCATAGTCAATATAGTTCGACTAACTACGGCTAAGAAGGGGGGAAGGTTGCTTGCCCGAGACATCGCGTCTCGTGCCTACGTACTTTCGTCTGGTACGAAAGATCAGAGAAAACGTAGTTCGAGCTAAAAGGACCACAGGTTGGTTCAAAAGTTTTACCCGAGTAAGGTTAACAGACAGTTCTAGCAGTTTGGTGTATGCAGCTCGACCATTGGAGACTTAGGCGTTACCGTTTGCGATAGGACTGAAAGTTAACAACACTCTTGCTTGTGAAAAAGGTTTTCCTGATTAAGATCCCGAAAGATAAAAAGGTTTGAAGTGTTTTTGTGTTTTTTAAGGAAGAAGTGTTTTGAACTTGGTTTGTGACTCATGCTACACTAGAGACTATGATCTAGGAGCGAATGCTTCGTATATCGTCCGAAGGACATACACTAACATTCTAGATAATTGAGAGGCAACCACCAATCATCATTTCCCAAATGGCTTAAGGCTCGTAGCGTGCAACAATTGTCTAACTTTATTAAGTGGATTGAAGTTATTTGAAGATGAGAAGAGAAAGAGGACGAACTAAGGGGGACTAGACCAAACCCAAAAAGTTGTCATGCAAGATGCACCTAAAGATGAGTTTGAAAGGGGACTACCTAATGTTGTCATGCATGGTTAGAACCCTAATGTCTATCATAACCTCTCTTGAACAAGAGAGGTTAGAAATCCTAAGGGAAGGAAGACAAAAAGAAGAAGAAACAAACATGCATAAGAATGCAAACATGAAATGCAAACATGGAAGGCAAGGATGCAATGCAAGTGAGGGAGGAAATATGTGTGGGGCTGGATCCTCCACAAGCTCATCTCAACCTCAAGCCATAGTATGAATAAATGCAAGAGAAGAGGAGAAGAAATGCAACAAGAGCAAACCACACTAATGCACCAAAGAAGGCAAACAAATAACACTGAAAAACATGAAAATAAACACACAAACCAACAAGCAATGAACATAATTTTGACCTAAAAATGAACCTACAATAAGCTCAACATGTTTAGAATGTGAAACAAGAAGAGTTGAGAGCTTATTGGATCCATAGAAGTCATTTCCAATTCAAACTAGGTCATGTACTTGTGTGAGCTTCCCTTTGGGATGACCTAACTTGTAAGGTATCTCAAAAATAGGAAAACATCTCAAAAATTATCAAATAAAATGCACAAACAAGCTAAACATGTTGGCAAACAGAGGCCATAAGCACAAGCCAAATATCCCCTCAAAGTACCCTCAAAAGAATTAAATCATTAGGAGGTACCACTTTGAAATGGGAGAAACAAGAGCAAAAAGAAAATCCATAAAAGTCAACTCAAAAAGTCAACAACCAGGGGCAAAATGGTCCTCAAAAATCCCTCAACTCATGATGAACATGAGGATTGAGTTTCACTCATTGAACCAAAAAGGAATGGGAGATACAAAATAAAAAGCAATAAATGTCACAATTTAATTCAACTAAAACAAATCCAATATTTAATTCATTTAAAAATAGAAAATAAAATCAAAAAATAAAATAAAAATATCTAGAAAATACTAGACATCTCAAAGTTCACGAAAAATATTTTTGGGGAATTTTTAGGATATTGGAACTATTTTATTTGAATTAAAAGGAAACATCCTACAAAGCAGAATTTAAATGCAAAATACTATTAAATGACAAACATGTGTGACAAATAACAATTAAATGAAGTGCAAATCTGCACTGGGGGTGTGTATAGCACGTGGTGTAAGGCCCAGCAAGAAAAAAATTAAAACAAAATAATTCTGGATAATGGTGTGCAATTAGTCAAAATGAGCCTATGTTGGAAATCAGCACACAACCACATGATCAAGAGTAATTTAATCAAACAGCTCACAATTCGCCATGTCAATTAATGAAATAGAGTAATTATCCCATGCACATGAGCAAAAATGCATACGGTGGGAAATAATCACGGCCATACGTGCAAGCCAAAGCCCGATCGGACGCTTCACAAGATGCCACGTGAGCATCTTCTTCCTCCCAACTCTCACCGGCCGGAATTTACTCCGGTCACCCCTACCGCGAGCTCCGGCCACCGCGGATGACCAACAACAACACAACTTTCTCAATTTTCAACCGTTTTTTACGTTCTTTAAATTGAAATTCATCTACACGAAATGAGGATCTCAAATCTTCCATTAATTTCCATTTATCTTGCACCATTAAAGAAAAACGCAAATAACAAGGTTGATGCACAAAAACAAAAGTTCACAAAAACTTCTCCAATTTAATTCTAAAATCATCCTTATGTCATGGAGGTTATAGATCAAGCAACATTGAAGCAAAAACGTGCAAAAACAGTTCATACAAAATCAAACAAGTTTGAAGCTCCATTTATCAAACATCATGAACATTAACAATTAACATCCAGAACTGATCTACATGCTTCAAGGATCACAATGCAACAAAAATGGCGAAGAACCATGGCATATTAAGAGTGTAAGGTTGAATTCAAGTTACCTAGTGGAGAACTTCCACTAAGCCTTCAATCCTTGCTCAAGCTTAAAGAAAATTATCCAGAAACATTCAGTGATCTTCAATGAAGCTTTTGCAACCTTTAATTTTGCTTGAAATGATCCAAATCTGAGAATTCGAATTTTGAGTTTTCACCACTTTCTTCAAATGTGTTCTTGCTCCTCTTGCACGAAAATGACCTACCTTTGATCCATTTTTCATCTGGGATATTTATGTGTTGGATTTAGAATCAAATGGGGGCCCAATTGTGGCTAAATTGTGAAAATGGAATTTCAAAGTTTGCTCACTTTTTGCTTGCCATCCCACACAAATTTCTCACTACACATGCTCATATTCTGATCCAAATCAATTGCACATGGCTTTGGTTAATCAAAGGGTCAACAATTAGCCCTTGTTTGTGATCTTATGGTAGATTTCCAATTTGTTGCTTCATGGTGAAGAAACTATGAAAATGGCTAACCAAATGACCTCAAATCCAAAATGTGATATTGCCAATGTGTTCAAAATGTTATTTGCACTAAAAAAAAGTACAAACTTGCCTTGAGAAAGTTTAAAATCAATTAAATCTCAAATTCTCATTTTAGGCCTTCTTTATGAGAAATTCAAATTCCAATTCTTCATTCTAAGCCAAATCCATGACTTCTCAATGTTTGTTTGATCAATTGGAATCACTTGGAGCACATTTGATGTTGGAAAGAAATCCATTTGAAGTGCTTAAGTTGGTGAAATGGACCTATAATGAAAATGACCCGTAATCTCAGTTTCCCAAAATATCCCTGACTTGTAAACCTCATAACTTGAATTCTACAAATCAGATGAAAGACTTCTAGTACAATTTGGGAAGCTAAGACCAAGACCTACAACTTTAATGTTGGCAAACAATTGAGGAGAAACATCCTTATAGGTCAAAAATGGCTTGGAAGTTGGTTGACTTTTGTTGACCAAAATCACATCCCTCTGATGATCTGTAACTTATCTGAATCATAACTTGAGTTCTATAAATCCAATCAAGGACTTCTAGTACTCAAATTAAAGCTAAGAACATGATCTACAAGTTCCATGTTGATCAAAAGTTGAGATGTAACTTGTATCTTGAGATAGGTGGTCTTGAAGTCAGGCACTAAATAGGGGAATTTACCCTGAGAACCCTAATTTAGTAACTTCTCACACACTTAACCCTTGATGAATTGAACTTGAAATTATGTCTCATATGTCTTAACACAACATCCCATGTCCATAGAGACTTTGAATTGAGTTTTAATCTCCTTCAATTGTACAGTTGACTGAGAACTAGCCAGATGGACCCCATAGGTGCAACACCTTCAACTGTAACTCTTCACACTTGGCACAAACACTTGGATGAGCTCCACCATGACCTTCAAGGCACTCAATGAGCTCTTTAAACCTCTTATATCTATAACATGAATTCAAAAACCTCTGATTATCTTGAACTGGCCTCCAAGTTAGGAACTGATCCACATACATCCATCCTTTCTTCATAAGACCAATGCCCATTTCCTGATGACCTGATGACCATCCAAACTTGAGTACCACCCCTTGCTTAGACTCAATACTCTGAATAGACTCCTTTTGATGTGCATAAACTCTTGATCCATTGTTCAATGCAACATGCTATGCAATGCAAATGCTAGAAAGAAATGAAATGAAACACAAGCTAGCCAAAGAAAAAGGTTGGGCAAATTTTGGGGTGCTACACATGCCCACACTTTTCAAACATCAAAATGGACTAAAAAAGATGATCTAAACTATCAATTAAATATCAAGATAACACACCAAACATAGTACAAACATATGTAGTCAAGATAAGTCAAATAGATAGGACAATATTACCTCCAATAGTGATGAACGATGAATTCCCTCACATAGCTTGAGCTTTTCAATATGGTTAATCAATGTATACTTAAACATAGATAGAGAGCGTACAACAATTTCATTTAAAAATGATCCAAGATATCGAGAAAGCCAAGTTCTCTAGGAATGTAAAAGAAGGGTTATGTCTGAACGACTATTTAGTATGTCTAAATGCTTCGCGACTGCAAGTGCCCAGTCTGGTCGTGTAGTTTTAAAAGATTATCGAACCCAAAGGACCAAGAGTCGATCTACCGCTATCTAATGTTACTATGTAAATCTAAGGCTAATGAATTTTTAAATTTTGGGATGTGAAAAATAAAATAAGTGCCGAATTAAAATTAAATTAAATTAAGATATTGCTAAATATCGGTATATAATCCTGTCAATCATCGAGGGTCCAGTAATTCGTGGGCGTTTAGTTTAAAAAGAAAGAATTGTTATTATGTAGAAAATACCTATTTAAAAGACCTTATCTCACACTCTCGCGCTCTTGACTTAGACTATGCTCTCAAATCAGAATGCGGCTCTCACTCTCTCATTTTGCATTTAAAAACAATTTTTGAAAACAAATAAATCCTAATTACCCTTAAAGCGCTCTCGCTGTATTTAAGCCTGTCGCTACTGCGAAAATCGGCGCCGGCTGACAGAAGAGTCGCCACCGTGCGTTATTTATCCCTCAGAGCGGGAAAGGAAACGCTCGAAGTGAACCTCGCAAAAAACGGGGAAAAGGTATGGTCATCGCAACCATAGCCTGGGTTCGGGAGTCGGTTACGCAAGGGGAAGGTATTAGCACCCCTCACGTCTGTCGTACTCGACGGGATCCACGCTTGCTTGGGTTGTCTACTGGATGCAAAACAATCTATCTACGGCTGCTAAATCTAAACGGAAGGGAATTGACTCGATAGAGCGTCGCACTCTATGCCTACGTATTCTCGAGAGAGAAAGTCAGAGTCAACGTAGTTCGGGACCACGGGGAAAATTGGCTCGCCAAGACCTCGCGTCTTGTGCCTACGTACTTCCACTGCATGGAAGATCAGAGCTTTACGTAGTTCAGACTAACTACGGCTAAACAAACATTCTCACACAACAGTGAGAAAAACAACTGGCTTCACAGGGTCGGGAACCTATGGGCAAAACTATGGCTTGGTCTCAAATGCCCTCGAGCAAGAGAGAAAAAGGGTACTCAATTAGTCGTCAGCGGGAAAGTCTCGATCGCACAGCCGCGAGAGAACAAAAGTTAGTCGTTAGTGTGCTCGCTAGGATATCGCATCCTATGCCTACATATCTTCGTCTGGTACGAAGAATCAGAGCAGCTGTAGTTCGGCTGGTACGGGACCACAGCTCAAATCTCGTTTTATTAATCTCTAAAAAATGATTACAATGGTTTGAATACTGAAATAAATCTCCTAGGAATCGCTATCCTATTCCATCCTGAAAAATCGAATGAAAATAGCCCCCCTAACAAATGGGCTTCTAAGCTATCCTAAAATCGGAAGATAATTTCTATGAAAATACACCCTAAAAAGAAAATGCTTTAAAAAATATTAAACCTACTTTAATATTTTTTCTCTTTTTTCTTCTTTTCTCTTTAACATATTTTTTCATATTTCTCCAAATATTTTTCTCTATTTTTTCACAATATTTTTCTCCATATTTTCTTTTCACTATTTTCAAATATATTTCTTTATTCTTTTCCTTTTTTCATAATCTTTTTCTATATTCTTTTTTCATAATATTTTTCATGCTTTCTTCTTTTTCTATAATATGTTTTTTTTCTATTTTAAACAAAATAAAAACAAGAGAAAACAAAAGGGGGGGGGGGATACTGGATTACAAGGGGTATGCAGAAAATAAAAATGAAACAAACTGAAGGGCCCAGCCCAATGAAGGTTTCAGAAAAAAAACCATAGGGGGGTGTGGACTGAATTGGGAGGCGCTGAGACACACTGGGCTTAGCCCAGAATGCGTCCAAAAACATGAGGGGCGTGCTATCTCCAAAAAAATTTGGCTGGGCCTGGCCCACTCTCTTCTTCCTCACTTTCACCCTGAAACCCTAACCTTCTCACTCTTCCTTCAGCGCCGCCGTAGACCTCCATCTTCTCGTCTCTCTCGTCCTCCATCCTCGCCAGAACAAAGAACAACACCTCACACAAATCAACAGGATCATCTTGATCTTGATCCCTCCACCCTTTTGATTCCATCCCTCTCGAGCTCCTAACAGCAACTCATGTGGATCTGGAAATCCGAGGACTTGCAATTGTTGCTGAAGGTCTTGACGCGAGGCTGAGTGCATGATGAGGTCTTGGAAGATCCTTGATGAACCTTGAATGAGGCTTGTGACGAACACGAGGAACATGGAGGATTCCCAGATGCAATGAATCTTCTGCAAAACCAACGAAGAACGCGTGAAGCTCTGGAGTGGTGTGTTGATGAACATTGGCATCTTGAAGATCAAACGACAATTGAAGATCTGAGATGGTGATTCTTGATGACACTCGTTTCTGGAAATCGTGCTTGAAGGTTGTTGAACAAGGAGGATCCTTTGCACTTCTGTAGAGATGAACGAGGAACTTGATGATGCAAAAAAACTGGAAATATTGTTGAAGGTTGATGACGAATCTTGAATGTTCTTGTGATGTTGATGATGAACTCTCTGGTTTCTGGATTTTCTGGATAGTGGAAGATGAATGTTGTTGGGTGGTGGTTGAAGGATTCTGGGGATTTGGTGGTTGAATGATGAAGGGAGGAGGAGAGATGAATGTTCCTCATTCTGGGATTTTGGTGGGTTTCCGGCGAAGGACGGTGGCCGCCGGCCATGCAGGCCGGCCGGTGGGGCGCTTCAGGCGAGGTGTGTGGAGACGCCACGTGGTGAGGGACGGTGGAGTGGTTGCACGCATGTGCACCACGTGTGGGGTCGTGGCAGATAGTGGGGAGCTTTGAGGGATACGTGGCGTGGCGTGAACGTGCAGCGTGGGTCCTCCCCTGGTGCAACACGTGTCTGCCTATTTAAATGCTGAAGAATCTCTGGCGCCTTCTGGAAGGTTCTAGGACTCGCTGGAGAATGGTGGAGAAATCCTGGATTATTGCTGAATCATTTGGATTAATTCTGGACTTGCGTTGATGGGCCCTGAATGCTGGATAATGAGCCCAAAACGAAAAATGAATTAAAAACTTTAAAAACTGCATTAAAAGAATTAACTCTAATTAATCCCTAATCAAACATTAATCCTAATAAAACCTATATTAAATTCTAAAAAGACTATTATTTATTCACAAATGATTTAAAATCTATAAAAGAAGAAAAATCTATTAAATCCTAAAATGATTAAAATCTATTTAAAAGAATTAACAAATCCTATTTATGTTCTAAAAAATGAAAAATGATTTAAATCTATTCAAAAATCCTATTAAATCCTAACAATGATTTAAACCTATTTAAAAAGAATTAAAAAAACTATTAAATTCTACAAATGATTAAAAAGCTAATTATTTCTATAAAATTCTATATATGATTTAAAATCTATTTAAAACC
Source organism: Lathyrus sativus (assembly GCA_963859935.3). Classification (NCBI taxonomy): domain Eukaryota; kingdom Viridiplantae; phylum Streptophyta; class Magnoliopsida; order Fabales; family Fabaceae; genus Lathyrus; species Lathyrus sativus. The sequence continues at coordinate 189,560,927 of OZ012735.1, read as the reverse complement.
CTAAAAAATGCCATAAAATCCAGAAAAATCACCATAATTCCCGGAGGAACAAAAATAAGCACCGAACGACACAAAAATAATCGGTAAAAATAAACGGGCACCGAAATATCCCAAAAATCGATTCTACTGATCAAAAACACCTGAAACACGAGGCGGGAGCTGTGATCCCAATAAAATCAATACAAATGAAAAATGCACTGTATGCAATATGCAGATGCGAATGCGATTATGCGTCGAAACATCGAGCCAAATACGAGACCCGGTTGGTCAAATTTTGGGGTGCAACAGCTGCCCCTATTCAAGCGGCTTCGACCTGAATGGGTGAAGAGCGCTCAGCCTTCAAACATTCAAGGTAGACGACGGTTGAATACAAATGAAACCCTGAAATTTGCCAACCGCAAGAATATACTGCAAAACTGCTTGAGGAATAGCTTCCAATAAACTGAAGTTTGGTTGTCACGGCAACATCTGGTCAATTTTCTGATAAATTTCCTTCTCCTTTTCAACACCTGTGTAACGCCACAAGTATTGAAATAATGCTTCGGGAAAGCAAACGACTTGATTCCCATTTCTCTCATGGGATCAAATCTGGTCAAGTCACAGTTCACTGCGAACTTGAGGACAATTCTCCGGGGGGAATTCTGAAGGGAACTGCTTGGCACCTATTCTGACGAAGGCGGCAGCTTCAGAAGTCTGATATATGCCAATCTCCGTTGTTGTTTTTTTCCGATGCTGATGTAACAACCAAATATGAAGAATCACTCCGCTGGGGAAGTCGAGAAGCTTAACCACACAACTCTGCAGGTGAACAAATTCGAAATCCAATAGGTAACCACCCTGGTCTATGTTTCGACATGCGCATGCTTGATGCAATGCCCTATATGACATGTAAATGCTATGCGTTCTGTTTGAAAATGCGATGCCCAGACGGCATGGATATACTATATGCTTGTATAAATGCAATGACTATATACGCAAATGCTGATGCAGGCTCCAGCTGCCAGAGAACACCAGGTCTGAAAACCACTTGGCAAAATAAATGCCGAAGGTAACGCCAACTCTACTGGGGATGAACTGAAGTCACAGAACCATCTCAGCAAAATAAATGCTGGAAACGGGAAATCAAATCCGCTGAGGATAACCATCCTGCTGGAGAAATGGAAAGGGAACCCTGCTTGGCAACTTCACTGGGGAAAGAAAACAATTCTGCTCGGGAATGCTCTCTTCAAACCATTGACAACTGATTACTCTGCGGGGCCTGACCTAAACTGAGGTTGATTACGCGCGGCACACTGCTGGAAATGCCCCTTCTATCAAGGATATCAATCTTAATCTACTGAGGATACTCCTGATCCTACTCTGATGCGGGGTAAAATACAATCTCAACTCTTTCGGGGATAATAAGCAACTTTCATCTGCTGAAGAGTAACAATTCTGATTTAACAACGTCCGCAAGGGATTCAAATATTACTCGGAGCACTGATATATGCCGAGCTTCGTATCGGGAAACCTGACAACATGCGGGTCATTGGGAACTACTGCGTCAGATACCTTTAGGTTCTTTTTGTTTTTGGTTTAGGGTAAACACAGACTATGTACACAGTGAAAGATATAAGAAATACTAGACGAGAACTAGTATTCGAAGGTAGACTACCGGGCGAGAACTGATAGGAAAACTGATTATCGGACGAGAATTGATTTTGTGTTTTGAACATCAGACGAGGCTGACTGGATAACAGACTGAGATATAGCCAACCAGGCGAGAACTGGTATAACACTCGGGTTAAAACACACGAGAACTGATTACGCGATGACATGTACCAGGCGAGAACTGATACAACACTTGAAGAAATGGTGACCAAACGAGAATTGGTTACCAATAAACTGCACCAGGACGGGAACTGCTGCTTACAATAAACTGCACCAGGACGGGAACTGCTGCTTACGGAAGGTGGGCCAGACGAGAACTGGTTACCGATTTGCCAGGCGAGAACTGGACTTTGGAAACGACTGGTTGCTGACACGCAACAGGTTTAAACTGCAGGATAATGATCCAACGACAACAAGACCTTCTTCGAAACGCTAAGGTTTTTGAAAAGGGTATTGACATGATTCCCCGATACTCAACTCCGGCTGGGGATAAACAAACTGATTTGAACAACTTGCTTCAGTGCACTCAACTGGGGATAAAAAGACTGGTTTGAGCAACTTGCTTCAATACAATCCAACTTGCCCCAATCTGACTCTTGGGAATACCTGCTCTGAACAGCTTGCTACGAGAAGACTTCGAGAATATTTGCCCCGGTATCTGCACGACAAAAGAATTCAATCTCCATTAGACGCCTATTACCCTGAATGGTTTCATCATTTCTAAACTGACTTGCCCCTGAATGAGCGATGAGCGAATCAACCCGATCTGATTATCCACTGGAAGCATCCGCTTTCAAATCTCAATGCTCTGAATAGCTGCTTCCCGAGAAAACTCGCTTCTGATCAACTGCTTCTCAAATAAAACTGCCCCTGATCCACTGAAGCTCCGGGACTGGTCCTCAGACTAACTGATTCCGAACTCACCGGAAGATAATGCCCCTGATTCACAAGGCTTCACAACATACACCATTCTGGTTCAGACTACTGAATTACTCAGTCCTGCTTGATTATTCCTGCTGGAATTTCTTTCATGTCGACTACTAACCTGCAATTAAAATTGTCTGTCTACGAATGGTAATCTTAATGCAATGGTTATGCAGATTTTGAAAAAATTTGAGCTGTCACTCATTTACATGCATGATTGTGAGTGACGAGTGAATCAAAGTTCAAACGTAGTGCTTACGTGGTCAGTGAAAAATACAACAAGGATGTGACTAGCAAGTCAAGAAGGAGTCAGGTTACTCAACCTTATCGTAATGCGCTTCAGACTAACCCTACCTCAATTAGGTCTTTTGAGGGTTGTATCGTGGTCGGGTTCACGGTTCGTGAAACAAAGGATGTTTGGCTCAAATTTTGATTTGTACCCACCCCTTCTATGTGATGATCTCCGATCCTAAGGTTCAGTTAACCTGGCACAAGCGCTCGCCTCTTCGAGAGGTATTGTTGAATGGTAAGACCTACAGTTAAGGAATTCACAATGCTTTTCTGGAGTGACAGTTACTCCTTCTTCGCTTTCGGTGTCTGTGTACACGACTTTGTGATTTGCTGGGGAAAAATTTCTTTTTAATCCCTCTTTTTCATTCTTTTGATTCCCTAATTTTTGCCCGGACCGACTCATTTTGAGTTCTTTTCGATTTTTTTCGATTTCTTTTGAAGTCCAGCGGGATGCCCTGATTTTTGCCCTAGTATTAGCTTTCTCAGCTTTTTCTTTCTTTTTACTTAGCGGGCTTTCTTTCTTCTTTCTTTTGGAACAAAGTCGTGTGACACTGGTTGTCTTGATTGCTCCGAAAGGATTGTAACTGTCTCACTCCTGATTGGTGAGGTTTGACCTCTTGAAAGGTGTAAACTGATTGGTCCCTGAAAGACAACGCTCCTCCGTAAGACTTGAACGCTCGGTCAAGCTAACTGACAACTACCCTGCCCCGGGTTAAGATGCAAGGGTTTTAAAAGTCCGAAAAAACTTCTACTTCCTGGCTCGAAGTGGTTAACAAGGGACTAACTCCTTATATCTCCAGTGTTTGGGGAATTTGAAACAATGCCTTGTACGTCATCGGTACGGTCTTATCTGAAAGCATACAATCATTGGTTATGAGTTTCAGTTTCATCATCCTCCCTCCTAACTTTGCTAGTCACAGCGAAAAAGTGGAGTGAATAAAAATGCAAGTGTCAGTGCAATGCAATAAATGAGCGACAGCGACATGACTAATTCAAAAAAAATGCATAATCACTTTATTATCATCATCATTCAAAACATACAAATGTTTAAAAGCAGGTAGTAACTAACAGAAAAAGAAACTACAGATGCAAATGATGGTATAAAAGTCCGAGGACTGCCAATGCTGAGGCGCCTGCCTGTCTGAACCACTGGCTTTTGCTGGGGGAATGCCTTCCGAATCTACGAGCTTAGACAGCTGAACGGTTGGGATGAACAAACAGAAACCCTTCTCGAAAGGAAATGCGATCCTGATCCATCAACTGCTGTACCTTCGCCTGAAATGCTTTACAATCTTCCGTCGAATGCCCCGGAGAGCTACCATGATAACCACACTGAACGTGGGGATTGTACCCAGGAGGGTAAGGTTCTGGAACTGGCTTAAGAGCTTTCGGCTCCACCAAAGACTTCTGAATCAAAGATGGTAGCAACTGGCTATACGGCATAGGCACTGGGTGAAAAGGAGCATTCCTTCGTTCTAAGTTGCTACGAGGTCTGTTCTGATTCTGACGCTGATTCTGATAACCTTGACCACGAGTTCGCTGCTTTGCAATGGAAGCGACATAAGATTCCTGATATGGTGCCCCAGGCACAGCTGTCTGTTCAGAATAACGAGACACAGAAGATCCTGACCGCTGAGAAGACGGAGAACCATCAGATTTCACTGATTCGACTTGAGGATATCCAACATCTGTCAAGACCGCATTGATCATAGCTTCATCTTCAGATTGAGAGCTACAGAAAGATTCAGTTTCACTGGCCTGACCTTTTGAAACATACGGGATTCTTCCAGTCTTTACACCATACTCGATGCGCTCTCCTGTCCTTACCAACTCAGTGAAATTTGGTGCGGCTACAAGCATTCTTTCGAAGTACGGGCTCTGCAAGGAGTTTACGAACATGCCTTTCAGCTCTTGGTCTAGGAGCGGTGGTTGCACTCTACCGGCAAATTCTCTCCATCTCTGAACATACTTTCTGAAAGATTCATTGTCCCCTTGAGACAATTCTTGCAGCTGCATGCGAATAGGAGCTTCGTCAAGATTATAGTCGTACTGCTTCAGGAAGGCATTGGCTAAATCCATCCATGATCGGATCTGATCACGCTCTAACTGCATATACCAACTCAGAGGTGCCCTAGTCAGACTATCTTGAAAGCAATGAATCATCAGCTTGTCGTTGTGCACAAACGAAGTCATTCTTCGGCAGAACATCACCAAATGTTGCTTCGGGCAACTATCTCCTTTGTACCTTTCAAACCTCGGCATTCTGAACTTCGGAGGTAACACTAGGCCAGGAACCAGACACATATCTGCAGCACTAGGAGTAACAGCGTCTTTACCTTTCAAGGCTTTGAATCTCTCCTCTAATGCACGAAACCTTTCAGCATACACGGGAGCTAATGGGTCTTCATTCTTCGCTGTTGGGACCTCTCTTCGGGGCTTTGGCACATGGAAGGCAAAACCCTGGTAGTCTGAGACATCAACAGAAGGAGAACGTTCACCTCGGACAACAAACTGCTCACGCAGACCTTGGTCCTCAACAGATGGCTGCACAGGCTGAGCTGCAGTAAGGTTGTTCACTTGCGGAAAGTCTTCGTCGTGCGGGGATCCATACAGAGGATTGGACGTCACGGTGAACCCTGACAAGGTATCAACAAACTGGAAGCCGCTCTCTGACATAGCTACCAACGGTCTTCAGCTGACTTTGATGCTTGACTCTGATCAAATTTGCTTTAAATCTGCTTCAACCCCTTGGTCGTCTTCAATATTCACCTTCAAAACCAAAATAATGGCTGGATAAGAGCTCTGGCTAGCTGGCGAATGGTATGCAATATGATGCGAAGATGCATATGCAAATGCAATGCAATGCAATGTAACAAACACGGGATCACAACCCCCACACAATCTAAATACTGCTGCACCGCTGACGGAGCACGGTTGCTCTGAAAAGAAGACCAGAATAATGGGTAGGTTGGAAGTCAAGTTTCCTGCAAAAAAAAAAAAAACCCCCACTCACAGGTGTGGACCTATATCTGACAAGGTACGGCATCCTATGCGGTTGTCAGCGTCACAGACTTTCAAGGCTGACGATACGATTCCCAGAAGGAGTGGCATCATCAAGTCCTGAAGAGGCCTCACTTAGCTAACTTCCAAATGATCGGTTCCCAGAGTCGACAATTCACCAAACCAGCAACCGTCTCAACCCAAAGGGTTGAAAGTGAAGCCAACCGGATGAATCTCGTCTGAGCGTGGATTTCATGAGACACTAGTGCCTACAAAGCAAGCACGCGCCCACTAATTTCCACTCTAAGTCTAAGGTGCACTCCAAGCCCAGGTCCGGCTTATCTCAACATAGAACATCCGCAACACCCCAATAGCAACAGATAATATCGATAAATAAACACCTAATAGCCAAGCAAACAAGCGCTAGGATTGACTCTCTCTTAGGGGACATTGGATCCCAAAAATGACTTGCCTGCGGGACGTTGGATCCCTAGGAAACTATTACAGTCCCCAGCAGAGTCGCCAGCTGGCGCTACTGCGAAAATCGGCGCCGGCTGACAGAAGAGTCGCCACCGTGCGTTATTTATCCCTCAGAGCGGGAAAGGAAACGCTCGAAGTAAACCTCGCAAAAAACGGGGAAAAGGTATGGTCATCGCAACCATAGCCTGGGTTCGGGAGTCGGTTACGCAAGGGGAAGGTATTAGCACCCCTCACGTCTGTCGTACTCGACGGGATCCACGCTTGCTTGGGTTGTCTACTGGATGCAAAACAATCTATCTACGGCTGCTAAATCTAAACGGAAGGGAATTGACTCGATAGAGCGTCGCACTCTATGCCTACGTATTCTCGAGAGAGAAAGTCAGAGTCAACGTAGTTCGGGACCACGGGGAAAATTGGCTCGCCAAGACCTCGCGTCTTGTGCCTACGTACTTCCACTGCATGAAAGATCAGAGCTTTACGTAGTTCAGACTAACTACGGCTAAACAAACATTCTCACACAGCAGTGAGAAAAACAACTGGCTTCACAGGGTCGGGAACCTATGGGCAAAACTATGGCTTGGTCTCAAATGCCCTCGAGCAAGAGAGAAAAAGGGTACTCAATTAGTCGTCAGCGGGAAAGTCTCGATCGCACAGCCGCGAGAGAACAAAAGTTAGTCGTTAGTGTGCTCGCTAGGATATCGCATCCTATGCCTACATATCTTCGTCTGGTACGAAGAATCAGAGCAGCTGTAGTTCGGCTGGTACGGGACCACAGCTCAAATCTCGTTTTATTAATCTCTAAAAAATGATTACAATGGTTTGAATACTGAAATAAATCTCCTAGGAATCGCTATCCTATTCCATCCTGAAAAATCGAATGAAAATAGCCCCCCTAACAAATGGGCTTCTAAGCTATCCTAAAATCGGAAGATAATTTCTATGAAAATACACCCTAAAAAGAAAATGCTTTAAAAAATATTAAACCTACTTTAATATTTTTTCTCTTTTTTCTTCTTTTCTCTTTAACATATTTTTTCATATTTCTCCAAATATTTTTCTCTATTTTTTCACAATATTTTTCTCCATATTTTCTTTTCACTATTTTCAAATATATTTCTTTATTCTTTTCCTTTTTTCATAATCTTTTTCTATATTCTTTTTTCATAATATTTTTCATGCTTTCTTCTTTTTCTATAATATGTTTTTTTTCTATTTTAAACAAAATAAAAACAAGAGAAAACAAAAGGGGGGGGATACTGGATTACAAGGGGTATGCAGAAAATAAAAATGAAACAAACTGAAGGGCCCAGCCCAATGAAGGTTTCAGAAAAAAAACCATAGGGGGGTGTGGACTGAATTGGGAGGCGCTGAGACACACTGGGCTTAGCCCAGAATGCGTCCAAAAACATGAGGGGCGTGCTATCTCCAAAAAAATTTGGCTGGGCCTGGCCCACTCTCTTCTTCCTCACTTTCACCCTGAAACCCTAACCTTCTCACTCTTCCTTCAGCGCCGCCGTAGACCTCCATCTTCTCGTCTCTCTCGTCCTCCATCCTCGCCAGAACAAAGAACAACACCTCACACAAATCAACAGGATCATCTTGATCTTGATCCCTCCACCCTTTTGATTCCATCCCTCTCGAGCTCCTAACAGCAACTCATGTGGATCTGGAAATCCGAGGACTTGCAATTGTTGCTGAAGGTCTTGACGCGAGGCTGAGTGCATGATGAGGTCTTGGAAGATCCTTGATGAACCTTGAATGAGGCTTGTGACGAACACGAGGAACATGGAGGATTCCCAGATGCAATGAATCTTCTGCAAAACCAACGAAGAACGCGTGAAGCTCTGGAGTGGTGTGTTGATGAACATTGGCATCTTGAAGATCAAACGACAATTGAAGATCTGAGATGGTGATTCTTGATGACACTCGTTTCTGGAAATCGTGCTTGAAGGTTGTTGAACAAGGAGGATCCTTTGCACTTCTGTAGAGATGAACGAGGAACTTGATGATGCAAAAAAACTGGAAATATTGTTGAAGGTTGATGACGAATCTTGAATGTTCTTGTGATGTTGATGATGAACTCTCTGGTTTCTGGATTTTCTGGATAGTGGAAGATGAATGTTGTTGGGTGGTGGTTGAAGGATTCTGGGGATTTGGTGGTTGAATGATGAAGGGAGGAGGAGAGATGAATGTTCCTCATTCTGGGATTTTGGTGGGTTTCCGGCGAAGGACGGTGGCCGCCGGCCATGCAGGCCGGCCGGTGGGGCGCTTCAGGCGAGGTGTGTGGAGACGCCACGTGGTGAGGGACGGTGGAGTGGTTGCACGCATGTGCACCACGTGTGGGGTCGTGGCAGATAGTGGGGAGCTTTGAGGGATACGTGGCGTGGCGTGAACGTGCAGCGTGGGTCCTCCCCTGGTGCAACACGTGTCTGCCTATTTAAATGCTGAAGAATCTCTGGCGCCTTCTGGAAGGTTCTAGGACTCGCTGGAGAATGGTGGAGAAATCCTGGATTATTGCTGAATCATTTGGATTAATTCTGGACTTGCGTTGATGGGCCCTGAATGCTGGATAATGAGCCCAAAACGAAAAATGAATTAAAAACTTTAAAAACTGCATTAAAAGAATTAACTCTAATTAATCCCTAATCAAACATTAATCCTAATAAAACCTATATTAAATTCTAAAAAGACTATTATTTATTCACAAATGATTTAAAATCTATAAAAGAAGAAAAATCTATTAAATCCTAAAATGATTAAAATCTATTTAAAAGAATTAACAAATCCTATTTATGTTCTAAAAAATGAAAAATGATTTAAATCTATTCAAAAATCCTATTAAATCCTAACAATGATTTAAACCTATTTAAAAAGAATTAAAAAAACTATTAAATTCTACAAATGATTAAAAAGCTAATTATTTCTATAAAATTCTATATATGATTTAAAATCTATTTAAAACCCTAAAAAATGCCATAAAATCCAGAAAAATCACCATAATTCCCGGAGGAACAAAAATAAGCACCGAACGACACAAAAATAATCGGTAAAAATAAACGGGCACCGAAATATCCCAAAAATCGATTCTACTGATCAAAAACACCTGAAACACGAGACGGGAGCTGTGATCCCAATAAAATCAATACAAATGAAAAATGCATTGTATGCAATATGCAGATGCGAATGCGATTATGCGTCGAAACATCGAGCCAAATACGAGACCCGGTTGGTCAAATTTTGGGGTGCAACAAAGCCTAATGTTCATTTTCAGCTATCCTATTAAGATCTCAAACTCTCGCTCTATTGATCTTAACCTTCGTTACTTTCTCACTCTCGTGACAAAAGTTATTAATTTGGAAAAAGAAACAGAGACCAGAAACATTTATTCCATTAAATTTTACGTCACAGTTTACTTAACCCCCTCCGACCGATCGTAATTACATACCGATACTAAGGGTTTTAGCCAGACATGAATTTCATGTTTTTACTAAATTCAATCCTAATACTAAACAAAAGGTAGAAATAATGCATAAAAATAAAGCGATAAAAATTAAAGGAGATAAACAAAACCTGGAAATTTGCAGAACTTGGATTTGATTTTTGAAGGCCAGCTTGCAGTATGGTACAATGATTCAAGCTTTTCAAAAAAATCCTAGACTAAATGGCAGAAACAATTTGCCTTACAAAATCCTCTAAAACAATGCAGAGAAACTAAAAACAAAAAGCTGGAAAAAAATACTAAAACTAAAACAGAAAATATCATGCGTCCACCTGCTTCTAAAACTACCTCTCTTTTATACTATTAGTGGGCAACAGTTTCATGGCTTTGAAGCTTCAAATGAGGAGAAAAATTCGGAGGGAATGCATCCAGGAAGTTGAGAAGAAATAGGGAGAATCGTGGAGAAAAATATGAGGAGGAAGTGGCAGGCGCCACTTCCCGTTCTTGTAGGGGTGAGAGTTACCACTTTTCCTAATAGTTAGGAGTGGCACTCGCCACCCCCATCCATGTGGCAGCCGCCACTTCTCATACACCATATAGGTGGCAGGCGCCACCTCTTCACCATGTGGCAGGCGCCACATCCAAGTGGCAATGCCACTTGGTATGTGGTGACCCCCACACCTTTTTCTTTCCTTTCTCTTTATTTCTTCTTCTTTTCTTTCCATGGTCTTTTCTTCCTCTTTCCTTTCCATTTCCTTCATTTATTTCTCCTTTTATTCTTTTAATCCATATTTATGGTAACCTACAAAGCAGAAGAAAACAAAGGCGTAATCGAAGATAAATCAAATAAAATAGTAATAAAAGCAGATAAAATTCATGCAAGTTAAGTCAAATATCCGATATAATTTCGCGTTATCAAACTCTCCCATACTTGAACCTTTGCTTGTTCTAAAGCAAATAAAACATATGCGTGGAATTTGACACGACATAACTCAGATCATACATCGTTGCGAGACTTTCGCACGAACGATAGGTACATGTTAAAAATACTAATGATTTTGTAATGACACGAATTTAGTAAGCGTAATCAAAAACTCCCTCTCTGTGCAGAAAAGTCCGAATCATATTATTATAACTCAGCCTATTCATTTTCACCTCATTTTCATTCTCGCGCAATCACATTAAGCCTGTTATCCCCTCATGCCCATGGTAAGTAAACTTGTTAGTGTTCATTGATCTCTTTTTTTTCTATAACTTTTTTACATTCCTTTTCTTGTGTATTTTTGAATTTCAAGAGTTCGATCTGTTGGGATAAATGGTCGGGTAAGGACCACCTAACTTAGTAAGAGCATATCCTTCATTCACTTTAATAATTCTATTCGATTTTTTTATTTATTTTTGAGATCAAACACGTATTTGCATCGGTTTATTACTTAGGTTGTGCTTCAGGATGGTGCTGTCTGCTAATATAAACTAATCAAGAGGTTACTCTAAAATTTTAGGCTTTAGCATAATAAGTACTCAAACTCATCAGCGACTTTAGGGGGTTCAAGGTTTCAAGACGGTACCGATATTATCAATACTTTCCCAAATCTCTCGAGCTCAGTCTAAATCAAGCAATATACTTTCTGGGTCAGTGTCATGCTTTAATCCAACAATTAAAAATTTTCTGTTATGGCTCAAGAATTTGGGAGAATCCTACAAGTGATAGAAACTATCTAAAGTGACTCGACAACACATGAATTTATTTTATTAGCGAAAAAATTAAGCAGAAAATCAAAATTTTAAAAATCTACCTAGAAAACAGTAAATAAAAGGGGAAAACAATAAATAAAAGCGGTAAAGCTTCCTCTCGCATACATAAATCGAGCATTGTCCCCAATGCAACGAATTAAGGTAAGAAACGAAGGTGGAACCTAAAAATTCTCTATCTGCAGCCTCTGCCGGGAGTTCGTGAATGAGTGTTTTTGATTATATTTTGATATGTTGGTGAAGATGATATAAATAATGGATTTATGGTGGTATACGAGTAAATGTGGTAGGTTGGGTTGGTTTTGCTTTAATGGTGGTCAACAAAATCAGAAATGGAAGGAGAGGTGTAATGCATGCAAGCTAGTAAAAGGCCACGTGGGAGTGTGTATGACAAAGACAAAATTAGGTGGCAGACATGCATCAAGTAGGCAAGTGGCGGGTGCCACTCCCTTTAGAAGGGTGTGTGGCGAGTGCCACCTCTTGCTGGGGAGTGTGGTGAGTGCCACAAGCAAGAGTGGCGACTGCCACACCCTTTTCCTTAACCAAGGTGGCGAGTGCCACCTCTTTTTTGTGAGGAAAATGACAATTTTTTTTTTGTTTTTTTATGGTTATTTGATAAAAATGGAAATAAAATGTTTCTAGTAATGAATGAAGAAAATAATAATAATGATAATTAGAAATGAAAAATAATAATGATAATTAAGAGATAAAATAAGATGTTACAAAATCCGTAAAATTGCAAAAACAACAAAAGATAACAATGTCCGAAAAATAAAGGTAAAGGTCCTCTCCCACACTTAAATCAAACAGTGTCCTCACTGTTCGAAAGTGCGAAGATTGGAATGCAAAAGTATCTAAGAAATCAGCCACGAGGAGGAATTGGAGGAGCAATAGAGAAAAGATGTTTATAGACGTGATCTAACTGCTCCGTCACCACATCCATGAACTGATGAAAGTCCACCTGTAGAGTTGTAAATTCGCCTCTGAGGCCAGCAATGTCCGTTTCCAGCGCGTGAATGGCAGCAGTATGATCCACTGGTTGGGCAGCAGGCACAACAGGAGTGCTTGAGCCAGAGTCAGAGAGATAATCATCATATTGGTCATAATGGTCGTAAATCTGTGGGGTCTCAGGGGGTGAAGGTGGAGCTTCAGGTTCATCTAAATCATACAACCAATTATTCAGATTGTGGACACTAGTTCTTTCATAATTTGGTAAGGTAAAGAGATGGACGACTCGATTATCGATCAGAAGTTCAAAGGTATCAGGGCCTAGGTCTCTAATAATGCCCCGATTGACGCAAAATTGAATATCCATAGGTCGTATAGCACCTAAGGGGTTTATGCTAAGGAGTGGTTGTCTCAACCCAATGACATTGGAAATCATGGTTACTAGGCCGCCTGTAATGATCGGTCCGTGATCGGCTTCTGCTATACGTTTAAAATTGGCCATCATGAAGGCAGCCCCATTAACGGGTTGAGCTTGAGAAGCACAATAAATAATGAAAAGCTCGTCTTTCGACACAGAATAAATATTTTCCTCTTTACCAAACAGAGTGTGAGCTAGAAACTTATGCAGGTATCAGATAGCAGGGTTATGGATACTCTCAGAATACATAGTGTTAGGCTCAGGATGATCATTTCCGGATATGCTACCCCAGAAATATTCCAACTCAAGGTTGGTTACTAGTTCCCCTTGTACTATGGTATAAGCATCAGGTCCGCTAAGAAATCTTAGGAGTTCGGCCATCTCACGGTGGGTAAAGTGGTAGTCCATGTTAAAGATTCTAAAAATGATAAAGCCACTACTAAAGCCATACCCGTGGTCGGGCTGATTAATTAGTGAGCTCAAGAATTCTAAGGTAAGCCTGCGGTAGGAACTAAATCTCCTTTTAATATCAGAACGCTCCCAACCAATTTGGTTGAGAAGGTACATAATACTGTCCCTAATACCTAATCTAGTCATGGTGAGTCCATCTGGATATATAGTAAGCGACATCTCTCTCTGAGCAAGGGCTTCGAAGCGCCTCCTCTGAGCTCTGCCAATGAAATTAATGCCTATATAGTCGACTCTGTTCATCTCTAAAGTTAGTAACTAACTAATGCTAAGTTAGCCTGTATATAAGTTGATAATGAACACAAGTTAGTAAGGACTAATATGATAGATAAATTTCATGACTATTCTTGGAACAGAAAAAATGAAAAGCATATAAAAGACATTAAAAATAAAAGATTAGAAAAATAAACAGTAAAATTAAAAAGAAGAAGCGGGTTGTCTCCCACTAAGCGCTTTGTTTTATGTCGTAAGCTTAACATAATTTTAAATTTTCCTAAATATAGGGATGAGTGTGCAACTCGTCAAGTGTTAGACTGGTGGAGTAGTCTCTATTTTCAATGTTGTGGTAGTGTTTCAGGGGTTTCCCGTTAACTATGAACACTTCACTGGATTTTCCTTTTATTTCTACTGCTACATTTTGAAAGACTTTCTTTATCTCAAAGGGACCAATCCACCTAGAGCGAAGTTTTCCTGGGAAATTTTTTAGTCAAGAGTTAAATAGGAGTACTACATCACCCTCAGAAAACTCTTTCCTCGATATACGCTTATCATGCCACTTTTTAGTTAGTTCTTTATAGATACGAGCATTCTCGTAAGCGTCTAACCTAAGCTCTTCTAGTTCATGGATATCTAATATTTTCTTTTTTCCTGCAGCAGTAAAATCTAAGTTAAGGGTCTTAATGGCCCAATATGCTTTATGCTCTAATTCTACCGGTAGGTGACATGATTTTCCATAAACTAGTTTAAATGATGTAGTTCCTATTTGGGTCTTATAGGCTGTCCTATATGCCCACAGAGCTTCGTGTAATTTGGAAGACCAATCTTTCCTAGAGGTCGCAAATGTTTTTTCTAAGATTTGTTTAATTTCTCTGTTCGAAACCTCTACTTGCCCGCTAGTTTGCGGGTGATAGGGTGTTGCTACACGGCGTCAAACTCCATATTTCGTTAATAGTTTTTTGAAAATCCTTGAAATAAAATGAGAGCCACCATCGCTGATGACTAGTCTCGGCACACCAAATATAGGAAAAATTATGTTTCTGAAAAGTCTAATCACTACTCGTGCATCATTTGTCGGAGAAGCTATAGCCTTAATCTATTTCGACACATAATCAACAGCAACGAGTATGTACTTGTTACCAAAAGACGATGGAAAAGGTCCCATGAAATTAATTCCCCACACATCAAAGACTTCTACTTCTAGAATGCCTTTCAGCGATATTTCGTCGCGTCTAGAGATTTTGCCAGTGTGTTGGCACCGGTCGCAATTTATGATCGCGATATGGACATCTTTCCATAGAGTGGGCCAAAAGAGGCCAGACTGTAAAATCTTAGCGCATGTCTTTGAAGTGCTCGTATGTCCTCCATAGGGAGCAGAATGACAATGAGAGATTATATTTTCAACTTCATCTTCGGGAACACATCGACGGAAAATACCATCGACACCTCTCTTGAAAAGCAGAGGTTCATCCCAATAATAATGTTTAAGATCGTGGAAGAATTTTTTCTTTTGTTGGTATGTTAAATCTGTGGAAGAACTCCAGCTGCTAAGTAGTTGAAAAAGTCAGCATACCATGGCAGTATGGTTTCAGTAAAGATCGCTTCCATGACTTCTTTTGTTTCAATCTCATTATATATTAAAGATCATTCAACCGTGTTTTCTAACTGAGCTATGAGTCTCTCATAAGGAAAATCATCATTGATAGGCACTTGCTCAGGCTTAATATCCTCCAGTCTCGATAAATGATCAGCTACTACATTTTTAGTACCTTTCTTGTCTTTGATTTCTAAATCAAATTCTTGTAGTAGTAGTAGTATCCATCTTAGGAGTATCGGTTTTGCATACTTTTTATTCAATAGGTACCTGATTGCAGCGTGATCGGTATAGATAATCATCTTTTCTCCTACTAAGTAAGAATGAAATTTATCCAAAGTGAACACGACAGCTAGAAGTTCCTTTTCTGTGGTGGCGTAGTTCATTTATGCAGGGTCTAGGGTTCTACTAGCGTAATAAATTGCATGAAACTTTTTATATTTTCTCTGTCCTAGAACTGCTCCTACGACATAATCACTAGCGTCACACATGATTTCAAACGGTAACCTCTAATCAGGTGGTTGTATAATAGGTGCGGTAATGAGAGCTGTTTTTAACTGTTCAAAGGCTTTCTGACATTTATCGTCGAAAATGAATTCGACGTCTTTCATTAATAAGCCAGTCAGCGGTTTAGTGATTTTATAGAAATCCTTTATGAATTGTCGGTAGAAACCGGCGTGTCCTAAGAAACTTCGTATTTCTCTTACGGTTTTAGGAGGTTGAAGGTTTTCTATAATTTCTATTTTTGCTTTATATACTTCAATCCCCTTATCAGACACTATGTTTCCAAGTACGATTCCTTGTCGGACCATGAAATGACATTTTTCCCAATTTACCACGAGATTTACTTTTACGCATCTTTCAAGTACCATTTCTAGGTTCGATAAGCATCCTTCAAAACTCTGCCCACAAACAGAAAAATCATCCATAAATACTTCCATGATGTCGTCTATAAAGTCAGCGAAGATTGGCATCATGCATCTTTGGAATGTTGCGGGAGCGTTACATAATCCAAACGGCATTCGTCGATAGGCAAATGTACCATAAGGACACGTGAAGCTTGTCTTTTCATGGTCATCAGGATGGATAGGGATTTGAAAGAATCCTGAATAACCATCTAAATAGCAGAAATATGAGTGCTTAGCTAATCATTCAAGCATTTGATCAATAAAGGGAAAAGGGAAATGATCCTTTCGAGTAGCTTTGTTCAATTTCCTATAATCAATGCACATTCTACTTCCGGTCACAACTCTTTGTGCTATAGATTCACCTTTTTCGTTCTTAACAACTGTAACAACCCTTTTCTTTGGTACGACATGCACTGGGCTAACTCATTGACTGTCAGAAATCAGGTATATAATTCATGGTTCTAACAGCTTTTGTACTTGTTTCTTGACTACGTCGCTCATAATGGGATTTATCCTTCTTTGATGTTCTCTAGAGGTCTTACAATATTCCTCTAGCATAATGTGATATATACAAATAGAAGGACTTTTTCCTTTCAGATCAGAAATGTTATAGCCTAAAGCATATGGCTATTTTCTTAGGATATGCAGTAGTTTTATAGTTTCTATTTGTCCTAAGTCTGCGTCGACTATCACTGGTCGTTCGAGCTCGGTGTCTAGGAATTCATACCTTAGATTTTTGGGTAGTGTTTTAAGTTCTAAAGTCGTTTTCTTTGGGCAAGGCATATGATTGGGTGTTAGTGCTAGGCATTCGCTTAGACCGTCGTCTTGGTATTCACCACGCCAATTATCATCTTTAAAAATTGGAGGTATTGGAATTTTTAGGATTTCTGAATAAGAATTTTGTTCCATCTCCATTTCTCTTATGCATTTGTCGATGACATCTAGCAGACAAACTGTATCGTCTATAGCTGGTGCTTGTAAGAATTTGTCAAAATAAATTCGAATTTTTCTTCACCCACTTCAAAAGTTAGCTTACCTTTCTTTACATCTATAATGGTTCTGGCTGTAGCTAAGAATGGCCTTCCTAATTTGAATAGAGTGTTGGCATCCTCTTTAATGCCCATGATTATGAAATCAGTAGGGATATAGAATTGACATATACGTAACAAGACGTTTTCTAATATTCCTATCGAAAACTTAACAGAACGATCGACTAGTTATACAGACATCTTAGTTGGTCTTAATTCTCCCATATTAAGCCTTTTGCATATGGTCATGGGAATTAAGCTAATACTGGCTCCTAAGTCACATAGAGCTTTGTCTATGACAAAATTTCCAATTACGCAAGGTATGGAAAAACTACATGGGTCTTTCAGCTTAGGAGGCATTTTGTTTTGAAGTATCGCGCTACACTCAGCAGTAAGCGTAATGATTTCGTTATCCTCGATCTTTTTCTTATTTGTTAAGATTTCTTTAAGAAACTTAGCATATGAGGGCATTTGGGTGATAGCTTCTGTAAAAGGTATTGTGATATTCAATTGTTTCAGATATTCAACGAATTTCTTGAATTGCCTTACGTTTTTAGATTTAACAAATCTTTGAGGATAAGGAATAGGAGGTTTATAAGGTGGTGGAGGCACATATGATTCTTCTTTTTCTTCGGCCTCTGGTCGTCACCTTCTTTCTCCTTTATGTTTTGGTCGAGTTCCTTTTCAGTTTCCTTCTCAGTCACTTTTCCAGGATTTTGATACATAGCTAGATTCTCAAGTCTCGAGTCAGTTGGTTTGTCCAATTTCGTACCACTTCGTAGTATGATAGCATTTGCATGTCCTTTTGGATTAGGTTGCGGCTATCTAGGAAATGTGTCTGCAGGAGCAGCAGTAGGTGCTTGTTGTTGTGCCACTTGCGAAATTTGGGTTTCAAGCATTTTGTTGTGAATGGCTAAAGTGTCTACCTTGCTTGCTAATTGCTTAATTTGCTCACTAGTGTGTATGTTTTGATTCAGGAAATCTTTATTTGTTTGATCCTGGGTGGCTATGAAGTTTTCCATCATCAATTCGAGGTTAAATTTCCTAGGAGCATTTTGAGCAGCTACGACAGGTTTTTGATATCCTGGTGGTACAACAGGTGTTTGTTCAGGTGCATACAATGCATTGTTGTTTTTGTATGAAACGTTCGGATGATTTTTCCAACCTGGGTTATAGGTATTTGAGTAAGGGTTTCCTTGAGCCTAATTCACTTGGTGTGTGGAAACTCCTGTTAAAAGTTGAGATTCAGGGGCAGCATGCCCATGAACTCCGCATAACTCGCAGTTTGGAGCTACGGCAGCCACGGTGGCTGTAGGGGTTATAATCAAACTTTCAATATTTTGAGTGAGAGCATCTACCTTTGCATTGACTTGGTCAAGACTGCTTATCTCATACATACCACTTTTCGTTGGAGGTTTCTCTACTGAGGCTCTTTCACTCCCCCACTGATAGGGGTTTTGAGCCATACTTTCGATAAGTGTATAAGCCTCATTGTAGGGTTTATCCTTTATTGCGCCACCTGCGGCGGCGTCTATTTTCAATCTTGTGTTGTACAAGAGACCATTGTAAAAGGTATGGATGATCATCCATTCTTCTAGACCGTGATGTCGACAAATCCTCATCTTGTCCTTGTATCTTTCCCATGCTTCGAAAAGAGATTCATTGTCCTTCTGTTTGAATCCATTTATTTGGGCTCTTAGTATAACCGTTTTGCTAGGTGGGAAATATCGTGCTAAAAACACTTTCTTTAACTCGTCCCATGTAGTGACAGTTGCGGACGGTAGAGACTAGAGCCAAGCTCTAGCTCTATCTCTTAATGAGAAAGGGAAAAGACGTAGTCTTATTGCTTTGGGGCCGACACCATTTGCTTTTACTGTGTCTGCGTATTGCAAAAACACTGACAAATGTAATTCGGATCCTCCGTGGGATTTCCCGAAAATTGATTTTGTTGTATAGCAGACAACAACGAAGGTTTTAGCTCGAAGGTATTTGCCTCGATGGGAGGAGCAGCAATACTGTTATATGGCTCATCCTGTGAAGGATGTCATAATACTTAAAAGGTCGATTCTGAGGTTCTTCAGCCATAGGTATTGCTAATTCTGGAAAGGGGATTTCAGATGGTGGAAGGTTATACTTAATTCGGAATTCGTTAATTCGGTGTCTTAAACTAATAAAACGCTCGACGTCATCAATTGGTTGCACAAGCTTCTTACCTTTAGAGCGAGTGTTTGGCATACAATCGACGATTATAATAGGGAAAGACTTGCCTTAGTCTATATTGCGCACCACTAAAGTTACGATATCGACTTAATTGGTCCCCGACAACGGCGCCAAAAACTTGATCGGCTATTTAGTATGCCTAAATGCTTTGCGACTGCAAGTGTACAGTCTGATTGTGTAGTTTTAAAAGATTATCGAACCCAAAGGATCAAGAGTCGATCTACCGCTATCTAATGTTACTATGTAAATCTAAGGCTAATGAATTTCTAAATTTTGGGATGCGAAAAATAAAATAAGTGCGGAATTAAAATTAAATTAAATTAAGATATTGCTAAATATCGGTATATAACCCTGTCAATCATCGGGGGTCCAGTAATTCGTGGGCGTTTAGTTTAAAAAGAAAGAATTGTTATTATGTAGAAAATACCCATTTAAAAGACCTTATCTCACACTCTTGCGCTCTTGACTTAGACTATGCTCTCAAATCAGAATGTGACTCTCGCTCTCTCATTTTGCATCTAAAAACATTTTTTAAAAATAGATAAATCCTAATTAACCTTAAAGCGCTCTCGATGTATTTAAGCCTAATGTTCAGTTTCAGCTATTCGGTTAAGACCTCAAACTCTCGCTTTATTGATCTTAACCTTCGTTACTTTCTCACTCTCGTGACAAAAGTTATTAATTTGAAAAAAAAAACAGAGACCAGAAACATTTATTCCATTAAATTTTACGTCACGGTTTACTTAACCCCCTCCGACCGATCGTAATTAGATACCAATACTAAAGGTGTTAGTGGGCTATGGTTACATGGCTTTGAAGCTTCAAATGAGGTGAAAAATCCAAAGGGAATACAGCCAGGTAGTTGAAAAGAAATAGGGAGCATTGTGGAGAAAAATCTGTGGAGGAAGTGGTAGGTGCCACTTCCTGTTCTTGTAGGGGTGGGAGTTACCACTTTTCTTAATAGTTAGGAGTGGCACTCGCCACCCCCATCCATGTGGCATCCGCCACTTCTCGTACACCATATAGGGGGCAGACGCCACATCCAAGTGGCAATGCCACTTGGTATATGGTGGCCCCCACACTTTTTTCTTTCCTTTCTCTTTATTTCTTCTTCTTTTCTTTCCATGGTCTTTTCTTCCTCTTCCCTTTCCATTTCCTTCATTTATTTCTCCTTTTATTCTTTTAGTTCATATTTATGGTAACCTACAAAATAGATGAAAACAGAGGCGTAATCCAAGATAAATAAAATAAAACAGTAATAAAAGCAGATAAAATTCATGCAAGTAAAGTCAAACATCCGATATAATTTCGCGTTATCAATGTCGCAAGTGGTTTTGTAAAAATATCGGCTATTTGATTCTTGCTATCAACATGCTCGAATACGAAATCACCTTTCTCTACATGATCCCTAAGGAAATGGTGGCGAATTTCAATATGTTTCGTGCGTGAATGTAGTACTGGATTTTTGGTTAAATTAATGGCACTCGTGTTTTCACACAAAATAGGAATACGATCAAGTTTAACATTGAAGTAGAGTAATTTTTGCTTGAGCCATTAGATTTGGGCACAACAACTACCAGCTGCAAGGTATTTCACCTCAGCAGTTGACAAAGCAACAAAAACTTACTTTTTGCTATGCCAACTCACTAAGGAATTCGAGAAGAAATGACAAGTACCACTAGTGCTCTTCCTATCCAATTTGTAACCGGCACATCATAATCAGAATAGCCAACCAAAGTATAATAACTTCCCTTGGAAAACCAAAGTCCATGCTATGGAGTACCACATAAGTATCTAAGTATGTGCTTGACCGCTTTTAAATGCGATTCCTTGGGACATAATTAATGTCTAGCACACATGCATACACTAAACATGATATCCAGACGAGATGCGGTGAGATAGAGAAGAGAACCTACCATACCTCTATATTTCTTTACATCAACAACCTTGCCATTCTCATCTCGATCCAAGTTTACACATGTAGGCATTGAAGTATCAATTACTTTTGAGTTAGCCATATCAAAGCGCTTGAGTAGCTCATAGCAATGCTTCGTTTAGCTCACAAACTTTCCTTCTTTGAGTTGTTTGATTTGGAGTCCAAGGAAGTAGTTTAGCTCCCCTAGCATGCTCATCTCAAACTCACTCTGCATCAACTTAGAAAATTCCTTGACCAAATGCATGTTAGTAGATCCAAAGATAATGTCATCTACATAAACTTGTGCTAAAATGGAGTTTTTCCTTGACTCTTAATAAAGAGGGTAGTATCAACTTTTCCTCTTGAGTATCCTTAGTCGAGTAAAAATTTGCTAAGACGCTCATACCAAGCCCTAGGGGCTTGTTTGAGGCCGTACAAAGCACGTTTAAGCTTATAAACATAATTAGGATACTCATGACTTTCAAAACTGGGAAGTTGAGATACATACACCTCTTCATTAATGTATCTATTTAGGAAAGCAGACTAAACATCCATTTGAAATAATTTGAAATTCTTAGAACAAGCGTAGGCTAGCAAAAGGCGTATAGCCTCAAGTCGGGCAACGAGAGCATAAATTTCCTCATAGTTTATGCCCTTCTCTTGGTTATAGCCTTACGCCACTAAACGCGTCTTATTCCTAGTTATAACTCTGTTTTCGTCAAGTTTGTTCCTAAATACCCATTTGGTACCAATTGCTCGATGGCCTCACGGAGGAGGGACAAGGTCTTAAACCTCATTTCTTTTGAATTGATTCAATTCCTCTTGCATTGACAAAAACCAATGTTCATCGAGTAAGGCCTCTTTGGAGTTTTTTGGCTCAATTTGAGAGACCAAAGCAAAGTGATTAAAAAGTTACTTACCTTGGATCATATAGTTACTTTTTTTGATATGTCTCCGAGTATGTTGTCAATGGGATGATCCTTAAAGGGTTTCCAAGCTAGAGTAAGGTCATCGTTGCTAATTGGATGGTCCTCCTCAATCTTTTCAGAGTTGCGATCTTCCTCCTCCTCAACTTTCACCGATTCAGGTTGATCAATCCCTTTTTCAGTGTCTTTGAGTATGTCTTTTGAAGATACACCTGCACCATGAAAAGAAATACCTTTCCCGACATTTTTCGGATAAGATTCATCAAAAGTAACATGCACAGATTCTTCTACAGTAAGTAACCTTTTATTGTATATTCTATATGCCTTACTGTTGCACCCCAAAATTTGCCCTCACAATACAAGACTTTGTGTTCTAAGAAGGTTCACAAGGTTCACAAACTTCTCAAACTCTACAAGACCTTTCATGAGGTTCATGAAGTCCATAGGTTGCTTCTTGAAGGTTCACAAGGTTCACAAGATTCACAATGTTTACAAAGCTTTCCTAAGGGTCATGAGGTCTACAAAGCCACTTCATGATGTTCACAAGGTTCACAAGCTTCACAATACCTCCCATGAGTATCACAAGATATCTTATGAAGATTCACAAGGTTCACAAAGTTCACAATTGGTCAGAAGAGTTGACAATTCCCTCAGACAATGCACCTCCTAAGCAGTGCATCCAAAACTAGGGTTTTGACTTTAATCAGGCTAAATGGACTTCCAAGACTTCAAGTGAGCTTCATAACATCTTATATGTGTATAAGAACCCCCATGTCAAGTTTCAAGACTTTTCTCAAAAGTTTGCTCAGTCAGATGATCAGATAAGTCAAAAGCAGTCAATGCAGTTAAAAAGTCAAACTGAGGTCAACTGTGGTCAAACCAAAGTCAAACTTCATGATTTTTTGCCAATATCAAAGAGAGATTTGGTCCCAGGGGTATTTTGGTCATTTTACACAAATTCTACCAATTCCTTGAAGACGGGCTGTTATTAAAATTCTGAGGCATTTGATGCGTTATGGTTTTGAGGCATTTATCAATCACCAGTTCTGATCATATTGAGATTTGGCATTTGGTCAGTGGAGTTTAATTACGATTAGTTTTGCTGTTGACGCTGAAAATGTTGTGACCATGGTGCCCATATGAGTTTGGTTATGAAACAATTGGTTAACATTTTAATCGGATGATGAGATTAGGATCACAAATACCACTTGGAAATATTTATGTTTTATGCCTATGTTAATGAATTAAATACTTGTGGATTTATTCACATTTGTTTATATTTTTTAACTAAGAATAGAATATAAATAAATTCAAAACTTCGAGAATTTTATTTCATAAATAATGCTATCATACAAGAATGGGGATGTTGCTTCATGCAAAGTACTGTTACAAGGAAGTACATTAAAATTCTCAAATCCTAAGGGATTACATTAAAGCATCTATCCTAAATCCTAAAAGTATCTAAAGGTCTTCATGTTCGTATTTGAACTTCTCCATGAATCCTCAGCTAACCTGCACATCAAAAGAGAACAGACAGTACAGAAAATGTTAGAATTTTTTTTCAACACTCTCAGAACATTGTCATCATCGAGTGCCGGGAGCGGCACGACCAAAGCCGCATCCTACCCCCGTTACCGATCCGCGCCATCGGCGTCAGATCAAGCAATTTCTGTTCTTATCAATACGGGACAGCCGAGAAAGATGAAGAGATAAAAGAAGTTCGGGCCGATAAATGATTAACTGAAAAGGGGCCATGCCGAAAATTGGATTCTGTTTCAAAGTCAAGCTAAGCACCATTCCATCAAGTAAACATGGTGTCGTTGTTAAATTCCAAGTTGTTCTCAAACTGATACAAAGCTAAACAGCAGAGCCAATCCGAGTTCAGACCCAGATGCCAATAGGTCTGAATCATCTTTTCAAAATTTTCCAATACCTGAAACACAAGAGTCAAACAACATCAGCAGTCCCCAACAGACCTAAGAACAAGTTCAATCCAAAGAGCAAGTTCAACCCCAAAAGAAAAGAACTAAATCAATCCAGAAAATAAGAGACTAGGTGTAATTCAACAAACAACCAGAATCAAGCCCAGTTCGAAAACAAATCGAAGCTAAGCTCGGAGTCAGTTCAATTCACAAAAGTCACAGCTCAATCCAGAAATAGAAGAATAAGCTCAGCTCAAGAACAAGGCTGAATCAAATTCAGTTCATATTCATAAAACAGAAAATCCAATTCCACTGCACCAAAATTGGATTACAAAACAAGACAAATGAAACTCGCTTCAAACAAAATCCTGATGGGCCAAATTCTGAAAATCAACAATCAAAATGAATATCAGAAAGGCTGTCTCAAAACCAAACAGAGCATCAAATAAATCCTCGATTACATTTGCAAATGAGTTCGCAAAATCATACCAGAAGAAAGCAAGAGTAAATTCAGCCCATACCATGTTTGAAACCATATGGCAACAGCACCAAAGAAAAAGGCGTAAACCTCACAATCGAAGAACAATCAATAAGCCCTCAGGTTGTTCATCATCGGGCGTAACATCCGAGCGGCTGGAAGGGCAACGGCCAAAGCCTGTCGCCAACTCCCTACCGAACATCGAAAGTACACAGCATACGGTAATTTTTTCCGCTCAGACCCGAAGGTCATTATCACTAAAGCACCAATCAAAGCCAAATGGTTCAGACCCTAAGGTCATCATCACCGCATCGAATCTCTCGGCGGCACCAATCCGGCAATATCCGAACTACCAGCTCTCTCTGAAAGAAGAAGAGGAAAAGTTAATGTATGTTCGAAACAAAATCCATAAATCAGAAGCAGATATCCAACAAAAACCAAATCCGTATCAGAAAGTATATCCAGTTTCAAATCCAAACGGCATAAAAAAAAACAGTTCAGTTCATATCAGGTGAAATCAATGAAACCCCTGAGTTTGAAAGAGGAAAGTCCCAAACGAATCCAATCAACACCAAATGAATCCAAACGGTATCAGTTCTGAAAAAATCCAAACAAAATCATATTGTATCAGAAATATCAGGAAGACCTCAATCAAATCCAAAAGAATCAAATCAAGATCCCAGATTTCAATTAGAAAAATAACGTAAAAGATCATAAGTCCAGGCCCAAACGAAAATCAAAGCGGATATAAAAGACAGCAATAGATCGCAGAAGGGAGGCCCTGAAAAAAAATCATGAAACCCTAACCACAGCGGCCGTAAATCATAAAGAGAAAAGAACTTCATCAAAGATCATTAGTACAAAACACAAGCGAACAAGCCGAAGGAAGCCCACCGGCGCCGTCCTATTCAACGGCGGGCAAACAACCCCGAGGCTCAGATTATAATATCATCATCGCCTTCATCATCGCTAACTATTACCGTCACCACCTTTCTAAAACGGAACCTTCGAAACGTAAGACAAAGATCCATGTTTCTATGTTTAATCATGTTTGGGGGTGTTTTTTTTTTCCTCAGGATAATCGAGGCCGCGAAGTATGCAGAATGAAGAAAGAACAAAGAGAACTCGAGGGAAACAACGAGAGAGAAGCATGCGCCGCGAGAGAAGAGTTAGGGTTTCACGCCCTAGCAAACTCTGACCCCTTTTCTTTTGCTAAACCGGGTTGGGTCCGGAAGTGATGACCGGCCCAAACCCCTTTTTTTTAAGTTGTTTTATTTTATTTTTTTTGTGTTTTAAATAAGGAATTTTTTTTAAACTAAGTTCTGTTTTTTTTAAAATAAATAAAATTAAATTCTTGTGAATAAACAAACTTCTTTTTTTTATATAAAATTAAAACTTTTTTTTTTAGAATAATAAAACTAAAACTCTTTTTAAAAAAAAAAATAAAATCTAATTTTAATTTTCTATATAATTCTATGTATATATTTATTATAATTCTTGTAAATTTTTGTAAATAAAATTAAACCTTATAAATACTTAATGTAAAATTTTGTGAATGTGATTATTGATTATTTAAAATTTATTTTCATCATAATGTGTAAATATTTTTCTTAATAATTGTTAATATATAATTAGAGATAATTAAATTGTGTAAATGATTAAGAAATTTATAATTATGTTATATTTAGAACTTTATATTATAGTAATTATTTAATCATTTATGTTTCTAAATAAAAATCAAATTTTATGTTTAATCACGTTATTAATTAATTATTATTGCTAATCATATTTTGTTGCTTATTATTATTTTGAAATTTCTATCTTATTATTTTTTCTAACTTTGTCTATTTTTCTAATTATTATTGTTTCAACTAATTATTTTCACTAACTTTATATTTCTACTAACCTTATTTAATTTTTCTTATTATTTACTAACCCCAATATTTTATTTACTTATTTGTTATTTTTTTTATATTTATTTTGATTATATTTTACTATTTATTTTATTTATTATAATTTTGTAATTGCCTCTTGGATGTAAATTGTAATTATTTAATTATTATTATCATTATTGTTAGTAATTAGGGAGTGCTAATATGTATGATATTTAAAAAAATAAATTAGATCATTTTAATATAAGATAATTAAATTAAACATTTCACACACGTAAGTCGATTTTAATCGCCGTCTCACTTCCTAAGGATATCCCTCAAGTTGCCTATGAATATTGGTTAAGTGGGGTGTATAAAGCAAGTCCCTCAAAAAGAAAATCATCAAAGTCCCTTATGGTTGCCTTTACGAATCGAGTCCCTTTCGAAAAATGATGATAGTCCCTCCAGTTTGCTTATTACACCCCACAATGGCCTTCAAAAATCCAATTGTCCCTCATATGTCCCTTAACATCCAAAGTAAGGACTACCTACTCCATTATAGTAGGGATAGTCTTACTAAGGAAAGGATAAAGAATAAGAAAGACCTTAAAACATTAGGGTAGGCTACTCCTAGATACTTGCTCACTTCAAAACTTTTTCACACTTAAACAAATTTCCAACAAAATTTTCAAACAAGTTTTTTTCACATCCATACACGGATTATTATTAAACTATTCTGAAAATTTTCTATTCACACACTACAATTTCAAAACAATTCAAAAGTGAGCTTAAGTACCTAAGAGCCCATGGATAACCATGGATGAAAAGGGTGCTAACACCTTCCCTTTTCATAACCTACCCCCCGGACCCAAAATATTCTCTAAGGTCTTTCCTGTTCTTTTATAACCTTTCCTTATGGATAAAATAAAAGTCGGTGGCGACTCTTGCTATCCGCAACATTGTTTAAAGTCAGTTCTCCCACCGTGTTACAGGACTGGCGACTCTGCTGGGGACCTATTTAAGAGGGGTACCCTTAAGAATTAAGATCACTTTAAATTGTTTGCCTTGTTTGCTTTATTATTATATTGTTGGGGTGCTCTTATGTGTGAAAGGTCCTAACCCGGATCTAGTGTACCTTAGGTAAATGGCAATAGACCAAGGAAATTGTACGACGTATATCGATACGGTTGATCTGGTGGCCATAGTTAGTGCGACTTCTTGGTTGGTGCTTATATTCCTTAAGTCAAGTTGAGGATAATATTGAGGCTGCCATATGTTGTCAATGCACTAACTGACTTTTAGAACCCTAGTTAACTCATCTTGGCCTTTAGAAAGTAGTGAGGTAACCGGCTTTGGTGCAGACTGAAGTTGGTTGACACTCGATACTACGCTCATTGAGATCTTAAACTTGGAGGGTTTTGGTTGGCAAGTAAGTTGCCTTCTGAACAACCACCCTTGTGAAGGATCAATGATATTGAGATCCCTTAGAACCTGGTTACTTTTGTAGGACAGGATGAACCATCTAACTTCAGGGGAGGGTACTTGCCTTTGAACCTCATGCAAGCCTTTAAACCTAGGGCTATGGTGTGACTTGTTTGTGTGTGCCACATGTTTGTGATTGAGCATGACATCATGACATCATCATGCATCATAAGCATATCATTTTCCCTAACCATTTCAAGGACCAAAGGATTTATCTTTGTTCTTTGTTGCAGGTCATGGCTTCTGCTCGTAGAAACACCATCAGGATCAACTTTGTAGGGATACCTGCTAAGCTCAAGGAGTTGGTTTCCCTAGTGCCTGATCATTCCCAGTTCAACAAGAGACATGGTCACTTATTGGATCTAGTTACTTCAGGGTTCAGTGAAGACATGATGAGTGTGCTGTTTTAGTTCTTTGACCCTAAGCACCATTGCTTTACATTTCCTGATTATCAGCTGGTTCCAACCATGGAGGAGTTCTCTAAACTTCTGGGTATACCTGTTCTTGATCAGAAGCCATTCACAGGCTTAGAGAAGGAGCTTAAACCAGAAGTTATTGCTGCAACTCTACATCTGAAGAAGTCTGACATTGTTCTAGAGACGAGAAGTGGAGTTAAAGGTATTCTTGCCAAGGTATTAGTGGATAAAGCTCAAATGTTCTTGAAGGCTATGAGCTACGAGGCTTTTGAGGAGATCTTAGCCTTATTGATTTATGGCTTAGTGTTGTTCCCCAATCCTGATCAGTTCATAGACGTTCATGCCATCAACATATTCCTGAGTCACAATCCAGTGCCTACCTTACTTGGAGACATCCTACATTCTCTTCACACCCGTACTACAAGGGCAAGAGGAACTTTGATGTGTTGCATACCTTTACTTTCTAGGTGGTTTATTTCTCACCTTCCTCGCTCAGTAATGAAGAATGGGCAAGGGTTCAGATGGTCCAAGAGGATCATGTCACTTTCTCACTCAGACATCCATTGGTGCTCCAGATCTATGGAGAATGTCACCATCATTGACCGTTATGGGGAGTTTCCTAATGTGCCACTTCTAGGCATAAGAGGAGGCATCACCTACAACCCATCTCTAGCTTTACGACAGTTTGGTTACGCCCGGAGCGATGGTCCACATGACATGTTGATTCAGGGCATTGTGTTTGACTACGACAACGATCTTCAGGGTTACCGTCAGAGATTCATACGAGCTTGGGGAAAAGTAAACAGGATTGACAGCAAGACACTGGAGCCTAAGTACACCATTCCTATGGAGGCTTATCTCAGATGGGTACGATTTCGTGCTCAGACACTCATGATGCCATATCCTGCCATCCTACCAGTTACCATGGAACCTGTTGCTGAAGGAGACACAGCTTATACCATCCTTCACCCAGACATGCCTACTGATATGGAAGACTTGCAGAGATCATGGATCCAACTGAAAGAGCAAAGGGATACTTTCGAGGCTCATTACAAAGCAAGCCAAGCAAGGATCCTAGAGCTAACAAAGCTACTTCATGAGGAACGAAACCTCAACTCATACCTCAACACAAAGAGGAAACGTCCATGGGAGACTTAAAACCCCATCTTTTGTACTTATTTCGTTTTCATTTTTTGTAAGCCTAAAAGGCAAAACAAGTTATTACTAATAAAAAGTTACTTTCTCGTTTGTTTAAGCAAATTTAAATCCTGCGGTCCTTGAAAACATTGCATATGCATTCCCATATCATTGCATCACAGGTTTATAATTGTGTACAGGTTTCTCATCTTCTCGCTGTTTATTTCAGCAATGGCTCTTGAACAATCAGTTAAGGATCTCCAGGCACAAAATGCACAGTTCCAAGAGCTGATCCTGAACCTATCTAAGGGGCAGGATGAATTGAAGACACTGCTGGCCAAGAAGACTAAGAAGGCTAGAAGGTCTGCTGGGTTGCTCAACATGGGAAGAAGGTTCAAAGGTCCTGTCAAGACCAAGGAACATGTTGAAGACTATGAATCTGAAGAATCTGAGCAGGAGAGAGGCAGTCTCCACAACACTATGGGGGACTCTGATTCTGAGGCTAACTACTACCATGAGCCTAACGAAGACAAATTCAAGATGCTGGTGGATAGAATGGATGCTATGGAATTACAGAAATCATCTGGGCTGGATTTTGAGGATTTGAGCTTGATATCTGGGGTGGTCATACCCATTGGGTTCAAAGTTCCTACATTTGTTGTCTATGATGGGGTCTCTTGTCCCAAATTGCATCTGAGGTCTTATGTCAGAAGAATGCAACCCCACACTGCTGATAAAAAGTTGTGGATCCATTTCTTTCAAGAGAGTTTATCTAGAGCTCAGCTAGAGTGGTATTATCAGTTGGAGAGTGTCAACATCAGAGATTGGAATGACCTTGCTGAAGCTTTCTACAAGCAGTATCAATACAATGCTGACTTAGCCCCCACTCGCATGCAGCTTCAGAGCATGTCTATGGGTGCCAAAGAAAGCTTTAAGGAGTATGCTCAGAAGTGGAGAGACTTAGCTGGAAGAGTTCAACCCCCTTTGACTGATAGGGAGTTGGTTGATATGTTCATGTGTACGCTGAATGGTCCGTTTTACAGTCATCTCATTGGAAGCTCATCATCTGGCTTCACTGAGTTGATCATGACAGGAGAGCGAGTAGAGAATGGTATCAAGAGTGGTAAGATCCAAGTGGGCACTTCTTCATCAGGTGTTGCAAAGAAGCCTCCCACTGGGAAGAGAGAATCTAATGCTGTGTATGGTCAGCCTGATCGTAACAGAAGGCATCAGTCTGTTAGTGCAGTTCATATTTCAAATCCAACTCCTGCAACAACAGAGCAGCCTCAAGGCAACCAACAGAGGGCTAGAAGACAGTTCACGAAGATCAACATGTCAATGGCTCAGGCATTGCAACACTTGTTGAAAGCTGAACTTATTACCCTGAGGGAGGCCCCTCAGAATCCCAATGTTACCTCTCCCAAGTACAATCCCAATGCACGATGTGCATATCATTCAAACTGTCCAGGACATGATACTAATAACTGCTGGGTCTTGAAGAACAAAATTCAGGATATGATTGATGCTGGAGAAATTGAGTTTGATCCACCAGGTACTCCAAATGTGATTACAGCTCCAATGCCAAATCACGAGAAGACTGTCAACGCCATTGATGAAGATATTGATGAAGATCTGCATGTCTATTCAGTTATGGAGTTGAGCACACCATTGTCTCTTATCAAAAAGAGGTTAGTACAAGCTGGGATCTTTCCAGGTTGTCATGAAGATTGTCTATATTGTACCTATAAGCCGGATAGTTGCTTCATTTTGAGAGATGGGATTCAACGTCTCATGGATAAATATACTATAGTGTTTGAAAGAAGACCAGCATCTGTAGAAAGTATGGTGGATCATCTGACTCAGGGTAAGAAGATTGAAGAGGTTGACATGGTTGACAAAGTACCACTAAGAATCACTTCAAAGGGTCCCATTAAAATCACTCATCAGGGCCCAATCAAGATTACTGCTGAAGGTCCTGTGAAAGTTGTTGCTGAAGCCAGAGTAGCTCCTCTGATCATTACCACTCCTGGTCCTATTCCTTATACATCTGACAAAGCTGTGCCATGGCACTATGGGTCTGATGTCTACATCCATGGTGTCAAGCAGGAGCCTTTACCTGATATGCCTGTTGACATTGATAATATTGCTGGATCTAACAAGATCACTCGTAGTGGAAGAGTCTTCTCTCCTCCAGTTGCTTCTAAGAGTGCAGTTACTCCTGCTGTTACTTCCACCACTGATGCTCGGGGCAAGGGTCCTGTTATTGAGCCTGTATCTACTGATGTGCCAGCTGCTGATGACCTCTCTAAACAGATGGAAGAAGTATTGAAAATCATTCGCAAGAGTGATTATGATATTGTTGATCAGCTGGGGCATACTCCCTCAAAGATTTCTATGCTCTCCCTGTTATTATGTTCTGAGGCTCATGCCAAGTCATTGATCAAGTTTCTAAAGATGGCTCATGTACCCAGTGCAATTTCTGTGGACCAGTTTGAGAATTGTGTTGCTCACCTGACCTATGACAACGGGTTAGGATTTTCTGATGCTGACTTGACCCCTGCCAAGAGGGATCATAACAGGGCCTTGCATATTTCAATTGAATGCAGGGGCACTACCCTGTCTCATGTGCTGATAGACAATGGTTCCTCTCTGAATGTGTTGCCTAAGGAAGTCCTGAACAAGCTGAGTCCTGAAGATACGGTATTGAAGCCCAGTAATATTGTGGTAAAGGCTTTTGATGGTTCTAGAAGAGTAGTGCATGGGGAAATTGATCTTCCAATCAAGGTTGGTTCTCAGGTGTTCACTGCTACATTCTATGTGATGGATATTCGTCCTTCGTACTCATGTCTGCTTGGTCGTCCCTGGATCCATGGGGCAGGTGCTGTGACCTCCACATTACATCAAAAGTTGAGATATCCGGTGAATGGAAAAGTTGTTACTGTCTTTGGAGAGGAAGAATACTTTGTCAGCCATGTAAACACTTTCAAGTATCTGGAAGTAGAAGGTGAATACATTGAAACTCCATGTCAGTCATTTGAAGTGGTTCCCTGGGCTGTTAAGGATTGTGTGACTCCTCTTGCTGTGAAGAAGGTTCCTGTGGTCATCAGAAACCCTCCAACAATGGCAATGGCCTCCCTCAATGATGCAAAAGCTGTGGTGGAAGAAGGTGGTTGTACTATTTGGGGTCAGCTTCCTGATATTCCATACAAGTCTGACAAGTTTGGTTTGGGTTTCACTGCAGAGTCCCAGAAGGCTGTTCGTCATGCTCGTGCTGTTCGTATCACCAATCAAGGGGTTATCAATGCTGTGGGAGATCAAGATGAAGACTACAACTTGGAGGAATGGATTTTTCCTACTGCGGGTGCTGGACTCAATAATTGGAAAGCTGAAGATGTTATCCCTATCTCCTTTAGTCAGGAGTAAATACTATTACTGTGTTATGTTTTTAAATTTGTAATTTCTGGAACAATTAAAACTTTCAAGCCATGTGCCTTACCCGGGGCACAATGGTGTGCTCGTTACGGGTTGTCATTTCATTTGCATACTTCATTCAATAAAATCAGTGGACGTTTCGTTTTCGTAAATATTGTGTTCCTTGTCTTTCTTTTTCTTTTATTTTTGCTTTATCAGCTATGTGTTCTTACACACACCCACGTCACTAAAATGCAGATCCTCATCCACTCTGGATCCAGTTGATAACAGTTCTACTATTGCCAATTACAATTTCGAGAATCCGATCTATCAAACTGAAGACGGAAACGAGGACGATTGTGAAATACCTGTAGAGCTTGCTAGGTTGTTACAACAAGAAGAGAAAGCTATACAGCCACATGAAGAGCCAGTCGAAGTTGTGAATCTGGGAACTGAAGAAAACAGAAAAGAGGTCAAGATAGGGGCTGATTTAGAGGACAGTGTCAAGAGCAGGTTGATTCAGATGCTACGTGACTATGTGGAGATCTTTGCTTGGTCTTATGAAGATATGCCAGGGTTGGATACAGACATTGTGGTTCACCGTTTGCCAGTGAAAGAAGATTGTCGTCCAAAGAAGCAGAAGGTTCGTCGTATGCGTCCTGAAATGTCAGAAAAGATCAAAGCAGAGGTAATGAAACAGTTCAATGCAGGGTTCTTGGCCGTAACTTCTTATCCTCAGTGGGTTGCAAATGTGGTACCAGTTCCTAAGAAAGATGGTAAGGTACGTATGTGTGTAGACTACAGAGATCTAAACAAGGCTAGCCCTAAAGATGACTTTCCACTTCCTCATATTGATATTCTGGTAGACAACACTGCTCAGCATAAGGTATTCTCTTTTATGGATGGTTTCTCTGGTTACAATCAAATCAAGATGGCACCTGAAGATATGGAGAAGACTACATTTGTGACACAGTGGGGCACCTTTTGCTATAAGGTAATGCCATTTGGTTTGAAGAATGCAGGGGCAACATATCAGCGTGCTATGGTGGCTTTGTTTCATGATATGATTCATCATGAGATAGAGGTATATGTGGATGATATGATAGCCAGGTCTCAGAATGAAGAACAACATCTTGATCATCTGCACAAGTTGTTTGAGAGGTTGAAGAAATACAGGTTGAGATTAAATCCAAACAAGTGTACTTTTGGAGTTAGATCTGGAAAGCTCCTGGGTTTCATTGTCAGTGGAAAAGGTATTGAAGTGGATCCTGCAAAAGTGAAAGCTATACGAGAGATGCCAGCTCCCCGTACTGAGAAGGAGGTTAGAGGTTTCTTGGGACGATTGAACTACATTGCAAGATTTATTTCCCAATTAACTACCATCTGTGAGCCAATCTTCAAGTTGTTAAAGAAAGATCAGGTGATGGAATGGAATGATGAGTGCCAGACTGCCTTTGATGAAATCAAGAGATATTTGCTAGAACCTCCAATTTTAATGCCACCAGTTGATGGAAGACCCTTGATTATGTATTTAACAGTATTAGACAACTCAATGGGGTGTGTATTGGGGCAACATGACGAGTCTGGTCGAAAAGAGCAGGCAATATACTACCTTAGCAAAAAGTTTACCGACTGTGAAACAAGATACTCACTGCTCGAGAAAACTTGTTGCGCTTTGGCATGGGCTGCTCGCCGACTAAGACAGTATATGTTGACCCATACTACCTTGTTGATTTCGAAGATGGATCCAATCAAGTACATATTTGAGAAACCTGCTCTCTCCGGAAGAATTGCAAGATGGCAAATGATCTTGACGGAATATGATATACAATATACTACTCAGAAGGCCATTAAGGGGAGTGTTGTTGCTGATCATTTGGCTCATCAAGCAGTAGGTGATTACCAGTCAATGAATTTTGAGTTCCCTGATGAAGACATTATGTCTGTTACCAAAGAACCTGGACAATATGACGGACCTGAACAAGGATCCCGATGGACTATGGTTTTTGATGGTGCCTCCAATGCACATGGTAATGGTGTTGGTGTTGTGATTAGTTCCCCTGAAGGTTGTCATACCCCGATTACTGCCAGACTTTGTTTCTATTGTACCAATAACATGGCTGAGTATGAGGCATGTATCATGGGTATGCAAGTTGCTATTGATATGAAGATTCAGTTCCTTGAGGTGTATGGAGATTCAGCTCTGGTAGTAAGTCAGATTAAAGGAGATTGGGATACAAAGCATGATAATCTCATTCCTTACAGAGAACATGTGGTGTCTTTGATCCCACATTTCAAAGAGATTACTTTTGGACATATTCCACGAAGAGAGAATCAGTTGGCAGACGCATTGGCCACCATGGCATCTATGTTTGAGATCAGCTGGGATGATGAAGCTCCCAAGATTACCATTGATAGATTTGAGAAGCCTGCATACTGCAATGAGATTGACACTGAAGGGGCAGAGGAGAAGCCTTGGTTCTATGAAGTGAAAAACTATCTTGAAGCTCAGGAGTTCCCTGAAGGGGCATCTGTCAGAGATAGGAAGTTCCTGAGAAGGTTTTCTGCTAAGTTCTTTCTGAGTAATGGCATTCTGTATAAGCGTAATCATGATTCAACTATGCTTCGTTGTGTGGATAAGAAGGAAGCTACAGAAATTATGGAAGAGATGCATGATGGGACCTTTGGCACTCATTCTAGTGGTCATACCATGGCAAAGAAGATTTTGAGAGCAGGTTACTATTGGTCTACCATGGAAGCTGATTGCTATCAACACTCCAGAACATGTCACAAATGTCAAATCTATGCTG
Source organism: Lathyrus sativus (assembly GCA_963859935.3). Lineage (NCBI taxonomy): Eukaryota > Viridiplantae > Streptophyta > Magnoliopsida > Fabales > Fabaceae > Lathyrus > Lathyrus sativus. The sequence goes on along the minus strand of OZ012735.1, from coordinate 189,525,223 downwards.
ATAAAGTACATGTACCTCCATCTCCATTGAATGTGTTGACTGCTCCTTGGCCCTTTGCCATGTGGGGCATTGATATGATTGGTGAGATCAAGCCTACTGCTTCTAATGGGCATCGTTTCATCCTGGTTGCTATTGATTACTTCACGAAGTGGGTAGAGGCAGCTTCATTTGCATCTGTGACTAAGAATGTTGTGGCTCGGTTCATTAAGAATAATCTCATATGTAGGTATGGTATCCCTGAAAGGATTATCACTGACAATGGCTCTAATCTGAACAACACTATGATTACTGATCTCTGTACGCAGTTCAAGATTAAGCATCACAACTCTTCTCCGTATCGTCCAAAGATGAATGGGGCAGTTGAAGCTGCTAATAAGAACATTAAGAAGATTGTACAGAAGATGACTGTTACTTACAAGGATTGGCACGAGATGTTACCATTTGCTCTGCATGGATATCGTACTACAATACGTACTTCAACAGGGGCAACCCCATTCTCCTTAGTCTATGGTATGGAAGCAGTTCTGCCTATTGAAGTTCAGATCCCCTCCTTGAGAATTATGAAGGATGCAGGCTTGGATGAAGATGAGTGGATTCAGACTCGACTTGACCAGATAAATTTGATTGATGAGAAAAGGTTAGCAGCAGTTTGTCATGGCCAGATGTACCAGAAACGGATGATCAAAGCTTTTAACAAGAAGGTTAAGCCAAAGGTATATCAGGCTGGTGACTTGGTAATCAAGCGTATCATATTACCACAGGGTGATCCTAGGGGTAAGTGGACTCCAACATATGAGGGACCATTTGTAGTCAAGACAGTGTTCTCAGGAGGTGCCATGATACTGACTACAATGGATGGTGAAGACTTCCCACAACCTGTAAACGCAGACATAGTTAAAAAATACTACGCATAAAAAGAGACCCGCTAGGTTGACAGGCCTAGGCAAAAATAAGGGCATCCCGGCAAACCAAAAGGGTTTGGGCAAAAATTAGGGATATATATATAAAAAGATGTACACCCGGCAAGTCGAAAACCTGAAAAGGCGGCTTGGGCAAAAAAGGGTATCCCGGTGGATTGAAAACCTGAAAGGGCAATCCAGGCAAAAGTTAGGGATTAAAGCGTATGGCTATGTCTCGTTTGGATCGCTCATGAAACTGCAACCAGTTGTACTACTTACTCAAGCTCAAACAGATAAAGCTCAATCCAATCGTTTCCGTCTCAACAGCAAGAAGATGAGATACTTGAGTGGCAATAGTAGAATTGAAACTCAATAGGATTATTTCCCACATAGCTGATTCTTTTTGTAAAACTTCATGACAAAATTCTCTTACTAGGGTTTACGTCTCCTGGTACAAACTTACCCGTGTATGGGTCGCTTTTGATATAAATAAATTCCATCTTTTGAATCCAGATTTACTTTTACCCTATTTACATAAGCGAAACGTCCATTGGTTGTGTTTGAATGTATGTATGCTTTTAATATGATTGATGTTTACCAGAAATGCATGAAAATGCAGTAATAGTATTTACTAAGGACGAACGAGGGAAGGATTTCAACGAAGCTTCGCCGTTTCATCTTTACAAGACAGTTACAAACCATCAGTAGGACTAATCCATTTTCACAAAGTCTAATCTCCCCTGGAATTTATATCCATCTCTTTTATCCTCATACGGATATACGGGAAATTACTTTCCAATAAGGGCACGATGAACGAAGACGGGATGTTATACTTATCCTACTATCAAACGAAAACGAAGGTTATCTATACCCTACTATCCCCAACAACGGGAGGTTATCTATACCTTGTTATCCCCAACAACGGGAGGTTATCTATACCTTGTCATCCCCAGCAGACGGAGGGTTATATATGCTTCAACAACGAATCGGGATTTATTTTCCTTGGCCAGCAGTTGTTATACAAGGATATCCAGACACTTCCAGCAGTGTCATATCATACATACATCATTTACATCATACCATAACATATATGTCTATAGTACATTACCTAAGTGCATCATGTCATACATGCATACATAAAGCATAAACTAATGTTGTTATACAGAGTGCTACCTTGTTTTCAGGTTAATTATCCAACAAACAAGCTTATGATCTTTGGGACTGCTCTATTGTAACCTCAGGGTTACTTTATCCTCCTGATGAGCTTCTTATTACTTTGGACTGCTTTATTGTAACCTCAGGGTTATTTTGTCCTCCTGATAGCCTCTCATGACTTCAAGACTGCTTTAGAGCTACTGATTGCTCTATCCTCCTGAAATCATCCTATTACTTCAAGACTGCTTTAGAGCTATTCATTGCTCTATCCTCATGAGGTCATATTACTACTTCAAGACTGCTTTAGAGCTATTGATTGCTCTATCCTCCTGAAGCCATCTAATTATTTCAAGACTGCTTTAGAGTTATCCATTGCTCTATCCTCCTGAAATTACATTATTATTTCAAGACTGCTTTAGAGCTATCCATTGCTCTATCCTCCTGAAATCATTACTTCAAGACTGCTTTAGAGCTATTGATTGCTCTATCCTCCTGAAGACATATCACATTATTATTTCAAGACTGCTTTAGAGCCATTCATTGTTCTATCCTCCTGAAATCATATCATTGCTTCAAGACTGCTTTAGGGTTATCACTATTGATTGCTCTATCCTCATGAAGACATGCTGCTACATCATTATTATTCCAGACTCCTGACAGCTTTCATCATACACCCATATTTTGAACTGCTCCCCCCCTAGTGGCATCTTTAAGCCCACTCAATCATATTCAACTAGCCATCTGTACCACTCTAGTGCACTGGTGAGTGCAAATTTTTGGGCTTTTGTGTTCAATCCCCTTCAACCTTCCAGGTTACGACTGGCAAATATACCAATCTAACCCCTCAGGTCTCAGAAAATTGAACAGGGGCAGCTGTTGCACCCCAAAATTTGCCCTCACAATACAAGACTTTGTGTTCTAAGAAGGTTCACAAGGTTCACAAACTTCTCAAACTCTACAAGACCTTTCATGAGGTTCATGAAGTCCATAGGTTGCTTCTTGAAGGTTCACAAGGTTCACAAGATTCACAATGTTTACAAAGCTTTCCTAAGGGTCATGAGGTCTACAAAGCCACTTCATGATGTTCACAAGGTTCACAAGCTTCACAATACCTCCCATGAGTATCACAAGATATCTTATGAAGATTCACAAGGTTCACAAAGTTCACAATTGGTCAGAAGAGTTGACAATTCCCTCAGACAATGCACATCCTAAGCAGTGCATCCAAAACTAGGGTTTTGACTTTAATCAGGCTAAATGGACTTCCAAGACTTCAAGTGAGCTTCATAACATCTTATATGTGTATAAGAACCCCCATGTCAAGTTTCAAGACTTTTCTCAAAAGTTTGCTCAGTCAGATGATCAGATAAGTCAAAAGCAGTCAATGCAGTTAAAAAGTCAAACTGAGGTCAACTGTGGTCAAACCAAAGTCAAACTTCATGATTTTTTGCCAATATCAAAGAGAGATTTGGTCCCAGGGGTATTTTGGTCATTTTACACAAATTCTACCAATTCCTTGAAGACGGGCTGTTATTAAAATTCTGAGGCATTTGATGCGTTATGGTTTTGAGGCATTTATCAATCACCAGTTCTGATCATATTGAGATTTGGCATTTGGTCAGTGGAGTTTAATTACGATTAGTTTTGCTGTTGACGCTGAAAATGTTGTGACCATGGTGCCCATATGAGTTTGGTTATGAAACAATTGGTTAACATTTTAATCGGATGATGAGATTAGGATCACAAATACCACTTGGAAATATTTATGTTTTATGCCTATGTTAATGAATTAAATACTTGTGGATTTATTCACATTTGTTTATATTTTTTAACTAAGAATAGAATATAAATAAATTCAAAACTTCGAGAATTTTATTTCATAAATAATGCTATCATACAAGAATGGGGATGTTGCTTCATGCAAAGTACTGTTACAAGGAAGTACATTAAAATTCTCAAATCCTAAGGGATTACATTAAAGCATCTATCCTAAATCCTAAAAGTATCTAAAGGTCTTCATGTTCGTATTTGAACTTCTCCATGAATCCTCAGCTAACCTGCACATCAAAAGAGAACAGACAGTACAGAAAATGTTAGAATTTTTTTTCAACACTCTCAGAACATTGTCATCATCGAGTGCCGGGAGCGGCACGACCAAAGCCGCATCCTACCCCCGTTACCGATCCGCGCCATCGGCGTCAGATCAAGCAATTTCTGTTCTTATCAATACGGGACAGCCGAGAAAGATGAAGAGATAAAAGAAGTTCGGGCCGATAAATGATTAACTGAAAAGGGGCCATGCCGAAAATTGGATTCTGTTTCAAAGTCAAGCTAAGCACCATTCCATCAAGTAAACATGGTGTCGTTGTTAAATTCCAAGTTGTTCTCAAACTGATACAAAGCTAAACAGCAGAGCCAATCCGAGTTCAGACCCAGATGCCAATAGGTCTGAATCATCTTTTCAAAATTTTCCAATACCTGAAACACAAGAGTCAAACAACATCAGCAGTCCCCAACAGACCTAAGAACAAGTTCAATCCAAAGAGCAAGTTCAACCCCAAAAGAAAAGAACTAAATCAATCCAGAAAATAAGAGACTAGGTGTAATTCAACAAACAACCAGAATCAAGCCCAGTTCGAAAACAAATCGAAGCTAAGCTCGGAGTCAGTTCAATTCACAAAAGTCACAGCTCAATCCAGAAATAGAAGAATAAGCTCAGCTCAAGAACAAGGCTGAATCAAATTCAGTTCATATTCATAAAACAGAAAATCCAATTCCACTGCACCAAAATTGGATTACAAAACAAGACAAATGAAACTCGCTTCAAACAAAATCCTGATGGGCCAAATTCTGAAAATCAACAATCAAAATGAATATCAGAAAGGCTGTCTCAAAACCAAACAGAGCATCAAATAAATCCTCGATTACATTTGCAAATGAGTTCGCAAAATCATACCAGAAGAAAGCAAGAGTAAATTCAGCCCATACCATGTTTGAAACCATATGGCAACAGCACCAAAGAAAAAGGCGTAAACCTCACAATCGAAGAACAATCAATAAGCCCTCAGGTTGTTCATCATCGGGCGTAACATCCGAGCGGCTGGAAGGGCAACGGCCAAAGCCTGTCGCCAACTCCCTACCGAACATCGAAAGTACACAGCATACGGTAATTTTTTCCGCTCAGACCCGAAGGTCATTATCACTAAAGCACCAATCAAAGCCAAATGGTTCAGACCCTAAGGTCATCATCACCGCATCGAATCTCTCGGCGGCACCAATCCGGCAATATCCGAACTACCAGCTCTCTCTGAAAGAAGAAGAGGAAAAGTTAATGTATGTTCGAAACAAAATCCAGAAATCAGAAGCAGATATCCAACAAAAACCAAATCCGTATCAGAAAGTATATCCAGTTTCAAATCCAAACGGCATAAAAAAAAACAGTTCAGTTCATATCAGGTGAAATCAATGAAACCCCTGAGTTTGAAAGAGGAAAGTCCCAAACGAATCCAATCAACACCAAATGAATCCAAACGGTATCAGTTCTGAAAAAATCCAAACAAAATCATATTGTATCAGAAATATCAGGAAGACCTCAATCAAATCCAAAAGAATCAAATCAAGATCCCAGATTTCAATTAGAAAAATAACGTAAAAGATCATAAGTCCAGGCCCAAACGAAAATCAAAGCGGATATAAAAGACAGCAATAGATCGCAGAAGGGAGGCCCTGAAAAAAAATCATGAAACCGTAACCACAGCGGCCGTAAATCATAAAGAGAAAAGAACTTCATCAAAGATCATTAGTACAAAACACAAGCGAACAAGCCGAAGGAAGCCCACCGGCGCCGTCCTATTCAACGGCGGGCAAACAACCCCGAGGCTCAGATTATAACATCATCATCGCCTTCATCATCGCTAACTATTACCGTCACCACCTTTCTAAAACGGAACCTTCGAAACGTAAGACAAAGATCCATGTTTCTATGTTTAATCATGTTTGGGGGTGTTTTTTTTTTCCTCAGGATAATCGAGGCCGCGAAGTATGCAGAATGAAGAAAGAACAAAGAGAACTCGAGGGAAACAACGAGAGAGAAGCATGCGCCGCGAGAGAAGAGTTAGGGTTTCACGCCCTAGCAAACTCTGACCCCTTTTCTTTTGCTAAACCGGGTTGGGTCCGGAAGTGATGACCGGCCCAAACCCCTTTTTTTTAAGTTGTTTTATTTTATTTTTTTTGTGTTTTAAATAAGGAATTTTTTTTAAACTAAGTTCTGTTTTTTTTAAAATAAATAAAATTAAATTCTTGTGAATAAACAAACTTCTTTTTTTTATATAAAATTAAAACTTTTTTTTTTAGAATAATAAAACTAAAACTCTTTTTTAAAAAAAAAATAAAATCTAATTTTAATTTTCTATATAATTCTATGTATATATTTATTATAATTCTTGTAAATTTTTGTAAATAAAATTAAACCTTATAAATACTTAATGTAAAATTTTGTGAATGTGATTATTGATTATTTAAAATTTATTTTCATCATAATGTGTAAATATTTTTCTTAATAATTGTTAATATATAATTAGAGATAATTAAATTGTGTAAATGATTAAGAAATTTATAATTATGTTATATTTAGAACTTTATATTATAGTAATTATTTAATCATTTATGTTTCTAAATAAAAATCAAATTTTATGTTTAATCACGTTATTAATTAATTATTATTGCTAATCATATTTTGTTGCTTATTATTATTTTGAAATTTCTATCTTATTATTTTTTCTAACTTTGTCTATTTTTCTAATTATTATTGTTTCAACTAATTATTTTCACTAACTTTATATTTCTACTAACCTTATTTAATTTTTCTTATTATTTACTAACCCCAATATTTTATTTACTTATTTGTTATTTTTTTTATATTTATTTTGATTATATTTTACTATTTATTTTATTTATTATAATTTTGTAATTGCCTCTTGGATGTAAATTGTAATTATTTAATTATTATTATCATTATGGTTAGTAATTAGGGAGTGCTAATATGTATGATATTTAAAAAAATAAATTAGATCATTTTAATATAAGATAATTAAATTAAACATTTCACACACGTAAGTCGATTTTAATCGCCGTCTCACTTCCTAAGGATATCCCTCAAGTTGCCTATGAATATTGGTTAAGTGGGGTGTATAAAGCAAGTCCCTCAAAAAGAAAATCATCAAAGTCCCTTATGGTTGCCTTTACGAATCGAGTCCCTTTCGAAAAATGATGATAGTCCCTCTAGTTTGCTTATTACACCCCACAATGGCCTTCAAAAATCCAATTGTCCCTCATATGTCCCTTAACATCCAAAGTAAGGACTACCTACTCCATTATAGTAGGGATAGTCTTACTAAGGAAAGGATAAAGAATAAGAAAGACCTTAAAACATTAGGGTAGGCTACTCCTAGATACTTGCTCACTTCAAAACTTTTTCACACTTAAACAAATTTCCAACAAAATTTTCAAACAAGTTTTTTTCACATCCATACACGGATTATTATTAAACTATTCTGAAAATTTTCTATTCACACACTACAATTTCAAAACAATTCAAAAGTGAGCTTAAGTACCTAAGAGCCCATGGATAACCATGGATGAAAAGGGTGCTAACACCTTCCCTTTTCATAACCTACCCCCCGGACCCAAAATATTCTCTAAGGTCTTTCCTGTTCTTTTATAACCTTTCCTTATGGATAAAATAAAAGTCGGTGGCGACTCTTGCTATCCGCAACATTGTTTAAAGTCAGTTCTCCCACCGTGTTACACTTATTAGTTTGTGAGTATCCAAGAAAGATATCTTCATTGGCCTTTGAATCAAATTTACCAAGGTTCTCCTTACCGTTATTCAACACAAAGCATTTACAACCAAAAACATGAAGATGTGATACATTTGGCTTCCTTTCTTTTAAAAGCTCATATGGAGTTTTGTTGAGAATATGACGAATATGCACCCTATTCAAAACATAACACGCCGTACTAATAGCATTGGTCCAAAAGTATTTAGGGAGGCCACTCTCATTGATCATAATTCTTCCTAAATCTTCTAAAATGCAATTTTTACGTTCCACTACTCTGTTTCATTGAGGAGTATGTGGCTTGGAAAAATTATGATCAATGATATGCTTATTACAAAATTCTTCAAAGAGGTGATTTTCAAATTCACCCCCATGATTGCTTCGGATTGTGACAATGCTTGTATCTAATTTGTTTTGAGAAAGCTTGGCAAACTTCACAAATGCTGAAAAAGTATCACTCTTGCTAGCTAAGAAAATAGTCCAACAAAATCTAGAGTAGTCGTCTATAATTACAAAACCATAGTAATTACCACCAAAGCTTTTGATCCTAGATGGTTCAAAAAGGTCCATATGGAGGAGTTCAAGAGGTCTCATGTAGAAAAAATATTTTTATATTTAAACGAGATCCCTGTTTGCTTCCCCATTTGGCACGCATTACATAAGTGATCTTTTGAAATTTTGATTTTGGGTAGGTCAAAAAATAGATCTTTTAAGACTACTTTATTTATCAAATCGAAGTTGACATTTACTAAGCGTCCATGCCATAGCCACAAGTCTTCACTCATGGTGACAAGATATTTAGTGCTAGTTAAAGATACCTCACTTAAGTCAAGCATATAGACATTATTAACCCTCAGGCCTTTAAATACATCATCCTTCTTATCATTATGCTCAATCATGCAACAATCTTTTAAAAATGAAACTTTATAATCTTTGTCGCATAATTGACTAATGCTAATAAGATTATGTTTAAGACCCTCAACTAATAGGACGTCTGAGATAGTAGTAGAAGAGCAATTACCTACACTACCTTTACCGAGTATAGCTCCCTTGTTATTGTCACCGTATGTCACAAATCCTTTCTTCTTTTCCACAAAGTCAATGAAAGATAAAATGTCTCCCATCATGTGTCTTGAGCATCCACTATCAAGAACTCATCTTCTCTCCGTAGACTCAAGACAGTGTACCTACACGAACAAACAAAGGAAATAAGTACCCAATTTTTATTGGGTCCTTGGGTGTGAGTGAATATTTGGTTGTATTTGGGAAACCATTGGAAAATACCTTTAGGAACTAAGAATCTCCTAAATCGACATTTAGCTATGATATGATTCTTCTTGCAACAATATAGACAAGTTAAGTTAATATTGGTGTGACTTTTGCTATCTTGATCTCTAATCACATATGTATATTTTTGATAAGGATTATTCATGCTTTTTCTAAAATTTGATCGATTAATAGAAAATGTGACTTTAGATTTTAAAGCCTTGTCTAGTTTGGCTTTAAGAGTTCTTACATTCTTTTGCCAAATGTGTCAAGTTTCACAACCTGCCCAATTTAACCAAGTACACTTGTCATCCTCAATTTTAGCTTTTGTTGCTTCTACCATTGAGTTCTTAAGAGCTTCTAATTTCTTTTCGGAATCGAAAATCCTTTTCTTTAAATGTGAAATTTTTTTCTTATTTGAAGCTAAGCGTTTAAAAGCTTCTTTAGCCTTATGTTGTAAAGTATCAAAAGCATTTTGCAATTCAGAATGAGACATTTTATTAGAGTGTTCATACTTAGAATGTATTACCTTCTTCTTCTTGTTTTGATAAGCCGAGAGACAAATATTGACGAATTCGTCTTCATCACTTGAGCTATCCTCACTAGAGGACTCACTATCACTTTCTCAAGCAATGTATGCCCTTCTAGGTTTGCTCGTTTTCTTTTGTTGACGATTTTTTTCTTTTCGTTTGTCTTTCTTCATCAATGGACAAACAAAGTTTTGATGCCCAAAGTCATAATATCATTAGCTTACTTTATGGCCGTGACCTTAGGTTGCCATTCCCTATTAAGACATCTTAAGATTTTGTTAGTAGAAACATCATTGGAAACGGGCCTATCAAGTGAATTTAAACGATTAATTAGATGATTAAATCTCTTTTGTATTTCAGAAATGGTTTCACCATGCTTCATGTGAAAGAGATTAAACTCTGTGTCAAAGTATTGATTCGAGCTAGTTTGGCATCATTAGTTCCCTCATGGGCAACTTGTAATGTATCCCACATAGTCTTAGCAGTAGTACAATGGAAAACTCTATAATATTCATCAACTCACAAAGAGGATATGAGAATACTTCTAGCTTTCCAATCATATTTATAAATTTTCTCATCTTCTTCGATCCATTGTGAAGGTGAGAAAACACTTAGAAGGGGGGGGGGGGGGGTTGAATAAGGGTTTTGAAATAAATATGGCAATAAAAACACAATGATTTTTATCCTGGTTCATTGAACTCAAATAATCCAGTCCACCCTATCAAGAGTGATTTACCTTTCTCCACAAGGACTTAATCCACTGTAATCAAACAGATTACAATGTCAACCACTAAGAACAACTGTCTTAGTCTTCTCAAGAACTACTGACCACAACTTGGTCTTCTTAAGGAACTTTTACAATCAAATGTAAACTAAACAAGTGTTTAAAAATACTTCTATGAAAGCTATATCACAACTGTGATTTATACACTTAAGATTAAGAACGAATGAAACTATTCAACAAAGAAATTTAATTTGTATGAGAGCTTTGAGAGAGTTTTCAATAGATTAGTCAATATTCGTCAACTGTAGAAAGTTGTTGAAGGCTTGCTTTTATAGACAAAGACGTCCAAGACGTTGCAAGCTTGAAGACCGTGTACTGCAAAGTAGTTGTAGCCTTTTGTCTTCACATGACTTGACCTTTCCTAGAAGTAGAACATTCAGAGAAATCCTTTTTGCCCGAGTTCTTGTGTCTAGCATAAAAGGGGAAAGAGTCGTTTGGAATATGCCAACAGATATATCTTTGAATAATCTTCTTCAACAAGCTTCTATCTCACAACAATCAACATCAGAGCCTTGAGTGATCAGAGTATTGATGTTATCAGAGTTTGTTGTATCAGAGTGTTGCAGCAAGTGTGCTTCAGCGTGAATAACAAACAGAGCAGAGTTTGGAGATCAGATCCTCAGTACTTGCAGCGAACAATACTATTAGAGTCTTCTGAAAAACAATGCTTGAAACTCTTCATACAAAGTCTTCAGCTACGCTTCAGATGCTTCTGTAGCTTCTACTTCAGAGTCTTCTGTAGGCAGCGCTCACAGTCTTCTAACGAGATGTTTCTGACGCTCAGAGCCTTGCATAGTTCAATGTTCAGATTCATTTTTGCTTTCAGAAGAATATTAAATTCAATATCTTCAACAAAAATACTTGAACAAATTTAGAGTATATAATTTCTTAATACAAAATTTCATTAGTGTTATCATCAAAACATAGAGATATAACTAAGAACCAATCTGTGTTCTAACAATCTCCCCCTTTTTGATGATGACAAAAACATAGGAAATGTTTTTCAATAAGGAGATAAATATAACTCCCCCTGAGATTATGAATCTCCCCTTGAATTGAATACTAAGAAAGAATAGAAACTTCCCTTTTTGCATGAGTATTCTTTTTAGAATCAGAGCTTGATTTGGATGAACGTTTCAGAATCAGAGCCTAATTGGTGAAAAACTTGATTTGGGGATCTCAGAGTTACTTTAATGAATTTTGTCAGATTTATCATTATAGTTCTGAAAGACTAAAAATTCATGTTAGTTATGATTGGATATGTCTGAATTCCATTCAGGTAAAGTTTATTTGAACAATCAGAATTTCATTTTCTCCCCCTTTTTGTCATAATTAAAAAGAAACTTTTTAAAGATAAATAAAAGGAAACAGAAAGAAAATAGATAATCATATATAGAAAACATTCATAGATTCATTCATTAAAATATTCAAATAGAAAAGACATCAGATGAAAAATGCAAACAAGTTCTCAAACATCAGATAAAAAACATAAAGCTAAGATTGTTTGGAGAGAAGCATCTTCAGAAGGTTTGTGATCTCAGAAGAAGATTCTTCTTGCTTGGACATCCATTTCTCAATGTTGTCAGTCTTCTGATCTTGCTTTGCCATCTAGGATTTTATCTCAGATTGACCAGCTTCCAGCACAACAATCTTGTCTTCTAAGTTTGGATTCTCTTTCTTAACTTCAGAAGAAGTAGAGGGAGCAGATTCAGAAGCAGGAGTAGGAGCAGAGTCAATATCCATTGCGGTTGCAGATTCTGGAGGCACAGATTCAGATGGTTGGTCCACAAGCATCAGAGCTAAATGATTTACTTCCAGAATGACTTCAGGAGCAGATCCTTCAATAGTCTCAGAAGTAGCAGACACTCCAAAAGTTGAGGGTGCATCTTCGAGAAGCAATGTTGAAGATCTGTTCACATTCCATAACATGGTTATGGAAATCTCAGCGAATCTGATCTTTGCATCATCAGAGCAGACACTCTTCAGATCTGAAGCAACAATGTTGATTTTGGAGATGAAGCTATTCCAAATAGCATCAGAGTCATCTGAATTCATGCTTGAGAGGAATCTCTTCTTCACAGAGTCTAAACTCATCCTTATTTCTTTCTTTAAAGTAGCAAATAAAACATCAACATTTAGCCTAGATTTAGGTTTAAGAAAGGCTTCCAGAGATGATGGTTTGGATTGATCTGGTGGGGGTGGTATGGTAAAGGTTGGGATAATAAACAGAGGACGAGGATATGTTGGGGAAGGAGTTGGATCAGATGAAAATAAATATTGTTTTATTTTGTTGTTAGAGGTAACAACATCAGAAGGTGTTGGATCAAATGATTTGAATATAGTGTTTGGTGAGAGAAGGGTTTCAGATGGAATGATATCTAGTTGCTGTGTTAGATAGTCTTGGAGTACAGAGGGAAGAGCAAGTGTAAAAATAGTTTTGTATGGAATGGTAGGTTCAGATGGTTCTATTCTGGTATAGAAGTTTCTAATTTTGAAACCATATGGAAGTGGATCAGAGGGAAATGGTTTAAGAGAAGCAAAAGAAACAAATTCAGAAGTTCTTTTACGTTTTGGTTTTGGAGAGGGTGAAGAAAGCATAGATTGAATTTCTGGGGGTAGGTCAGATTCAGTAGAGCTACTTGAATGTGTGGTGTGGAAAGAAGTAGAAGAAATGTCAATGAGGGTTTTTAGGGGTTGGATATCCAGAATATCTGAATCAGAAATGTAGGATTCAGATGGTTTAGTAGGTTCTGGTTGAGGAACAGAAGATAAAATTTCTTCTGGTTCTGTTTGTTGGGGTTCTGGTTGTTGTGGAGTTGGTTCTTCTGGTGGTGTTTGATCTTGAGGTTCAGATTGTTCTGGTTCAGAGGTTTTTGGTTGTTCAGATTGTTCAAAAGTTATGGGTTCACTATTTGTTGGTGGTTCAGATGATTGTAACGGTGTGGTATCACATGCAGTTTGTTTAGAAGATGGAAGTGGTTGTATAGATGATTGAGATGGTACAGAAGTGGTTTGAGTTTGGGAAGATGGGGGTTCAGGAACATAGCTAATTGTTGATGATTCTATTGCAATTTCAGAAATAATAGGTAAGGATGATTTAGTACCTGTTTTCTTAATGCGTTTGATAGGAGCAGAAGGAGCTTCTCCAGAAGCTTTTCTTTTCTTCTTCTTCTGAGGTTCTTCAGAAGTTTTCTGCTTTTTCTGCTGCGTGCCTGCAGCTTATTCTTCTTCTAAAGCATGTTCTCTCTGCCTCTTATGTTCCTCATGGAAATCTGGCATAGGTGCACGGTTTAGAAATCCTTCTGGAATTGGAATTCCTTGTTCCATACATGAGCCAACATACTTGATCAGAACTTCCTTTGGTTCTTCTGCATAAAACGTTGGAAAATCATCTATAAGAATTCTTCGTTTGCTTACTTCTTTTGTATCGAGTTTGTTAGGAACAGAAGTAAGTTCATCTATTACTTTCAGCCTCTGTAAACATTTAGCATTCAGAACTTTTGCAAGAATGGATGTAAGTTCTTCTTTCAGTCCAGCCTCATGCAGATGCGCCACCAGACCATTCTCTGTCAGAATGTCTAAAATCAATCTTCCACAAGGGATCCAATTTCTACCCTTTGCCTGTTTTGCCTTCATGTCTTCTCTGGATGCCTTAACATGATTCCAAAGATGAGAGAAAAGCAGATGAGGCAGATCTACCTTTGTGCTCTGACTAAGACAGAACATGAAGTAAAGCTGATCATTATTCACATAGTCAGGAGAGTTTGTAGACTTCCTGTGATGAATGCAACCCATGAAGATTTTAGCCCAGATCTTGTAATTTGGCTTCAAATCTTTGAACTTGTTAGAAAGTTCTCCAGAAGCAATCACCTCTTCATAAACAGACTCCATATTGACACGCCCAGTTAGACGAGAAACTCCATCAGTTTCTTCATATCCTATGAGTTTCCTTATAAGATCCTTAGTAATCACAATTTCTTTTCCTAGAACAGATGACACAATGAACTTGGGATATGCATTAGCATGAATCCAAAATTCTTTTACCAAAACTAGATAAACTGGCCCAAACGGTCTATCAAAATACTTTGTCCATCCTTGAGCATCAATGATAGAATGCAGATTAAATCCATTTGCAGCCAATGAAGCAAAATCCACCAAGGATTCACACAAAACTTCCAGTTTCTCAACAGGTGTGAGATTTGTTCTAACAGGTTCCTTGAAAGGAACAACACCCAGATTAGAAGATGATACAGCTGCCATGGTAGATTGGAACTGAGCAGAGATTGATGAAGAAGTAGCCATTGTTGAAGAAGTTGAAGGATTAGAGTTATGAACGGTCTTGTGTTTGGGAGAGAGATGAAAACAATGGAGCAAGCAGAAATGCATACAAGTATTCGTGAGAGTGAAAAAAGTGTGAAATGTTGTGAGTTGTGGAATTTATAGAGAAAAATTAGGGCACACAAAAGTCACACGTTCAACACGTTCACATTTAGCATTTAATAAAAATAATATAATCATTTCAAGCATTAATGATTTTGAAAATTTGGGGGGAAAACGAGAAACCAAATATTCAAAACAGTACCTCAAACGTCTTTGCAGTTTTGTGCACTCCACCTTTTCAGATTCAGAGTTACACGTGCTCACTTGCATGTACTTCTGAAAACTCTTTGAGAAATGAAACGTTAGCCAACGTTCAGATCCTTTGAGACTTGTCAGTTCAGATACACACATAAAATAATAATTTAAGAATTTAAATAAATGGCAAATGTAATACTTCAGAGTTTTAAACATTTTGCATCTGAGAAATCTGCTTCTGATAAATATTATTCTGGACAGAATTCCATACCAATATTTTTCAGAATAAACTTAAACCTATCTTCAGCAAGGGGTTTGTGAAAATATCAGCCCATTGATGGTCTGTATCAACAAAGTTTAAGCTTAATATACCCTTCTGAATATAGTCTCTAATGAAGTGATGTTTAATTTCTATATGCTTAGCTTTAGAGTGTAAAATTGGATTTTTAGACAAGCATATAGCAGAAGTATTATCACAGAATATAGAAATATTACTCTCAAAGATCTGATAATCTTCTAGTTGATTCTTCATCCAGAGCATCTGTGTGCTACATCCAGCAACAACAATATATTCTGCTTCTGTAGTTGATAGAGCAATTGTAGGTTGTTTCTTGCTGTATCAGGAGATTAAATTACTTCCCAGAAATTGGCAACTTCCAGAAGTACTTTTTCTTTCAACTCTGTCTCCAGCGTAATCAGCATCACAGAATCCAACTAGTTTAAATTCATCATATTTTCTGTAACACAAACCCACATTAGCAGTACCTTTCAGATACCTTAGAATCCTCTTAACAGCAGTTAAGTGTGATTCTCTAGGATCTGATTGGAATCTAGCACACAAGCATACGCTGAATAAAATGTCAGGTCTAAAAGCAGTTAAGTATAGAAGAGATCCAACCATACCTCTGTAGAGTTTCTGATCTACTTTCTTACTTACCTCATCCTTACCAAGAGTGCTTGTTGGATACATTGGAGTCTTTGCTAACTTACTATCAGTTATGTTGAACTTCTTTAGAAGCTCTTTTACATATTTAGTCTGATGAATGTAAGTGCAATCTGGATTTTGGTTGACTTGAATTCCCAGAAAGAATCTCAATTCTCCCATCATGCTCATCTCAAATTCAGCCTGCATACATTGACCAAACTCCTTTCCAAGCGTAATATTGGTAGATCTAAATATAATATCATCTACATATATTTGACAAATTAATAGATATTTCTTAAATGTTTTACAAAAGAGAGTTGTGTCCACTTTGCCTCTGATAAAATTTTTCTCCAGAAGAAAATTACTTAATCTCTCATACCAAGCTCTCGGAGCTTATTTTAAACCATAAAGAGATTTCTTAAGTTTAAAAACATGTTCTGGAAATTTATCACTTTTAAAACCAGGAGGTTGATGAACATAGACTTCCTCTTCTATAATCCCATTTAAGAAGGCACTCTTAACATCCATCTGATATAGAGTGATGTTATTTTGTTCAGCAAAAGAAATGAGTAGGCGTATAGATTCTAACTTGGCCACAGGAGCATAAGTCTCTGTGTAGTCAATTCCTTCTTGCTGACTATACCCTTGAGCAACTAGTCTTGCCTTGTTTCTTACAACTTCTCCTTGCTCATTAAGTTTGTTTCTGAAGACCCATTTAGTTCCAATTATATTGAATCCTTTTGGTCTTGGAACCAGATCCCAAACTTCATTCCTTGTGAATTGATTTAGCTCCTCTTGCATTGCAAGAATCCAACCATTGTCTTCCATAGATTCTTCCACAGAAGTTGGTTCAATTACTGATACTAGGCCAAATAAGGATGTTCCAGATGATCTGATAAAAGATCTTGTTCTGATAGGGTCATCCTTCTTTCCAATGATCATTTCTTCTGGATGAAAAGATTTGATTCTGGATAATCCTTTAACATTTGGTTCTTCATAAATACTCAAATTATTCATCTGAGCAGCCAAGGGAGTTGCATCTGGCGTTGCTTCTGATTCCTTCACTTGAGCCTTATCTGCCTCTGAGTCTTCAGAGTCTGTGAGAATTACTTCTCTATCTGCAGAAATATCAAGCTGCTTTGGCTTTTGATTGCCAAGCTTATCATCAAATATAACATGTATAGATTCCTCCACAATCTGTGTCTCAGTGTTGTACACTCTGTAGCCTTTAGAGCGTCCAGAATAGCCAAGCATGAAACACTTCTGTGCTTTAGAATCAAACTTGTTCAGATTCTCTTTAGTATTCAACATAAAACATACACATCCAAAAGGATGAAAATAAGCAATGTTGGGCTTTCTATTCATCCACAATTCATAGGGAGTCTTCTCCAGAAGAGGTCGTACAGACACTCTGTTATGAATATAGCAAGCTGTGTTTATTTCTTCTGCCCAAAAATGCTTTGCCAGATTAGTCTCGTTGATCATGGTTCTGGCCATTTCTTGCAATGTTCTATTTTTCCTCTCTACAACTCCATTCTGTTGTGGAGTTCTAGGGCAGGAGAAATCACGAGCAATGCCATTTTCATTAAAATATTTTTCAAAATATTTGTTTTCAAATTCGCCTCCATGATCACTTCTGACTTTAACAATTTTAAAATCTTTTTCATTCTGGACTTGTTTGCAGAAGTCAAAGAACACAGAATGTGAGTCATCATTGTGTTTTAGAAATTTCACCCACATCCATCTGCTGTAGTCATCAACAATGACTAATCCATACTTTTTGCCTCTGATGGATGCAGTTTTCACTGGTCCAAACAGATCAATATGAAGTAACTCTAATGGTCTTGAGGTTGAAACAACATTTTTAGTTTTAAAAGAAGATTTTGAAAATTTTCCTTTTTGACATGCTTCACAAAGAGCATTTGAGTTGAACTTCAACTGAGGAAGTCCTCTGACCAGATTGAGTTTATTAATGAAATTCTGCTTGCACACAGACTTGATGTTATACCTGATGTTATAACATCAACTGTAACATGGAACACTGGACATAATATTTGCAGTAAATAGAAACAGTAAATAACACACAGCAATTGTTCACCCAGTTCAGTGTCAACAACACTTACATCTGGGGGCTATCAAGCCAGGGAGGAAATTCACTATTAGAAGTATCAATTCAGAGTTAAACCTCCAGTTTACACTCCTCACTTAATCACTACCCAATGACACTTCAGCCTAAAGACACTCTAGACCTGAGTATACCCACTCACTCCCCTACTATCACAAACCAGTGATATCAGTTACAATAGCAAAACAGTTCTGAAGAGACACATCAAAATAAAACACCTTGATCTTGCTTCACAGCTTTGATCAAGAACACATCACTCTTGCTTCACAGCTTTGAGTGTTAAAATAGCCTAGGACCTACCTAATCAAGACAATTATGCAGAAGCTTAATTGCTTGAGTTACAAGAATTCCTAAGACACAGATGGAAACGTGAAGTGCAAACAACTTCACTCACAATGGACTCTTACTTACACACTGCTGGTCTTCTAAATCTGTAAGAGATGCTCTTTAAGGATTCCTTCTTCTGCTTTTATAGCAGGTGCAAAGTCCTTGGGCCTGGGCGCACACTTTAGGTTTTCATGTTAAACCTAGCCTTCAATTATTCTGCACGCCTGCCTCATTTAATCAGGGAAATTTTAGTACTCTTAAAGCTTCTAAAGTGTTTCCTGATTCCCAGCTTGAGCATCTGTTTCTTCTCCTGATTTCCAGCCATCAGAAAAACAAACTCTTCGCTTGATGTCATACGATGCTTGTTGTGACATCCAGCTGTGACATTCAACTTAACTATTAAAATAGCTAATTAAACTTACCCTGTACATTCCATAATTAGTATGCTCTAATTTCAGACACTACCTGCATACATACTAATATGATTTGCCACAAAATACAGCCAATCAAGAGCACTTTCAATTAACCTGAGATATACGTCTCATACTAATATGCCCCAATCTTCTGTGCCAGACCCATTGCTCATCATTAACAGACAGAAGGCATTTTAGGTTCTGAACCTTAAGTTCTGAAAGATTGATTTTATAAATGTTTTTTTCCTCTTTCCATTAAATAGGATAAAGCCATCCTTTTGACATACAACTTTGCAACATTTTTGATTAAAGATTATGTCATAACCATTGTCACTTAATTGACTTATGGACAATAGATTATGTTTTAATCCTTCTACAAGTAAAACATTAGATATAGAGGGAAGGTTACCATTGCCAATAGTACCAGAGCCAATTATCTTGCCCTTCTGATTCCCTCCAAACTTGACGTCTCCTCCTGATCTAAGTTCCAGGCTTTGGAACATAGACCTTTCTCCCGTCATGTGACGTGAGCAAGCAGTGTAACACCCCCTTTCTATACCCCTAATTAATCAATTAAAATCATATAAGCAATTAATAAAAGTTTCATCAGAGTATAAATTAAAACATGGTATAAAATAGGCGCATCACATTATCATCGAAAAGAAACATAAGTAATACATGCTCATAAAGATATGTAACAAAAGAGGTAAATCTCAACTAAAAACAAAGCATAGCGCTTAAAACCCAAATATCAATATTTAGAATAAAGCGGAAACATCTAAACATTGAAATCATGTCATTAACATAAGCATCATATACATCATTCAGATTAATTCAATTCATCAGTAGAGTTTACAAGACATTCAACAGCAGATACATACACAGATGTATCACAAAAGAATCAAAACAATTCATAACTACCCAGTGTTACATATCAGAGCCATCTGACTCGCTTCACAAAAGACCTCCAGCATCCTACTCTACAATGCCTCATAGAGCATTATAAAACTGCAGAAGGGTGAGAAACATTATCATAACAAACAATGCATAAAATTATATATATCATAAAACACAATTATAACATACTCGCAATTCAAATTTCTCACCACAACTTGTTACAATACATCACAATGTACACATACATAATCAATCACATTCACCAATTCATGCTTCACACTTCATAGCATTTCACCTAAACATTTACAATTATGTTCATTTCACCAAAACATCATATAAAGATGATAATGCAACTCATAGAGACCGACTCACGACTCTATGCAGATGCAAATGCGGTACCGACTCGTTCAGCAGGTTCAATTGAAGAACCAAAATGGAACCATCGCTCATTATCGAAGTAACTCCCCGTCGGGCCTACGATGTTCACCCATCGCTCACACCCCACATGGGCACACGATGTTTCAGGATTGCTCATACCCCACACGGGCACACAATCTGGTTGCTCACACCCCACAAGGGCACACAACTGTTCTCCAGATTCTCCACGGAATCAAAAATAAACCATCGCTCACACCCCACAAGGGCACACGATCATTTCTGCAGATCCTCCTAGGGATCAAAGTAACTAAACCATTGCTCACACCCCACAAGGGCACACGAGGTTTCTGTAGATCCTACGCGAGATCAGACACACAAGAATGCAATCATGATGCTACACATGCAACATGACTCAATACACTCTTAGAATCTACACATGTTTACAAACATATTAATGCATTCTTTATATTATAAAAGTATTTACAAATATACGCATTCACATTAATATCACCATGCATTCCCATTTAATCCAAACAAATGCACGAAATTGCCAAATGGCCACATCACACAATCTAGGATTCACGCCATACGGCTACCCACAACATAATATAACTTGGCATGATCGATGCCTCGAGCAAGGAAATAATCAAAGTTAAGTCGGAAATCCGACCACGGATGAAAACATTAAAGAAAACACAACCTGTCATGTTCGCCACCCTGCTCGCTTAGCGAGCTCCTAGCGAGTATTCGCTACTTGTTCACCTAGCGAGCAAGCTCGCGAAGGCAAACAGAAGCCTCTGACTTCGTTTTCTACCTTGCTCGCTCAACAAACCTTCGCTACCCCCATTCGCTACCAGCGAACACTACAACATGCATTCTGTCCAAGTCTGGGACCGTTCGTTACCTATTCGCTACTGCTCGCTTAACGAACATTCCCGACCAGCTCGCCTAGCGAACGTGCTAGCGAGTGTCTGCGAACTCAGAATTTCCCCACTGTTCTTCCACTCCAAAACTCTTGGATTCACCCGATTAAGTCCCAACTCATTCCAACACTTTAGCCTAACATCACCCGACATAAATGCTACTACTTAATCTCACTTTCACTAACGAAAACTCGGGTTCTATCGATTAAATCCGTATTATGCCCTAGAATGAAAAATGAGAAAAAAATCTCCCCAATCCAAAACAAAACCAATAAGAACACACATAATCATACACATTGCAAGAATAATAAAGTTTCACACCCTTACCCGATCGATCGAAAGCTTAGAAGTTGATTCTTGATGATTCTAGGTTTTTCTCCTCTTCCTCCTCTTTTCTCTTCTCTTCCTTTCTTTCTCTTCTTTTTATTTCCTTTTGGTTTCTATTCTCCCTATTCTTTCTCTTTTCCACTTATACTCTTTCTACTATATTTCTCTCAAAATAACTACTAATCAAGGATTATCTAAAATACCCTCTAATTAATTCCCAAAACTCTCTAAATAATAAAATACCACAACATACACACATAACATATTATCATATAATTCCATAATAAAATAACAATTAACCAAATAAATTAAAAGAATCAACAAAATAGTGGGAAATTCAGAATTGGGGCGTTACAGCCAGAGTCCAGGTACCATGATTGGTGTCTTGACTGCGCTGCTAAAGATGTCTGCAACAGATATTATTTTGTCCTTAGGTACCCAGATCTTTTTGGGTCCTTTTGGGTTAGTTGCCTTAAAGTTTTGTCTGAACTTCTGTCCTTTTACAACAGGTTTTTTATGACGTACTTTAGGTTTAAACACAGGAATATTCTGATCAGAACTAGTGTGTTTAATATCATTAAGGTGACCAAACTTAAAATGAGTATATAAAGGAGTATGCTTAATGATGAGTTTATCAACAGGTGTTGGATTTAAATCCTTTCCAGAGGAAGATTCATATCCAATTCCCTTCCTATTGTTTCTGCTAACACCATAGATCATTGAAGTCATCTTGCTTCTATCTATGCTTCTTGACAGAAACTTCTGAAAACTATAGTAATATTCTTCTAAAATGTTTTTAGATTTTGACTTAATTTCAGATTCAGAATCTTGTTGAGCTTTTTCAAAATCATTTTTCAATTTAAAATTTTCTGCTTTAAGCTCAGCCATTTCAGATTCAAGCTTATTACTCTCAAATGCAATATGCTTTAAAAGCTTCTTGTATTTGATTTTAATTTTGCTATAGTTTTCAAGGACTTCTGATAAACTCTCAGCAAGTTCAGATCTAGTGAGTTCAGAAAATACCTCTTCTGAATCAGATTCAGATTCAGATCCAGATGATCCTTCATCACTATCTTCCACGTCTGCCATCAGTGCCACGTTTGCACATTCTTCTTCTGACTCTGATGAAGATTCAGATGCATCTGAATCATCCTAGGTTGCCATCAGAACTTTCTTTTTATTCTCAGGCTTCCTTCTTGGCTTCTCCTTCTGAAGCTTTGGGCATTCATTCTTGTAGTGCCCAGGTTCCTTGCATTCATAGCAGACAACCTCTTTCTTTCCAGATCTTTTGTGTCCAGAAGACTCTTTGCGTTGATCTGGTTTCTTGAAGTTCTTGAACTTCTTCTGTTTATGCTTCCAGAGTTTGTTGATCCTTCTGGACAACAGGTACAGTTCATCTTCTTCTTCAGAAGAAGATTCTTCAGAACATTCTTCTAAAACCTGCAAAGCTTTGGCATATTTGTTAGACTTTAAAGTAATAGACTTACCTTTTTTCTGGGGTTCGTCTTCCTCTAATTCAATTTCATGACTCCTCAGAGAGCTGATTAGTTCCTCCAGCGTGATCTTGTTCAGATTCTTTGCTAGCTTCAGAGCAGTGACCATTGGTCTCCATCTGATTGGCAAACTTCTGATGATCTTCTTAACATGATCTGCAGTGGAGTAACCCTTGTCCAGAACTTTTAAGCCAGCTGTGAGAATCTGGAATCTAGAGAACATAACTTATATAGATTATGATTCCTCCATTTTGAAGGCTTCATATTTCTGGATTAGCGCTAGAGCCTTAGTCTCCTTGACTTGAGAATTCCCTTTATGAGTCATCTTCAAAGATTCAAACATATCAAATGTTGTTTCTCTGTTAGTAATCTTCTCATACTCAGTATGGGATATAACATTTAGAAGTACGGTTCTAGCTTTATGATGATTCCTGAATTCTTTCTTCTGAGCTTCAGTCATAGATTTTCTGTCTATCTTTTTTCCATCCCCATCAGTGGGGTGAACATAGCCATCAATAACTAAATCCCAAAGGTCAGCATCATATCCTAGAAAGAAACTTTCAATCCTGTCTTTCCAGTAGTCAAACTTTTCCCCATCAAACATAGGGGGTTTAGTGCTGATTCTATCTCTGTCTTCATATCTGTTGTTGTTGGATGTTGAAGCTTTAGCCATAATGTATCAACCAAAATATATCAAGAGTTTTCTCAACTGGATATTTTCTGTTCACGGTGAAGTGATATCACTAACAGAACCGGAGCTCTGATGCCAACTGAAGGTGAGAAAACACTTAGAAGGGGGGGTTGAATAAGGGTTTTGAAATAAATATGGCAATAAAAACACAATGATTTTTGTCCTGGTTCGTTGAACTCAACTAATCCAGTCCACCCTATCAATAGTGATTTTCCTTTCTCCACAAGGACTTAATCCACTATAATCAAACAGATTACACTGTCAACCACTAAGAACAACTGTCTTAGTCTTCTAAAGAACTACTGACCACAACTTGGTCTTCTTAAGGAATTGTTACAATCAATTGTAAACTAAACAAGTGTTTAAAAATACTTCTATGTAAGCTATATCACAACTGTGATTTATACACTTAAGATTAAGAACGAATGAAACTATTCAACAAAGAAATATAATTTGTATGAGAGCTTTGAGAGAATTTTCAATAGATTAGTCAATATTCATCAACTGTAGAAAGTTGTTGAAGGCTTGCTTTTATAGACAAAGACGTCCAAGACGTTGCAAGCTTGAAGACTGTGTACTGCAAAGTAGTTGTAGCCTTTTGTCTTCACATAACTTGACCTTTATTAGAAGTAGAATGTTCAGAGAAATCATTTTTTCCTGAGTTCTTGTGTCTAACATAAAAGAGGAAATAGTCGTTTGGAATATGCCAACGGATATATCTTTGAATAATCTTCTTCAACAAACTTCTATCTCACAGCAATCAACATCAGAGCCTTGAGTGATCAGAGTCTTGATGTTATCAGAGCTTGCTGTATCAGAGTGTTGCAGCAAGTGTGCTTCAGCGTGAATAACAAATAGAGCAGAGTTTGGAGATCAGATCCTCAGTACTTGCAGCGAACAGTACTATCAGAGTCTTCTGAAAAACAATTCTTGAAACTCTTCATACAAAGTCTTCAGCTACGCTTCAGATGCTTCTGTAGCTTCTGCTTCAGAGTCTTCTTTAGGCAGCGCTCAGAGTCTTCTAACGAGATGCTTCTGACGCTCAGAGCCTTGCGTAGTTCAATGTTCAGATTCATTTTTGCTTTCAGAAGAATATTAAATTCAATATCTGCAACAAAAATACTTGAACAAATTTAGAGTATATAATTTCTTAATACAAAATTTCATTAGTGTTATCATCAAAACATAGAGATATAACTAAGAACCAATATGTGTTCTAACACATTGTGCTTCCGACTTAGGCACAATAACATTATTCACATTGGTCATAGTTATTTCAATAGGACCATTTTGAATAACATTCCTTACCTTTCTATCAATAGAATTGATATGCACCTTGTTGCACCCTAAAATTTGCTCAACCTTATTCACTTGGTTTATGTTTTCAATATCATTAGCATTTGCATATAGAGTCATGAACATAGGTTAACCATCTGCATAACATAGCATAGCAAGTCATCCAACAGGGGACCAATCATTATTCTCATCTCTAGAGGCCTATCCAGAGATTATTATCCTAATTCAATCTCATTCAAGTCATCAGAAAAGAATTTGAAAGCAGAGAGTTCAGTGGATCAAGCTTTGAGTCTATCTCCTATCTGAGGGCATCTGAGGATCAACAAGGGAGTTGTGAGCTGAGAATTGAAGGCATGGGGAGTATCTAGACATCTTGGAGGACTCATAAAGTCATTTGGAGAAGGAGACAAGTCATTGGTGTAGTCACAAGAGTTGTGGAGGAAGACAGTCAACTAGGGGTTCATCTGGGTCAACCCTGGGTCAACTCTAGGTCAATTGAATGATTGAAAGGCATTAAAGGCTATTGGAGAGATGTGGGGTTCCTCATTTGACATGTAGAAGAGGATATGGTGATATTCCAAGGAGAATTCAAGAGAAATCAAGGAGAAGAGGAGTTTCTAAATTAGGGTTTCTGTGTAAAATCCCCTAGTTTAGGTCAAATTTCCAAGCAAGATAAGTCAAAATTCAAACTTCAAATGGATCCTTGGCCAACATGAAACTTGTAGAGGACCTCAAGACCTTTAATTTGAGTGGTAGAAGACATCAAGGAGATTTATAGAACTCAAGTTATGGTCCTTGCAAGTTACAGGTCATCTGAGGTATCTGAAATTTTGTCTGTGAAAGTGACTTGACTTCCAAGAAATTTTTACCCCTCAAGGAGATTTCAAATGAATTTATGGTAAACATAAGAGTTGTTCCTCATTGTCTTAGCTTTCTAGAATGGTATGGTATGCCTTCATAGGATGTGTGGAACTCTACTTATGGTCTTGGCAAGCAAAGGGTATTTTGGTCATCTGAGAATTACAGGTCATTTTAACCTATGCCCAAAACTCATACAAGGAAGCTTCAAATGGAAAACTTTACAACATCAAACTTGTTCCAAATGACATTTTGAGTCTAGAAAAGTGACAATTAGAGATTGGAAAGATTCATAGCACAAGGTTTCAAAATTGTTGGATTTAATGAATAAAAATGGACTTAAAAATGAGATTTTTCATATCTTGGCCAAATGAAGCAAAATTATAGGTCATTTTGAATGGAAAGATCATTTTAAAGACATTGGCTAAAGTAGAATTTTGAGCTTAGTTCATGTTTTAAGAGTTATCCATGGTTGCTTGCAATGGAAGAAACATAAACCAAATGCAAGGGAAAGAATGCAAGGGAAACTTCTCCAAGTTTCTAGGAGGTTCTAACATCACCTATATATTGATACAAGATGGCTCATGCCATAGTTGGTGATTTCATTTGTTCAAAACCCCAAGTTATACACACTTTCTCCATTTTGCATAAACTTCACAAACTCTCTCAAATCTCCCTCAATTCTCACACTTCTTGATCTGAACTTCATCACCATCATCCATAAATTACAATTCACATATTCATTTGGCTGAATCAATCAAGGATAGTGCCATACAAGTTTCATCATTCAAGGTTTAAGAAATTGGAATCACATGATACAAGAGGTTTGAGCCCAAATCTTTGCATACAGAATCAAAGTGGTGGTGTGTGGATCAGTTTCAAGCCCTTGCAAGCATTGATTTAGGGATCTCCATAGCTGCATCTCCATTTTAAACCAGGTTGGATTTCTCTTCGAATTGTATGTTTTTGGTTAGCATGATAGGGTTTTGATAGATTAGAATGGTTAAGTTAGGTTAGATGATGATTTTCACAAAGTTTGGAGAGGTTTTGTGAGGTTTGACTATGGAGTGCATAATCTGTTAGAGCCTATAACTACTAGGATAAGGCACGAAAATCTTGGGAGATTAGCATGTTAAAATCAGCTTGAGTTGTAGTTGAGTTTAGGACAAAAACTATGGAGAATTGAAGCAGTTGATCACAGGTGTTCATGGTGGATCATGGCTGTGCTACCTATCGAATTGGTTGATTGAATGAGTTTTAGGGCAAACTAACAGTACAGACTGGTAGAGGGGAAGGAATAGACTGTTTTTGTTTTTTATACCTTGTGGTTTCATGTCCTGTGGAGGAAGAATGGTGAGCTCGAAAATGCTTGCATGGAAAGCAATTTCTGAAACCCTAGGGTTGATGGAGGAAGACGATGACCCGTGGCCGTTCGATCGTTCTCATTTTATGACTTTTTCTGCCCATCCAACGGCTCATGTTCAAACTGAAATATGGAGGGAGTGACTCACATCAAAACGCCGCGTTTCATTTAATTGAAACGTTGGGCTTTGGACTCAGATGACTATGCGCACCCCCGTTTTGTTAAGCCCAACCAAATGCACGTGATATCATTGCTAAATACACCGTTGGTTTATTCTTTTTCTTTTGATTTTCGTTTTAATTTCCTGAAGAGCGCTGGGCCTAACAATTAATGTTCGCACCCCCACTTTTCCAGCCCACCATGGATTATAACTGCAGCGAACTGCTTTTCTCACCCCTCTCCCATTATTTCTTCATATTTCTTTTTAATTTCTTTTCATTTTTTCATGCATTTTATAAAAATCATAATAAATCACAAAAACATTATTTTTCAATAATTCTTTTTGCATAATTTTCTTTAAAGAGTCTAGAAAATTATAAAAAAATAAAAATTGCATTTTATTTTTTATTTGATATTTTTGCCATATTTTCCAAATAAATAGCATTTTAATTAGTTTAATTTCATACATGATTTGTTAATTTTTGTTCTATTAGTTGCTTTGATATTTTTTGTCCATTCTTTTTAGGTTGTTTAGTTTAGACATTAAACTTGTAGATACAATTTAATTCCCATTTTTAGAAGTTAATTTTAGGTGTTTAGTTTAGGTGTGAACAACATGAACAAATTAGGGTTTTAAGTGATGACTTAGGTGAAGTAGTTCATTCCCCTTAGGACTTAGAGTTTGAATAGCTTAGTTATGGGACTATAGGGGATATGGGTAGTTTTTAGATCCCTTAGAAATCACTAGGATTCCCCTACTGCTATTAATATACTGTCTGACTGGTGTGGTGTGCCCTTCTGGGGATTATGATTTGTCTGTATGAGTATTGGGATTGCTTGGGGATTGGGAGAGCTGAAGACTTGTGATGGTGAAGCCATTGGAGATCCAGATGCTGAAGACCAACCTCCAGAGTTGAAGAGGAGATTCTTGCTAGCAGCTGTTGAGGAGACTAGGGTTTAGGAGCTAGGCAGAGCTCTAGATTAGAAAGCTTGTTTCCCAAACATGGAATGCCTTGTCTGCATCCATCCTTTCTCTATGATTCAAAGTCTCATTCAAATACCCACCTCCTTCCTTTGGAAGGATCAGTGAAGGTATTTGAAAGATAGAACTTTTGAGAGAAAACTGTCTGTATAATGTTAACAGTTAATGAACCACCCTTGGTCGGTAATTGACTGTCTAACATTCATTCACTTTATCTTGTTGACTGATATTCCTCTTGGAGATTGAGACTTGAAGAAAAGCCATTGATGATGGAAGACTGATAATCAAAACCCTTGCTTGAAGGCTATGGAGATGGAGATTGATGCTTGCTGAAGCTTGTAGCTGTTTGGAGATGACTTGAAGATAGGTGTTGATTCAGAGCTGCTGTGGCTGTTTATTTTTGTTGTATTTCATTTCTGATGTATTGATTGGTTTTCCTGACTGTATTGTTTGCTGTTAACCTGTTGGGTTGAAAGTGAATCCTATTCACTTTTACCTATTGTTTTCTAGGTTCGAGGTTGAGTGGGACTCCCTTGCCTCGCTTGTATTGCTGCATCCATGCATTTTACTGCTTTACTGTATATATCTGATATTGTTTCTGTTTCCGTCTATTCCCTTAGGATCTCTGTTTCTCTCTGTGCAAGAGAGGAGCATGATAGACACTAGGTATTAACCCATGCATGACAACATTAGGATAGTTTGATTCCCTTCGCGACCGTAGGTTAGAGTTCTGTCTTTTCTTTCTCAAAACGAACAGAAAAACACAATAAAAATTTCAAACTCAATAAAAGACACTTATTTCGTAAAAGAATGTGAACTCATCAAGACGTCATTTTTGTCCGCTTGGACTGCTAATCGGAAAAACCTTTTTCAGAAGGAATAAAATCAACCAAGACAAGCTTGTGTCGTACGTGGCCCGAACTACGTTTGCTCTGATCTTTCACGATGTGTGGAAGTACGTAGGCATAGGATGCGATATCCTAGCGAGCAACCTTCCCCTCCTTTCCCGTAGGTAGGCGAACTACGTTGACTCTGATTTCTCGTTCCAGACGGGAATACGTAGGCATAAAGTGCGATACTTTGCCGAGTCATTTTATTTTCTTTTTAACCCCAGACCTGTAGAGTAGATAGAATAACAATCAATCCGTACCAGAAAACAAGCGTGGATCCCGTCGAGTACGACGGACGTGAGGGGTGCTAATACCTTCCCCTTGCGTAACCGACTCCCGAATCCAGGTTTTGGTTGCGACGACCATACCTTTCCCATGTTGTGCGAGGTTTACTCTGAGCGTTTCCTTTCCCTCCCGTGGGATAAATAATGCACGGTGGCGACTCTTCAGTTCAGCCGACGCCGATTTTCGCAGTAGCGACAGCTGGCGACTCTGCTGGGGATCCAACGTCCCCTGGCTGCTAAGGACTACGATAGTTCTTATGTATGTGGGATCCAACGTCCCCTAAGCGAGTCAATCCTAACGCTTGTTTTCCCGTCGAGGATTTTGTATGGATTTATATTTCTGACCTTTATTTTCAGCTTTGTATATATGGATTATTATTGCTGTATCTTGGGGTGTGACGGGTGTTCTGATATTGAGTGAGAAGCCAGACCTGGGCTTGAGTGCACCTAGAATTAGAGTAGAAAGTAGTGGGCGCGTGCCGGCTTTGCTTGCATTAGTGTCTCATGAAATCTACACTCGGACGAGGTTCTTCTGGTTGGCTTCTTTTTCTACCCTTTGGGTCGAAGGGGTTGTTGGTCAGCTGAATTGTCGACTCCGGGAACCGATCATTTGGAAGTTGGCTAAGTGAGGCCTCTTCAGGATTTGATGATGCCACTCCTTCTGGGAATCGTATCATCAACCCTGAAAGTCTGTGACGCCGACGACCGCATAGGATGCCATACCTTTGTCAGTTGCTAGGACATCTACCTGTGAGAGGGTTTGGGGTTATGCAGGTAACTAGACCTTCAGACTACCGGTTTGTTCCTTGATCAGAGATCCTGGGTACTTATGAAGAGTTATGAGGTCTGTCAGAGACCGTTTGGAGATGTGTTCTGAGGTCTGTCAGAGACCAGTTGAGAGTCTCGAGGTCTGCCAGAGACCAGTTGGAGTTATGGTTTGAGGTCTGTCAGAGACCAGTATTGGAGCTTTGTTTTAGGTTCATCCGAGACCAGGGTTTGAGGACTTCTATAGAGTCTATATGAGACTTCTTGATATGGTTCAGGCTATTCAGCTACAGCATTTGGTCCCTGTTGCATGTTACTTGCATTGCATTGTTTGCATTATCATTGCATCTCATTAACGTGTGTCTGTGCTGCAGGTGCATTTGCATATCCTCCGATTCTAGTGCCCAGACTTCTGAGTATTGATTATGGCTGGTTTGAGGAAAACAGTTGCGTATAAGCTGCCTTCACCTGATATTACTTCTTTGCTTGGTCTGATATCTCTTGCCGATGAGGAGGTTAGGAGAAGCTTCAGAATGAGTCATGGGAGGTTACTGAGATTAGTCTGCAAGCCCACTGCCGATGAGATGAACGGGCTATACACCTTGATGCAATTCTATGACCCCGCATTGAGATGTTTTACATTTGCTGACTTCATTCTAGGGCCTACCATTGAAGAGTATGTGGAGTTTACTGAGCTACCAGTGCAAAACAAGGTTCCATTTATTCACTCTGCCGCTGAGCCCAAGTTGGAGGACTTAGCCAAAGCCTTGCATATGGACGCTGCAGAACTGCTACTGACTTCTTGGCTTGGGGTTTCAGGATTCTCCCTTGATTTCTTGGTTGGCAAAGCTCAGGAGTACGCCAAGAACGGATGTTGGGTGGTTTTCAATGCTATTTTGGCTCTATGCATTTATGGGATTGTGATGTTTCCTAACTTGCCCAACTTCGTAGACTTGGACGCTTTCCATCTATTTGTTGCCGGCAATCCAGTGCCAACGTTGATCGGAGACTTCTACCACTCCTTGCACTACAAGAATGAAAACCGAAGGGGAAAAGTTGTGTACTGCTGTGCTCCTTTGTTGAATATGTGGTTCAAAAGTCATCTTCCCATAAAGGGGTCCTTTGTGGAAAGTGCAACCACCGCTAGCTGGTCGGAACGCCTGATGAGGTTATCTTCCGAAGATGTTGAGTGGTTTAATAGAGATCTGCTGGGATCCGAGCTTATCTTCAGTTGTTCTGGGTACCCTAATGTTCCGTTGATAGGGAGGAAAGGGTGTATCAACTACAACCCTTCTCTGTTCGTCCGTCAGTTCGGATATGCGTTGAAGAACCCACCAAAGGAGGAAGAAGTACAGGAATCTCTGTACTTCACCGGAGAGGTGAAGGGGGAGTTATTAGCCAAGTTACAGCATGCTTGGACGCGTGTTAACCGAAGAGGGAAGCCGTTGTTAGGAAATAATGACTGTCAGGCCTATGCATCTTACAGAGAGTGGATCCAGGAGAGAGCCAGTCAGTTGAGGATGCCATTTCCAGATGCACCAGTTCTTGTTCCTATTCCGGTAGCAGAGCCAACTACTGTTTCTAGGGAGGCCTACGAGCAAGTTGTGAAAGAAAAAGAAGCCTTGATGAAGATCAACGAAGGGTTAGAGCAGGAGCTAGCCCAGATACGCAGTGAGAAAAACAAGGTCGTGCATGCTTTCCAACAGCAGATTGAGTTAGTGAACAGACTAGGGGCTGAGTTGACTGAGGAAAAGAAGAAGCGCGAACGTCTGGGGAAAGAGTTCAGAAGCTCCCATGACATGCTGGAATCCAAAAAGAAGGCGCTCGACGCAGCTCACCGAGAGATCTCTTCCTGCAATAAGACTTGGAATGCCACGCTCACCAACAATAAGAAAAGGGAAGATAAGTTGAAGCAGCAAATCTCCGACCTCGAAGAGCAGTTGAAGTCCAGCATCAAGAAGTGTGAAGAAGAAGTGATGACCCGGTATAGTCTCCAGAATGCGCTAAACAAGGCCATCAAAGGCAGAGACAAAGCTGTGTCCCAGAAGCGTAAACTAGAGGATCATTTTGGAGACGGGGCATGAGAAGAAACTGCTGAAGACGTGCGGCGTGTTCTTAAGAAAAGGAACCAACTTGTTGAAGGGCTGCTTGATCGACCAAGTCATCCGGAGACCAAGAAGTTGCTAGAAGAGTACCAGACTTATGGGAGGATTTGATCATTTCATGTAGTAACTTGTATGCTTTATTTGCATAGTGCTGACCATCACCAGGATTGTTGGTTGAGGTCATGCCTTCTCTTTGTACTCTCAGTGACATTGTATTCCGGGTTTATTGATTTCTCAGCAATATATGAGGCTTTCTGTGATTCAGCTCCGATGTTTGTACTGCTAGCACTGACACTGCACCGGCACCTTCACACTAGAATCGGGGAACCAATTTCCCTAATGCACAGACACACATTGCATTGCATTCATATTCATATTTGCATTTCAGGTAATCTTTAGATGGCGTCTTATTTCCTGCTCTATAGCAGGTACTTTTCAGGATTGCAGATCAGCACCCGCACCGCTATTCTACCCGCACCAACTGTCGAAGAATCATGGATCAAATGCAGAACGAGATGCAAGATGTGCGCGAGAAGCTAGCTCTCTTTATGCAGACCATGAAAGCTATTGCAAAAGGTCAGGAGAATTTGCAAGCCATGGTCCAACCCCTGTTGGCCCGAAATGCTGGTCACGGTAATGAGGATCATCGGTCTGTGCGAGCCGATACTGTTCATGGAGATGGTACTCCCACGCTAGTGGCTCCACCTGTAGTCAATATACCTGCTGCTAATGTCAACAACGCTACCGCTGCTGTGAATGGTAACGTCGGAGTTGGGAACGAGACTGCTGTCCATAACGTTGGGCTTGGTGATGTCAACTTGGGTGATAATATGGGAGGCAACGGCTTTGTCAATGCTGGATTCGGATTCAACGATCAGGGATTCGATAACACTGGGAAATATGGTTTCAACGCCCAAGGCTTTGGGCAAGAAGGTTATGGTGTGACCAATCAGGGTTACGGAGGTTTCGGAAATGGAAACGGCGCTGGGTTTATGGCTTTTGGGCCTGCTGGAGGTGTTCAAGGGTACGGCAACAGAGGCCGAGGTCCGGGGATGAATCAGATCAAGGCTGGACGTAATAATGGATATGACGGGTATGGAGCTGGGAATGGTATGTGGCAAGAAGATCAGCAGGAGGACGCTTTCTCCGGCGGAGGCTTCGAAGGGCCGATGGATGACTCCCAGAAGATCAGAATGCTGGAAGAGCAGATGAGGGGGGTCCTGAACCAAAGTGCTGTGGGTTTGGACATGGCAACAATGGGTCTGGTACCTGGCTTGAGGGTGCCAATCAAATTCAAAGCTCCTGCGTTTGATAAGTATAAAGGGGACACGTGCCCGAAAGTGCACGTGCAGGCTTATTACAGAAAGATGTCTGCGTACTCAACTGATGAGAGAATGCTAATGCATTTCTTTCAAGATAGTCTGTCAGGCCCTTCCTTAGAGTGGTATATGGGGTTGGAGCCAACCAATATCAAGACATGGAAGCAATTGGCAGAGGCATTTGTAGCCCACTACAAGTATAACAGCGACTTGGCGCCCAATCGGGTCCAATTGGCATGACTGTCGCAGAAGAAGGGGGAGAGCTTTAAAGAGTACGCGCAAAGGTGGCGCGATATGGCTGCCAGGGTCCGTCCCCCTGTAGAAGATAAGGAAATGAATGACATGTTCGTCGGCACATTCACAGGCTTGTTTCATGACATGCTGTTTCATACATCTCTGGCCAGTTTTTCAGACCTAATTCTGATGGGAGAAAAGATTGAACGTAACATTAAGCAGGGAAAATTCCAGGTCGAGGAATCAACTGCATCCGGCAGTAATAGGAAGGCTTTTGGTGGGCGCCGTCAGGGCGAGGCAAGCGCAGTGTTTGGAGGCCGAGGCCGAGGCCGAGGCAGGGGACGAAACCAATGTCATCAGCCGCAGCAGGTGGCGAGTGTTACTATCCCATGTCAGCAACAACAACCGGTTCGGCAGCAGCCAATGCAACAACAACAGCAGCAGCAGCCTCAGCAGGGGGCACAGCAGGCTCAGCGAAGATTCCAGGGTGGTAAACCAAGAAGAATGTTTGAGAAGCCTCCCTCAACCTATGCAGATTTGTTGCAGACATTGTTGGGTTTGAACCTGGTAGAGAAGAGAACTCTGGCACCGATAACGGGAACTCCTCCGTATGGTTATGATGCAAGCAGGCACTGTGAGTTTCATTCTGGGGCTCCGGGCCACGATATAGAAGGTTGCCATGCTTTTAAGCACGTTGTGCAGGATCTTTTGGACAATAAGACTATCAATTTCGGAACGGCAGGTCCGAATATAGTGCAGAAACCCATGCCTAATCATGGGGCGAACGCCATTCTGACTGAGGAAGGGTTGAATCTGGTTATGAATGTCGACGATTTAAAGACGCCGCTAAGCGAGATAAAAAGCAGACTGTTGCAAGGGGGTGTTTATCCAGGATGTGACGAGTATTGCTTAGAATGCTGGACCCTAGCTGGGGGGTGTGATGATTTGAAGAAAGGCATTCAGGCTTTAATTGATGGAGGCACATTGCAGTTTGACCGAGCAGCAACTGAAGAGCCTGCAGGGGCAGTAGCAGATGATCAGAGTGATGTGGCCACTGTAACGATTCCTCGAAAGACAATCACTATTGCAACACCGGTTCAGCGACCACCGATCACCATAACTAAGGCCGGACCAATCCCGTACGAGAACACGAAAGCAGTCCCATGGTCATATGGGTTGGAGGTGTATTGTGACGGGATAAAGATTGAGGTCGATAAGCAGCTAGCTGAGACTGTCGATAACGTTGTTGGTTCAGGAGGTATGACAAGGAGTGGTAGGATCTTTATATCACCCGAAGTGGAGGCCGAAAGACTAGCAAAAGGAAAGGGTAAGATGGTTGAGAATGTCCCAATACAAGCAAGCGAAAAAGAAGCGGCATCGAAGGATGTAGAAGAGTTCATGCGCTTAATTCAAAAAAGTGATTATAAGATTGTGGAGCATCTGCAACAGACGCCGTCCAAAATATCCATCTTGTCATTACTCTTGTGTTCTGAAGCTCACAGAAATGCTTTGTTGAAAGTCCTGGATACTTCCTTAGTACCCCAAGACGTCTCTGTAAATCAGCTGGAAGGAGTGTTGGCACATGTGAATGCAGGCCACAACTTAGGCTTTACCGACTTCGATTTAACCCCGAAAGGGAAGGATCATAATATGGCGCTGCACATATCTGTTGAGTGTAGAGGATCAGTAATGTCGCATGTATTGGTCGACACCGGATCGTCTTTGAATGTGATGCCCAAGAAAGCGATGATGAAGCTGGATGTTAGAGGAATCTTGTGCACGCCCAGTGACTTGGTAGTTAGGGCATTCGACGGCACGCGAAGAACAGTTTTTGGATCGATAACATTGCCTCTACAGGTGGGGCCGGAGGTGTTCGCCACGGAATTTTATATCATGGATATAAAGCCCGCGTACAGCTGCTTGCTCGGAAGACCTTGGATCCATGGGGCGGGGGCAGTCACGTCTACCCTGCATCAGAAGTTGAAATATATGGTCGGAGACAGCGTAGTCACCGTATGCGGAGAAGAAGACATCCTGGTCAGCCATCTGTCCTCGTTTAAATATGTGGAGGTCGACGGAGAGATCCACGAAACACCTTTCCAGGCATTTGAAGGTTTGCGTATCAAGGACAAAGGCCCTGGGCCGAGCAAAGCGTCGGAGATAGCCGTCTCATCGTATAAAGAAGCTCAAGCTCTAGTGGAGGCAGGAGAAGCCAAGGGCTGGGGCAAAGTGCTGGATATTCCTGTGAAGATGGACCGGTTCGGGCTGGGATACCAACCGTCGTCGTCAACACCTGCTGTGGGGGCACCCCGTTTCAGAGGGCCAATAACCATCTCTGCCAGTGGAGTATGTCATGAAACCGTCAATGCTGCTTCAGAGTCTGACGAAGGAGACAGCGACTGTGATATGGATGCCTGGATTCAGCCAAGCACGCCAGGACAAGGACTGTGCAACTGGTCTATTCAGGAGCTTGTTCATGTGACTCTTAAACAGTAATGCTTTGCTTTATTAATTGTTGAATAATCTGATGTCTTGCCCGGGGCATCAGAATTTGCTTAGGGCTGTGCTGTTATAAACATTGCGTGTTAATCATTAAATAAATGGCGTTTTCATGTGCAAATACTGTAATCCCTATCTTTCTTGTTTTATGTTTTTTCAATAGAATGGCAACGTGGTTATTCGCTTTATACGCATTTTGAAGCACTTAACCATTCCTTTTGCAGGATAACATTTTCAGATGACATCCTTGAACCACCTATGACTCGTCCCGACTTTGAACACCCGGTATTTCAGGCCGAAGAAGAGGTTGGCGAAGATAGCGACGTTCCTGAAGAACTGTCTTGGTTGGTGAAGCAAGAGGAAAGAGCCATTCTGCCTCACGAAGAGGTCATCGAAATTATCAATTTGGGGTCGGAAGGGGTTGAGAAGAACATTCGTATCGGTGCCGCACTGCAGAGCGATATCAAGCGAAGACTGGTTGAAATGCTCCGAGAGTATAGTGATTTATTCGCTTGGTCGTATGAAGATATGCCAGGGCTCGATACAGATATGGTTGTGCACCGTCTGCCACTGAAAGAAGAATGCCCGCCAGTCAAACAAAAGCTTCGCAGAACTCGACCAGATATGGCAGTGAAGATCAAAGAGGAAGTTCAAAAACAGTGGGACGCTGGTTTCCTGGCTGTGACAAAATATCCCTCATGGGTTGCTAACATCGTACCAGTGCCAAAGAAAGATGCCAAGGTTCGAATGTGCGTGGATTATAGAGATTTGAATAAAGCAAGCCCAAAAGACGATTTTCCACTTCCTCATATTGACGTGCTAGTTGATAATATTGCTCAATACTCCGTATTCTCCTTCATGGATGGCTTTTCAGGCTATAATCAGATTAAAATGGCGCCAGAGGACATGGAGAAGACCACTTTCATAACGCCTTGGGGAACATTTTGCTACAAAGTGATGCCCTTTGGTTTGAAGAATGCTGGGGCAACGTATCAGCGTGCGATGACGACTCTTTTCCATGACATGATGCATAAAGAGATCGAAGTTTATGTTGACGATATGATTGCCAAATCCCAGACGGAGGAAGAGCATCTGGTGAATCTGCTGAAGCTATTTAAAAGGCTTAGGAAGTTCAGGCTGAGACTGAACCCTAACAAATGCACCTTCGGGGTGAGATCGGGTAAACTGCTGGGGTTTATCGTAAGCGAAAGAGGAATAGAGGTCGATCCTGCTAAAATAAAAGCGATTCAAGAAATGCCGACGCCTAAAACAGAGAAAGAGGTGCGTGGGTTTTTAGGGCGGTTGAACTACATCGCCCGGTTCATATCTCACCTAACGGCCACGTGTGAACCATTATTCAAGTTGTTGAAGAAAGATCAAGCTGTGACATGGAACGAAAATTGTCAAAAGGCGTTCGATAAGATAAAGCAGTATTTGCAGGAGCCTCCTATTTTGATACCCCCAGTGGCAGGGAGACCTTTGATCATGTATTTGACGGTTGTTGAGGGAAGCATGGGTTGTGTTCTCGGTCAACACGACGAGACAGGAAGAAAAGAGCATGCGATCTACTACTTGAGTAAGAAATTTACAGATTGTGAATCTCGATACTCGATGTTGGAGAAGACTTGTTGTGCGCTAGCCTGGGCCGCCAAGCGTTTGAGGCAATACATGCTGAATCATACAACCATGCTCATCTCGAAGATGGACCCTATCAAATATGTATTCGAAAAGCAGGCGTTGTCAGGGAGAATTGCCCGTTGGCAAATGGTCTTGACTGAATATGACATTCAATACGTCTCGCAAAAGGCTATTGTTGCACCCCAAAATTTGACCAACATTTATTTGTTCATTGAGTGTTTGGAAGTTGATACCTTCAGCAAAAAGTTCAAGAGATCTCCAGAGAATTGGTTTGAAACCAGGGTTGTGTGCTTCACAGTTTGAGAGCTGTGAGTGCCCCTCAGATGATTCTGAGACTTTGAGAATGAACTTGATGTTTTGAGAAAGCTTATGAGATGCCTTGATAGCCACCATGAAGCCCAGAGAAGTCATTGTGCAAGAATTCAGAAGATTCAACCATGAATGGTAGAATTAGGGTTTTGACTGGGTCAACCCTAGGATAACTGAAAATTTGGAGAAGGTTGAGACTCAATCCAAGGGCCATGAGATCATGGAATGATGTAGGGAGATGTTATAAAGATGATTCCTAGACCAACTCATCATGATTGAG
Source organism: Lathyrus sativus (assembly GCA_963859935.3). Classification (NCBI taxonomy): domain Eukaryota; kingdom Viridiplantae; phylum Streptophyta; class Magnoliopsida; order Fabales; family Fabaceae; genus Lathyrus; species Lathyrus sativus. Next base: position 189,486,697 of record OZ012735.1, on the reverse strand, counting down.
GAGTTTTGAGAAGTTTCAAGTTAGGGTTTCTGAGGATTGTCAGTGAAAAACCCTAATTTGATCCCTATCTTCCAGGCAGTTTTAGCACTAGATGTGTTTGATATCTCATTTTCCCCACAACATGAATGTTGTAGAGCTTGTTCTAAGCTTTAATTTGAGTGGTGGAAGTCCTTGATAGGAGTTACAGAGCTCAAGTTATGGTTTTGACAAATTACAGGTCAGCAGAGGTGTGTGAATCTGGGTCCTTGAAAGTCACCCAGCTTGCAGACAACTTTTTCCCTAGTAGGATGATTCCTATGGTTTCTTGGTCAACAGGAATGTTGGAGAGGATCTTCTTAGCTTTAATTTGAGTGGTAGAAGTCCTTGATTGGATTTGTGGAACTCAACTTATGGTTTGAACAAGGCAAGGGTATTTTGGTCATTTGTCAGTTATAGGTCATTTTAGCCAATGCCTAAAACTCCTATTTCCAAGCCTCAAATGGAAAAACTTAAAACATGAAAGTTGCTCAAAATGTGATTTTAAGTCTAGAAAGAAGGTCACAAATTGTTGAAAAAGCTCATAGCACAAGATTCCATGATTGGTCAAAAATGAACTAAAAATGACTTATAACTTTGAAAAGTTGAAATTGAAAAGTGATTTGGGAGATCCACAAATCCAAAATATGTCATCCAATATATCATTTTGATTGGAAAAAACATTTTAAGAACTTTGGTTTAAGTAGAATTTTCATTTGAGGCTTAAAAAATGGACTTCCTTTGGAAATTTGTTACTTGAAAAAGAAGGCAATGTTGGAAAACTTAACATAAGGCAATTACAAGGCATGTGAGCTTCCTTACCATTCCATATTATCATGTGGTGAGATTTTAAAAGGTGTGTAAGTTGGTTAGAGGTGATATATCATGAGATAACCAATATGGCATAACATGAGATTTTAAAGAAACTTCCATCACATTCTAGATGATTCTAGAAACATCCATCAATTGTTATATAAGGAATGCATTGTGGAGAGTCTAGGGTTGGTGAAAACTTGAGCCAAGTCAGAGGAGAGAGAAGGAGAGATAGCCATTGAAGCCATTTCTTCAAGTTGAAGCAATCCAAGTTTCTTCCACCACAAGCCACCTCCTTCCATACAAGTGCAAACAGAAGGCATATCTCCATTGAAGGACCATTGTGAGTGAATTCCAAGGCTTGAATCGTGCTCAACATCATCTCACCATTAACTTCTTGACAGGTTCTTTCTTCCTTTTTTTCCATCTTAATTATTGAGTTTTAGTTGGTTTTATAGGTATAGAATGATTGTGTTAGGGTAGATGACTTAACCCTAGAAGTTATAGCTCATTCCATGAGGTTCCATGGCAGGTGCATAAAACTTTAATTTTCAAGAACTATTAGTTTAGGGCATTTCAATCATCAAGAATTAGTGTATAATGACCAGGATAGCTTGTAGAGTATCTGTAAGCCATTAAACTGAGGTTTGATGAAGTTTGGTATCAGTCGAGCATGGTGGTACCAAGATGTGTAAGCGTTCTGTTTGGATTATTCAAGAAGAATTAGTGAAAACTGGTCGTACCATTGTAACCTAGGCATTGAGTAGGTCATCTTTCATTTTTAAATCGAGTCCAACCGTGGCGTGTGGAGGGAGTTAGAAGAGCTAGAAGTTTCGGCCATGGGGGAAGGGTTGCAGGTTAGGGTTTGGTCCAAGGAAGAAGAAGGGTTCGTGGCCGTTGGATCAAGTCCAGGGTTTGACATTTTATTCCAATCCAAGGGCTGTGCGTGTGTCTGAAGATTGGAGGGAAGATTTGAAATATATGAAACGCGGTCGTTTCATTAAAGACCGGTTCTGGGCTTGCAATGCTATTCGCCCCCCCCCTTTTGTTTGGCCCAGTTAATTGAACTAGTTTGGTTTGCTATTCTGACCCCCCACCCCTTTAATTCATTTAATTTCTTTTATTTCTTTTAATGTTTTTCTCTGTTTTGTAAAATTCATTAAAAATTGATAGAAAATGATTTTTTAATCCTTCTTTTTTCTATGAGTAGATTAAAATGTATAGAAAATTATAAAAATAAAATTGAGATTTTATTTTTAGGTTTAATATTTTTAATAGTTTTTCCAATTAAATAGCTTTTTAATTGTTTAATCTTGTGTCATGATTTTGTAGGAATTATTTTAGGACATTCCCTTAGGGTTTTTCACCCATTCTTTTTTGTGCAATTAGATGATGAGTCATACTTCCCCATAGGATTTTTTCTAGATTTTTTAGAATTTAATCTTGATTAGTTTAATTAGGGTAGACTTAGGGTGTCCTGATTAGGGTTTAGAATGTGTTTAGGTGATGAATCCCTTTCTTTGATTGAGTTTTATCTTGTTTTTTAGGTAGAGACCTTTGTAGATGTTATGAGTAGGTGTTGAGGACCCTTATGAATATTGGTTAGAGTTTTCCCCATTAGTTTAGTATTTTTAGGTATTTTCTGGAGTTGCCTGATGATGTGATCTGTTCAGTGGGTTATCTGTTCATCTGTGGGGTTCATTCTGAGGAATTTGATGAAGGGCTTGTGTTGCCTTGAGGATATTGATGGAGAGCATCATGAGGATAAGCTTGTAGATCAAGATTCAGAGGCCCAGAGCTTGTCTCATCTCCTGTCTGTGAGGTTTGAGAGCATGAAGTTTGAAGGAAGTTCATGGTACTTTCCTGAGGAAGGCACTATGAATGACTTTCATCCTTCCTTCTCACCTCTTTCTTAAGTATCCAATGATGTTGGAGCCAACTTGTGAGTTTAATTTCTCCTGAGGAGGAATGTAAACTGATCACTTGTTGTTGAGCCACATGGGATACAACTCCTAAGTGGAAACCTCCTAGTACTTTCCTGAGGAAGGTCCTATGGGTCTATTCACTTAGTTCCACTAGTTTGTCTAGGATTTCTCAAGTATCCAATGATGTTGGAGCCAACTTGTGAGTTTAATTTCTCCTGAGGAGGAATGTAAACTGATCACATGTTGTTGAGCCACATGGGATACAACTCCTAAGTGGAAGCCTCCTAGTACTTTCCTGAGGAAGGTCCTATGAGTCTATTCACTTAGTTCCACTAGTTCAGATAGGATTTCCTAAATATCCAGTGATGTTGGAGCCTGCTTGTGAGTTTAATCTCTCCTGAGGAGGGATGTAAACTGATCACAGTGGTTGAGCCACGTAGGATATGACTCCTGAGTATACACCTCCTGGTGCTTTCCTGAGGAAGACACTATGAGTCTGATTGCTTAGCTCCCTGTCTTTGGTAAGCTTGTTCTGAAGCTTGAAGGCTGGGAATGATTTCTCCTGTTTAGGGTTGTGCTTGAGAGCTTTGCTTTGATTTGATTAGGACTCTGTGATTAGGGTTAGGATTAGAGAGTAGTTGATTCTTTCTCAAGTGTGTTTGTTTGCCTGATGGCACTTCATTTCTTTTACCTATTCATTGCTTGATAGCATGGTGATTATTTTCAGTATGATTACTGTTATTGCATGACTGGCTTGAGGTTGAGATGAGCTTGTGGAGGTTGAAGCCCCACACACATTTCCTCCCTCACTTGCATTGCATGCATTTCACTGTTAAAAACTGATGTTTTTGTCTGTATTCTGTGTATCATTGACATGATCCCTTAGGACTCTCATTTCCTCTGATGAGGGTTTGATGATAGACTTTTAGGTTGAAACCTATGCATGACAACATCTAGGAGCTCCCTGTTCAAACCTCAACCATAGGATGAATCCATGGCATGATAACAAATAGGACTTGATAGTCTCCCTCCTAGTTGAGCCATTTTTCTCGTAGTTTCCCGAACTACGTTTGCTCTGATCTTTCATACCAGATGAAAGTACGTAGGCATAGGATGCGATATCCTAGCGAGAAACCTTTCCCCATAATCCCCCGTAGTTAGCCGAACTACGTTGACTCTGATTTCTCATTCTCTGATGAGAATACGTAGGCATAAAGTGCGACGCTTTGCCGAGTCATTTTCTTTTCTTTTTCAGCCAGCCTTGATAGGTAGATAGATTATAACCAACCCGTCCAAGTAAACAAACAAGCGAGGATCCCGTCGAGTACGACGGACGTGAGGGGTGCTAATACCTTCCCCTTGCGTAACCGACTCCCGAACCCAGACAACGGTTGCGATGACCTTGTCTTACCCTTTTTCGTCAGGTTTTTCCGATCGTTTCCTTTCCCGCTCTGAGGGATAAATAACGAAAGGTGGCGACTCTTCTGTCATGCCGGCACCTTATTTTCGCGCAAGCGACAGCTGGCGACTCTTCGGCTCAGAATGAATTATTCCCAAAGGTCGGATTGGGGCAAGTTGAATTGCGCTGAGGCAAGTTGTTCAAATGAGTTTGTTCACCCTAGCAAGAATTGAGCATCGGGGAATCGTGTCATTACCCCGTCAAAACCCGAACCTTCTGAAGAAGCCTTGCGGTCATTGGGTTGTTATCCTACAGCATAACCTGTTACTTGACTCCATGATTGGTAGCCTGTATTCCCTGTGTTGACGTTGTTGAATCAGGATCGTTTCTCAGCAGAGATGCGATTTGAGGTTGTTCCCCCTGTACAGTTTGAGACTGCAGCAAATTGAGATGGCGTTTATCCCTCATCAGATTAGGGTCAAGATTACCCTCGGCAGACCAGGATTGATATCCCCGAAGCGGAGCGAGTCCTCCTTCTCCAGCAGAGTTCAGTGGTCTCTCTTCCGCAGAATCAGAATCAGATAGTGAGCATTGATATGTCTTCTCCAGGCAGAGAGGATTCTCGGCCCCAAGCAGACGCACCCTGAAGGAATGCCACATCATCAGTTGAATCAAGCGCCGAAGAATGATTGAGTACCGTAGCTCATCTCTCCCCAGCACCGGGTCACAAGTGCAGAGTTCATAGAAACGTTCGTGAAGCTGAAGCTCGTGTTTTCCCCAGTAAAGTCGCTGAAGCAGGATTTCCCCCGCACCGGGTCACAAGTGCAAGTTTAGCAGGAAGCTAGTCGTATACCGAAGTATGCAGTAACTGATAGTGCCAGACTGAAGTCTCCAGTGGAATTGAGATTCCTCACCAGAATCAGGCTCTCTCCTGAAGACGGGCGATTCCTTCTTCCCCAGTAGAGTGTTGGAACAGCTGATGTTGTATTCCCCGGCAGAGTTGTACTCTCCCCCGAAGTCAGATGATTCTTTCTTCCCCAGCGGAATTGATATTCCCCATCAGAGTCGTACTCTTCAGTGAAGTAGAATGATTTCTCTCCCCGGCTGAGTCCGCAGAAAAGCAGAATCCTTGGAAGTTGATCAGATCATGATCAATTTTCCCCAGCAGAGCGTAGAACAGCCGATGCTGTATTTCCCCCTGAGTCGCACTCTCTCCAGCGAAGCAGAATGATTTCTCCTTCCCCAGCCGAGTATGCAGATGTCCAAGAGGTCCGAATCCTTGGAAGTTGATCAGATCATGATTGGTTTTTCCCCAGTGGAGTGTTGAGCAACTGAAGTTGGTTCCCCACAGAGTGGTCATCCCCAGAAGAGTAGCCGAGACGGCCGCGCAGTTCATTCTCGTGATTGACATCAGCGGATCCAAGTTCTCGTAGAGCTTCATCCCCCGACGCAGTAAGCTGAAGTTGTTTTCCCTGCAGCAGTCAACGGAAGATCAATTCCTCAGACAGAGCCTGGTTGACATTGGCGTGCTCACGTTCTCCTCAGCAGGATGATTCCTCTACCTGAGTGGTCCTTTCTCCTTGACAGGAGGATTTCCCCCTTCGGCATTTATTTTGCTGACGGGATCGCATTTTTGTGCATGATTGCATAGCATTGTGCATGACTGCATAGCATTTAAACGTTGCAATAACATTGTGCATGATTGCATGGCATTTAGCATAAATACATGTCATTCCCACTGTATGGGGCGTAGTGCAGAAGCATACGCATCATAAGCATGACCTAGGTCATTATCATCCTTATGGTACAGGTGTACTACCGAAGGACCGGTTGCTCAGGACGATTCTTGAAGTTCTCCCCAGCAAGGTTATTTTCTTAGATGATTCTAAAGACCCCGGTGTGATCCCCGCAGTTCGCTCGCTCAAGATGATTTTTGAGATCCCCAGCGAAGTCCTCGGTTCGAGATGATTCTCAAGTCCCTCAACAGGGCCATTTGCTTAAGACGATTCTTAAGACCTCAGTGCAGCTTCCCGAGTGGTTCGCCTAGTATGATACTTGAGTTCCCCAATAGCGCCTCCAGCAGGAGTTGCCTAGGAAGATTCCTGGAATTCCCAACAGAATGTTTGCTCCAGAAAGGTTATTAGTTCAGGACGATTCTTGAAGACGCCCGATGGATCTGTTTGGTCAAGATGATTCTTGAAGACCAGAGCAGCGTGGTATGTCTGCTCCAACAACGATGTCTAATCTGAAGATGGATTTCGTAAGCGCCCGAAGGCGATATCAGAAGGTTCCGGTGAGTCCAGATTTCCGTGTTGAAGAATCAACAGGTAGCTGAAGACAAGGTTCCAGGGTTGTAGATACAACAGAGTGATTCGTGTGAGTCTGAAGACCAAGTCAGTTGTCCTGAGGTGATGATTGAGCGCGATCAAGTGAATGATACGTCTTCTGATTGAAGTCGAAGATGTTTCTCCAGCTGAAGCGGAGTTTTGCCTGTAGGCAAAGTGTTTGAATCCCCGTGGAGTCATGAATGGCTCAGGATACCATTTCTCTGACTAAAGTCACAGATTTCTTATGCTGAAGCAAAGGTGCCTAAAGGCAAGGTTATCCCCCAAGGTCGTGAAGGACCTAGGATTCATTATTCGGGCTGAAGGCCGAAGTATATCCCTGACTGAAGTCTCGGATACTCTATAGCAGAGGCGGAGTTGCCTGAAGGCAGATCCATGTATCCTTGAAGGCCAAGGATCATTTTCTTCCGACTGAAGTCGAAGATACCTCCTGCAGAGTTGCCATCCGTGGAGGCCAAGGATGCTTATCTTCAGAAGTACTTGAAGATCTTTGCTAGCTGAAGCTGGAAGTGGCCAGGGGCCAGGGTTTCATCTATCTTCATAAGTACTTGAAGATCTTTTCTAGCTGAAGCTGGAAGTGGCCAGGGGCCAGGGTTTCATATATCTTTAATGTTGAAGTTCTACGGCGGGCAGTGTGCAGCAGTATTCCGATGTTCGTCATGGTTCTGAGGGTGAACCCCGGATCAGAGTGTGCTCGGTTAAGTCTCTCCTTCCCAGCGGAGTAGCTTCAGGTATGTAAGTGTACTTTTTTGTTCCATTCACCAGGGGTGAGCCCCAGGTCAGATTATGTTTGTTTCCGGCGGCGAGGTTGGATGTTTGTTTGACGGCAATGTCAGACTCCTTAAATCCCCAGTAGAGATGATGTTGGTACGACGGCGATGTTGAGTGTCTCTCAGAATGATGTTTGTTTCTGGCAGCGATGTCAGATCAGTATCTCTCCAGCTAGTTGTTGAGCAGCTAGTGTTGCAGTGTTCGAAGATTTGTTCCCCGCAGAGTACCGTGTACTCATGCAGTTGGCAAATTTTCGGGTTTACCGGTATTCAACCGTCTCGCACCTTGATTGGTTGAGAGCCGTTCGCTTCTCACCCAGTCAGGTTCAAGCCGTTTGAATAGGGGCAGCTGTTGCACCCCAAAATTTGACCAACAATTATTCATTCATTGAGTGTTAGAAGGTTGACATCTTCATCAGAAGGTTCAAGAGATCCTCAGAGGAAGTGGTTTGAAACCAGGGTTGTGTACTTCACAGTTTGAAAGTTGTGGGTGCTCCTCAGATGATTCTGAGACTTTGAGAATGAACTTGATGTTTTGAGAAAGCCCATGAGATGTCTTGATAGCCTTCATGAAGCCCAGAGAAGTCATTATGCAAGAATTCAGAAGATTCAACCATGAGTGGTAGAATTAGGGTTTTGACTGGGTCGACCCTAGGTCAGCTGAAGATTTGGAGAAGGTTGAGACTTGATCCAAGAGCCATGAGATCATGGAATGATGCATAGAGATGTTATAAAGATGATTCCTGGACCAACTCATCATGATTGAGGAGTTTGAGAAGTTTTAAGTTAGGGTTTCTGAGGATTGTCAGTGGAAAAACCCTAAATTGATCCCTATCTTCCAGGCAGTTTTAGCACTAGATGTGTTTGATATCTGTTGCACCCCAAAATTTGACCAACATTTATTCATTCATGGAATGTTTGAAAGTTGATACCTTCATCAGAAAGTTCAAGAGATCCTCAGAGGAGTTGGTTGAAACCAGGGTTGTGTGCTTCACAGTTTGAGAGTTGTGAGTGCCCCTCAGATGATTCTGAGACTTTGAGAATGAACTTGATGTTTTGAGAAAGCTTATGAGATGCCTTGATAGCCTTCATGAACACCAGAGAAGTCATTATGTAAGAGTTCAGAAGATTCAACCAGGAAAGGTAGAATTAGGGTTTTGACTGGGTCAACCCTAGACCAGCTGAAGATTGGGAGAAGGTTGAGACTTAATCCAAGAGCCATGAGATCATGGAATGATGCATAGAGATTATATAAAGATGATTCCTAGACCAACTCATCATGATTGAAGGGTTTGAGAAGTTTTGAGTTAGGGTTTCTGAGGACTGTCAGTGAAAAAACCCTAGTTTGATCCCTACTTTCCAGACAGTTTTAGCCCTAGATGTGATTGATATCTCATTTTCCCCACAACATGAATGTTGTAGAGCTTGTTCTAAGCTTTAATTTGAGTGGTGGAAGTCCTTGATAGGAATTACAGAGCTCAAGTTATGGTTTTGACAAATTACAGGTCAGCAGAGGTGTGTGAATCTGGGTCCTTGAAAGTCACCCAACTTCCAGACAACTTTTGCCCTAGTAGGTTGATTCCTATGGTTTCTTGGTCAACATGAATGTTGAAGAGGATGTTCTTAGCTTTAATTTGAGTGGTAGAAGTCCTTGGTTGGATTTGTGGAACTCAACTTATGGTTTGAACAAGGCAAGGGTATTTTGGTCATTTGTCAGTTATAGGTCATTTTAGCCAATGCCTAAAACTCCTATTTCCAAGCCTCAAATGGAAAAACTTAAAACATGAAAGTTGCTCAAAATGTGATTTTAAGTCTAGAAAGAAGGTCACAAATTGTTGAAAAAGCTCATAGCACAAGATTCCATGATGGGTCAAAAATGAACTAAAAATGACTTATAACTTTGAAAAGTTGAAATTGAAAAGTGATTTGGGAGATCTACAAATCCAAAATAGGTCATCCAATATATCATTTTGATTGGAAAAAACATTTTGAGAAGATTGGTTTAAGTAGAATTTTCATTTGAGGCTTAAAAGATGAGGTTCCTTTGGAAATTTGTTACTTAAGAAAGAAGGCATGGCATATGAGATGAGATGACCATTATGGAATATCATGGAACTTTCAAGAAACTTCCACACCCTTCTAGATGAATCTAGAAGCATCCAATCAATCAATATTTAAAGAGGGCATCAAAGAGTGATGAGAGGTTGGTGAAAGTGAAGCCAAGTCAGAGGAGAGAGAGAAGTGCATAGCCATTGGAGAAGTTTCTTCAAGTTGAAGCAACTTGAGTTTTCTTTCACTTCAAGCCACCACCTTCAAGAATTGTGCAAACAGAAGGCTATTCATCCTCAAAGGATCATCCTGAAGGATTTGCAAGACCTGGTTCGAGCCATAGCATCACTCACCATAGCTTCTTGACAGGTTGGTGAACTCACTTCTTTCTCTTTATTTATGCTTAGATAGAACATATTATAGGTGTAGAAAGATTGTGTTAGGGTAGAGGATTAATCCCTGAGAATTAGAGCAAGATTGGTGAAGTTTCACACCAGGGCCATGAATCTTGAATCTTCCATAAGTAGTTGTTTAATGAGTTTTAATCAGCATGGATTAGTGTATGATAGCTGGCATGGCTTGTAGAACAAGTTTGTAGCTTTATAATGAAGTTTAATGAAGGTTGATGTCAGTTAACCATGGTGGTACCAAGGTGTTTAGGCATTCTGTTAGAACAATCTAGGGCGAATTAGAAGAAACTGGTCGTACCATTGTAATCTAGGCATTTAGTAGATCGTTTTTCATGTTTGAATCGAGTCCAGCCGTGGAGTGTGGAGAGAGATAGGAGAGCTCGAAGGTTTGCGCATGGAGGTGGGGGTTCTGAAAACCCTAATTCGTTTGGAGAAGACGAAAGGGAGGCCGTTGGATCAAGTCCCAGAGTTGACAATGTATTCCAATCGTGTGGCTGAGATCGCGTCTGAGAGTGAGAGGGAAAATTCAAATAAGTTGAAGCGCAGCGTTTCATTAAAGGGCATTCTGGGCCCAGAACGCTACTTGCACCCCCTTTTTTGTGTAGCCCAATTAATATAACTGGCACGCTTGCTTTCTGCCCCCCCCCCCCCCCTTCTTTAATTCATTTTATTTCTTTTATTTTCTTTTTAATATTTTTCTGTTTTGTAAAATTCATTAAAAATAGTTAAAAAATGATTTTTAATTTCTTCTTTTTTTCCTGAGTAGATTAAAATGAGTAGAAAATTATAAAAAATAAAATTGAGATTTTATTTTTAGGTTTAGTATTTTTATTAGATTTTCCAATTAAATAGCTTTTTAATTGTTTCATTTTGATATTTGATTTTGTAGGAATTGTTTTAGTACTTTCCATTAATCTTTTTTACCCATTCTTTTTTGTGCAATTAGATGATTAGTCATACTTCCCCATAGGATTTTTTTCTAGATTTTTAGAATTAATCTTGATTAGTTTAATTAGGGTTGACTTAGGATAGTCTAATTAGGGTTTAGAATTGTGTTTAGGTGATGAAACATTTTCTTTGAGCAAGTTTTATCTTGATTTTTAGGTAGAAACCTTTGTAGATGTTATGAGAAGGTGTTGAGGACCCTTGTGATTATTTGTTAATTTTTCCCCATTAGTTTAGTTTTTTTAGGTATTGTCTGAAGTTGCCTGATGATTTGGTTTGTTCAGTGGGTTATCTGTTCATCTGTGGGGTTCATTCTGAGGAATTTGTTGTGGGGCTCGTGTTGCCTTGAGGATATTGATGGAGAGCATCATGAGGGGAAGCTTGTAGATCAAGATGCAGAGACCCAGAGCTTGGCTAGTCCCCAGTCTGTGAGGTTTGAGAGCCTGAAGTTTGAAGGAAGTTCATGGTACTTTCCTGAGGAAGGCACTATGAATGACTTTCATCCTTCCTTCTCACCTCTTTCTTAAGTATCCAATGATGTTGGAGCCAACTTGTGAGTTTAATTTCTCCTGAGGAGGAATGTAAACTGATCACATGTTGTTGAGCCACATGGGATACAACTCCTAAGTGGAAGCCTCCTAGTACTTTCCTGAGGAAGGTCCTATGGGTCTATTCACTTAGTTCCATTAGTTGATCTAGGATTTCTTAAGTATCCAATGATGTTGGAGCCAACTTGTGAGTTTAATTTCTCCTGAGGAGGAATGTAAACTGATCACATGTTGTTGAGCCACATGGGATACAACTCCTAAGTGGAAGCCTCCTAGTACTTTCCTGAGGAAGGTCCTATGAGTCTATTCATTTAGTTCCACTAGTTTAAATAGGATTTCCTAAATATCCAGTGATGTTGGAGCCTGCTTGTGAGTTTAATTTCTCCTGAGGAGGAATGTAAACTGATCACAGTGGTTGAGCCACATAGGGTATGACTCCTGAGTATTCACCTCTTAGTGCTTTCCTGAGGAAGACACTATGAGCTTGCTTGCTTAGCTCCCTTTCTTTGGTAAGCTTGTTCTGAAGCTTGAAGGCTGGGAATGATTTCTCCTGTTTAGGGTTGTGCTTGAGAGCTTTGCTTAGACTTGTTTAGATTCTGTGATTATGGTTAGAATTAGAGAATAGTTGATTCTTTCTCATGTGTGTTGTTTACCTGATGGTACTTCATTTCCTTTATCTGTATGATTGCAGTTTACTGTTTTGCTTGATAGCATGTTGTTGATCTTCAGTATGATTACTGTTATTGCATGACTGGCTTGAGGTTGAGATGAGCTTGTGGAGGCTGAAGCCCCACACACATTTCCTCCCTCACTTGCATTGCATGCATTTTACTGTTAAAGCTGATGTTTTTGTCTGTATCATTGACATGATCCCTTAGGACTCTCATTTCCTTTGATGAGGATTTGATGATAGACTTTTAGGTTGAAACCCATGCATGATAACATCTAGGAGTTCCCTGTTCAAACCTCAACCATAGGATGGATCCATGGCATGATAACAGTAGGACTTGATAGTCTCCCTCCTAGTTGAGTTGTTTCCTGTAGTTTCCCGAACTACGTTTGCTCTGATCTTTCATACCAGATGAAAGTACGTAGGCATAGGATGCGATATCCTAGCGAGCAACCTTCCCCATCTTCCCCCGTAGTTAGTCGAACTACGTTGACTCTGATTTCTCATTCTCTGATGAGAATACGTAGGCATAAAGTGCGACGCTTTGCCGAGTCATTTTTCTTTTCTTTTTCAGCCAGCCTCGATAGGTAGATAGATTATAACCAACCCGTCCAAGTAAACACACAAGCGAGGATCCCGTCGAGTACGACGGACGTGAGGGGTGCTAATACCTTCCCCTTGCGTAACCGACTCCCGAGCCCAGACAATGGTTGCGATGACCTTGTCTTACCCTTTTTCGTCAGGTTTTTCCGATCGTTTCCTTTCCCGCTCTGAGGGATAAATAACGAAAGGTGGCGACTCTTCTGTCATGCCGGCACCTTATTTTCGCGCAAGCGACAGCTGGCGACTCTGCTGGGGACGCGAGCATCTAGGGACTTTTCCCATCCCTTATGCTGGGACCGTTTCCCATCCCCTACGCGAGTCAATCCTATCGTTTGTGTGTTTGCTTGTTGGGTTGCGTTTGTTTATCGCATCTTTACTTCCCGCACTTTACTTCCTGCATTTTATTTCCCGCATTTTATTTCCAGTTCGATATGATTATCTGTGCTGCTGTGGGAGAGGGATGTTAATGTGAGTGAAGAGCCGGACCTGGGCTTTGAGTACACACCTAGATATAGTTGCGGAGAAGTAGTAGACGAACCTGTCTGTTGAACAGGCACAGTTCCCTACGAAAATCTGCGCTCAGACGAGATTCTTGCAGAGGTGCTCCTTTCCGGTCCTGAGGATCTGAGGGGAGTCCAGACGTGAGGATTGTCGACTCTGGGGACCGATCATTTGGAAGTCAGCTAAGAGAGGCCTCTTCATGACTTGACGATGCCACTCCTTCTGGGAATCGTATTGTCACTCATGAATGTCTGTGACGCTGATAACCACATAGGATGCCGTACCTTTGTCCGTGGATTAGGTCCATCATACCTGTAAGTGGGGTTGGGATATTGCAGGAAACTTTGACCTCCAGACCACCTGGTTTTCTTGACAGTGAATCAGTTATGTTGGGTTCTCAGTTGCAGATATGTTCTTGATAGAGCAAGGGTTTGATCAGAGGATCTTATCATCGGGTGTTTGTCTGTCCTTGATAGAGCAGGCTTTGATCAGTGTATTATTATCAGAAGTTCGTTCTGGATGAAGCAGATTTTTGAGTAGGGTCTGAAGATCTCATTGGCAGTTGTTATTTTGTTCTTGATAGGGCAGATTTTGAGTGGGGTTTGAAAATCTCATCAGCAGCTGTATTTTTGTTCCTGATGGAGCAGATTTTGATTGGGGTCTGAAGACTTCATCAACAGATATTCCTTGATCTTGCATCCGGGGTCTTCATTATCAAGCCTGTTCTTGTCATAGCGGAATTTTGATCTCGATCCTACCAGATGGTTATTCACAACAGATCAGATCAGGGGTTTTACACCAGGGTTTCCTTCTCATCAGCGACTGTTGACATCGAATCTCCACAGCAGCCACCCGGATATATTGTTGCATACCTGCATTTTGCATTAGCTTGCATATTCATGTTTGCATTCCATTAGCATGTGTCTGTGCTGCAGGCGCGTTTCGTACCCTGATCCTGGTGTCCCGAGCAATATGAGATATTTTCTTCCATGAATGGATCCAGTCTTATCACTGCATTGACACTATGTTGGCACGTTGACACCAGAATCAGGGGTGATCTCCTGAACGTACAGACACCCATAATTCATCTTGCATGGCAGAAGCCGGGACTTGTCTTCTAACCTTTGTGTTTGCAGGTTTGACTCAGAATCAAGCAGCTCAGACTGATGGAGCAGATACAAGCTGAACTAGAGAAAATCCAAAGCCAGCTGGGGCAGGTCATGAATGACATACAGGCAGTGCGTCTGGACCAGCAAGTACTCAGAGAGGAGAATCAGCAGCTGCAGAACCAGCTGAGCTTTCTCATGGGAGTGGTGAGAAGTATGCTAGATAAGGAGAGTGGTCAAGCACCCAAGGAGGAGACCAGAGTGCTTCCCCCGTTACCGTCATTGCCACCTGCGCTGAAGCCAAGTGGACCTCATGGACCCTCTACACAGCAGGAAGCTCGAGGCCTGTCTCGTCGTCAGCCGCGCCGAGCATCTCAGAATAATCCTGAAGGTTATGGTCAGAAGAAGAAGCTACTTGATAGAGCTGTGGACCCACTACCTGTGAGTTATGCCCAGCTGCTGCCGCTGTTGGTTCAGAACCGAGTTCTCAAGCTTCGGACCTTAAATCCACCAGATGAGGGGTCATCAGACGTTGATCTAAGCGTGCGTTGTGATATCCACTCAGGAGCGCCGGGGCACCATGTTGAAACATGTAAGGCTCTCCGGAATAAGATTCAGGACCTGATCGACTCGAGGACAATTAGGCTTGTGCCGGGCGGCATGAGAGCATCGGGAAAGTTCATCCCTTACCCTGCGGAGAAGGTGGATGATTCCACTCCTTTGCCTGAAGCCGAGAAAGAGCTGGAATATGTCCCGCGACCTCTGGTGACTGAATCACCTCGCTCGCAGTTCTTACCTGGATCAAGCTCAAGGACGCCAGCGCCTAAACGAGAGACCATTGCTCTTGGGCGGAAAGAATACCAGCCCCAGGATCACAAAAGACCTCGCAACCACGTGGAACAAAGGAATGCTTCTCCTCATCCAGTGCCTGTGCCGTATAGCCAGATTCTTCCGCTATTGGTTCAGAATTCCTTGGTGGAACCGAAAGCTCTCAAGCCCGTGCTAGAGCCTTACACTCCAGGGTACGATCCTCATGCTCAGTGTGGCTACCATGGTGGATCTCTGGGGCATTCAACTGAAGATTGCAAGGCTTTCCAGGCGAAGGTGCAGCAATTGATCGACCAAGGGTGTATTTCCTTTCCAGAGGGAGTCTTGGTTGTGCGTGGCGACCTCTCAGCTGTTTGAGCTCGCAGATTCAGAGGGTTATTTCCAGAAGCTGGTGATCCAGACAGGCAGACGTCCTCAACATTGGCAGTCCTCGGGCTTTTTACCATTTGCACTTGTAGTTTCTTTTCTGTTAGTTACTACTTGCTGTTAAACATTGTATGTTTCGAATGGTAATGATAATAAAGTGACTATGCATTTCTTCTGAATTAGTTATGTCGTTGTCACTCATTTACTGCATTGCACTGATTTGCATTTTATTTACTCCGATTTCTTACTATGATTAGCAATGAGCGGAGGGAGGATGATGAAACCGAATACTCGTAACTGACGATCGTATTGTTTTCAGATAAAACTTTGCCGATGACGTACAAGGCATTGTTTCAAATCCCCTAAACACCGGAGAGATAAGGAAGAGAATCCCTTGTTAACCACTTCGAGCCGAGAAGTAGGAGTTTCTTTCGGATTTCTAACCCTCATATCTTAACCTGGGGCAGGGTAGCTGTCGGTTAGCTTGGCCGAGCGTTCAAGTCTTATAGAGGAGTGTTGTCCTTCAAGGACCAATCACATCATATTCCTCCAGAGGTCGTACCTCATCAACCACAATGGTTAAACCTCACCAATCAGGAGTGAGACAGTTACAATCCTTTCGGAGCAATCAAGACAACCAGTGTCACACGACTTGTTCCAAGAAAAAGAAAAAGGAATAAGAAAGCCCGCTAAGTAAAAAAGAAAAGCTAGAAAGCAAATACTTAGGCAAAAATCAGGGCATCCCGCTGGACTTCAAAAAAAAAAAAAAAAAAAAAATCGAAAAGAACTCAAAAGGAGTCAGTCCAGGCAAAAGTTAGGGAATCAAAAGGACGAAAAAGAAAGGATATAAAAAAGAAAAATCCTCGAACAAGGACAAAGTCGTGTAGACACCGACACCGAAAACGAAAAAGGAGTAACTGTCACTCCGAAACACCTTGTGAATTCTTTAACCAGTGGTTCCCAATGTTCAACGTACCTCTCGAAGAGGCGAGCGCTCGACCCAAGTTGACTGAACTTTAGGATCGGAGAACATCACGTAGAAGGGATGGGTACAAATCATAATTTGAGCCAAATATCCTTTGTTTCACGAACCGTGAACCCGACCACGATACAACCCTTAAAAGACCTAATTGAGGCAGGGTTTATTCCGAGAGCGCATTACGATAAGGTTGAGTAACCTGACTCCTTCATGATTTGCTAATCATATCCTTATTGCATTTTTCACTGATCGCATCAGCACTACGATTGAACTCTTGAGTTCATTCGTCACTCACTAGCATGACACGTAAATGAGTGACAGTACAACGTTTTTCGAAATTTGCATGAACACTGCATTAAAATTACTATTCGTGAATAAACAATTTTAGTTGCAGGTTAGTAGCTGATGCGAAGGAACTTCAGCAAGGAATAGTCAATCAGGACTGAATCGCCAGAGGTCTGGGTCAGAATGGTATGCTTTGAAACCCTGTGAATCTGGGGCAATGACTTCCGGTGAGTTTGGAATCAGTTTGTCTGAGGACAAGTCCCGGAGCATCAGTTGATTATGGGGCCGTTTATGCGAGCAGCGGTTGGTCGGAAGTGAATCTTCTCGAGACCCAATCAGGGGCAGTTATCCGGAATCCTTGCGATTTAAGGGCAGATCCCTCCAGTGTTCGATCAGAGCATGTTGAGTCGCTCATCGCTCGTTCAGGGGCAAACTACTTCAGAGATATTGAAGCCGACCATGCTGAAAGTTGATTAGTTGAGGGTGAATCCTCCCGTTGTGCAGATGCTGGGGCAAGCCCTCTGAAGATCGTCTTGTTGCCGATTGTCTTCGGCTCAGAACGAATTATTCCCAAAAGTCGGATTGGGACAGGTTGAATTGCGCTGGGGCAAGTTGTTCAAATGAGTTTGTTCACCCTAGCAAGAATTGAGTATCGGGGAATCGTGTCATTACCCCGTCAAAACCCGAACCTTCTGAAGAAACCTTGCGGTCATTAGGTTGCTATCCTACAGCATAACCTGTTACTTGACTCCATGCTTGGTAGCCTGTATTCCCTGTGTTGGCATTGTTGAATCAAGATCGTTTCTCAGCAGAGGCGCACAGTTTGAGGTCGTTCCCCCTGTACAGTTTGAGACTACAGCAGATTAAGATGGCGTTTACCCCTCATCAGATTAGGGTCAAGATTGCCCTCAGTAGACCAGGATTGATGTCCCCGAAGCAGGATGAGTCCTTCTTCTCCAACAGAGTTCAGTAGTCTCTCCTCCGCGGAATCAGAATCAGATAGTGAGCATTGATATGTCTTCCCCAGGTAGAGGTGATTCTCTTCCCCAAGCAGACGCATCCTGAAGGAACGTCACCTCATCAGCTGAGTCAAGCACCGAAGACTGATGTCGCCTTTCCCCAGCACCGGGTCACAAGTGCAGAGTTCATAGAAGTGTTCGGGTGCCGAAACTCGTGTTTTCCCCAGTAAAGTCACTGAAGCAGGATTTCCCCCCCGCACCGGGTCACAAGTGTAGGTTTCGCAGGAAGCTAGTCGTATACCGAAGTGTGCAGTAACTGATGATGCCAGACTGAAGTCTCCAGTGGAATTGAGATTCCTCACCAGAATCAGGCTCTCTCCTGAAGACGGACGATTCCTTCTTCCCCAGTAGAGTGTTGGAACAGCTGATGTTGTATTCCCCGGCAGAGTTGTACTCTCCCCCGAAGTCAGATGATCCTTTCTTCCCCGGCGGAATTGAAATTCCCCATCAGGGTCGTACTCTTCAGTGAAGTAGAATGATTTCTCTCCCCGGCTGAGTCCGCAGAAAAGCAGAATCCTGGGAGGTTGATCAGATCATGATCAATTCTCCCCAGCAGAGCATGGAGCAGCCGATGCTGTATTTCCCCAGAGTCGTACTCTATCCAGTAAAGCAGAATGATTTCTCCCTCCTCAGCCGAGTCTGCAGATGTCCAAGGGATCCGAATCCTTGGAAGTGGATCAGATCATGATTGGTTTTTCCCCAGTGGGGTGTTGAACAGCTGAAGTTGGTTCCCCACGGAAGGGTTGTCCCCAGAAGAGTAGCCGAGACGGCCACGCAGTTCATTCTAGCGATTGATATCAGCAGATCCAGGTTCTCGTAGAGCTTCATCCCCTGCAGCAGTCAGCTGAAGTTGTTCCCCTGCGGCGGTTCGCGGAAGATTGATTCCCCAGACAGAGCCTAATTGATATTGGCGTGTTCACATTCTCCTCAGCAGGACAATTCCTCCATCTGAGCGACTCTTTCTCCTTGACAGGAGGATTCCCCCTTCGGCATTTATTTTGCTGACGGGATCGCATTATTGTGCATGATTGCACGTCATTGTGCACGATTGCATAACATTGAGCACGATTGCATAGCATTAAGCATGAGTGCATGGCATTGAGCGTGATTGCATAGCAGAAGCATATGCATCATAAGCATGATCTAGGTCATTATTATTCTTGTTGTACAGGTGTACTACCGAAAGACCGGTTGCTCAGGACGATTCTTGAAGTTCTCCCCAGCAAGGTTATTTTCTTAGATGATTCTGAAGACCCCGGTGATCCCCGCAGTCGCTCGCTCAAGATGATTTTTGAGATCCCCAGCAAAGACTTCGGTTCGAGATGATTCTCAAACCCCTCAGCAGGGTCATTTGCTTAAGACGATTCTTAAGACCTCAGTACAGCTTCCCGAGTGGTTCGCCTAGTATGATACTTGAGTTCCCCAATAGCGCCTCCAGCAGGAGTTGCCTAGGAAGATTCCTGGAATTCCCAACAGAATGTTTGCTCCAGAAAGGTTATTAGTTCAAGACGATTCTTGAAGACGCCCGCTGGATCTGTTTGGTCAAGATGATTCTTGAAGACCAGAGCAGCGTGGTATGTCTGCTCCAACAACGATGTCTAATCTGAAGATGGATTTCGTAAGCGCCAGAGGGCGATACCAGAAGGTTCCTGTGAAGCCAGATTTCCGTGTGGATGAAGCAACGGGTGGCTGAAGATAAGGTTCCAAAGGTTGTAGATACAACAGAGTGATTCGTGTGAGTCTGAAGACCAAGTCAGTTGTCCTGAGGCGATGATTGAGCGCGATCAAGTGGATGATACGTCTTCTGATTGAAGTCGAAGATGTTTTTCCAGCTGAAGCGGAGTTTTGCCTGTAGGCAAAGCGTTTGAATCCCCGTAGAGTCATGAATGGCTCAGGATACCAGTTCTCTGACTGAAGTCACAGATTTCTTAAGCTGAAGCGAAGGTGCCTAAGGGCAAGGTTATCCCCCAAGGTCGTGAAGGACCTAGGATTCATTATTCGGGCTGAAGGCCGAAGTATATCCCTGACTGAAGTCTCGGATGCTCTATAGCAGAGGTGGAGTTGCCTGAAGGCAGATTCATGTATCCTTGAAGGGCAAGGATCACTTTCTTCAGACTGAAGTCGAAGATACCTCCTGCAGAGTTGCCATCCTTGGAGGCCAAGGATGCTTATCTTCAGAAGTACTTGAAGATCTTTGCTAGCTGAAGCTAGAAGTGGCCAGGGGCCAGGGTTTCATATATCTTTAATATTGAAGTTCTACGGCAGGCAGTGTGCAGCAGTATTCCGATGTTCGTTATGGTTCTGAGGGTGAACCCCAGATCAAAGTGTGATCGGTTGAGTCTCTCATTCCCAGCGGAGTAGTTTCAAGTACGCAAGTGTATTTTTGTGTTCCATTTACCAGGGGTGAACCCCAGGTCAGATGTGTTTGGAATCATGTTTGTTTCCGGCAGCGAGGTTGGATGTTTGTTTGACGGCATTATCAGACCCTTTAAATCCCCAACAGAGATGATGTTTGAACGACGGCGATGTCGAGTGTCTCTCAGATTATGTTTGTTTCCGGCGGCGATGTCAGATCAGTATTTCTCCAGCTAGTTGTTGAGCGGCTAGTGTTGCAGTATTCAAAGATTTGTTCCCCGCAGAGTACCGTGTGCTTGTGCAGTTGGCAAATTTTCGGGTTTACCGATATTCAACCGTCTCGTACCTTGATTGGTTGAGAGCCGTTCGCTTCTCACCCAGTCAGGTCCAAGCCGTTTGAATAGGGGCAGCTGTTGCACCCCAAAATTTGACCAACATTTATTCATTCATGGAATGTTTGAAAGTTGATACCTTCATCAGAAAGTTCAAGAGATCCTCAGAGGAGTTGGTTGAAACCAGGGTTGTGTGCTTCACAGTTTGAGAGTTGTGAGTGCCCCTCAGATGATTCTGAGACTTTGAGAATGAACTTGATGTTTTGAGAAAGCTTATGAGATGCCTTGATAGCCTTCATGAACACCAGAGAAGTCATTATGTAAGAGTTCAGAAGATTCAACCAGGAAAGGTAGAATTAGGGTTTTGACTGGGTCAACCCTAGACCAGCTGAAGATTGGGAGAAGGTTGAGACTTAATCCAAGAGCCATGAGATCATGGAATGATGCATAGAGATTATATAAAGATGATTCCTAGACCAACTCATCATGATTGAAGGGTTTGAGAAGTTTTGAGTTAGGGTTTCTGAGGACTGTCAGTGAAAAAACCCTAGTTTGATCCCTACTTTCCAGACAGTTTTAGCCCTAGATGTGATTGATATCTCATTTTCCCCACAACATGAATGTTGTAGAGCTTGTTCTAAGCTTTAATTTGAGTGGTGGAAGTCCTTGATAGGAATTACAGAGCTCAAGTTATGGTTTTGACAAATTACAGGTCAGCAGAGGTGTGTGAATCTGGGTCCTTGAAAGTCACCCAACTTCCAGACAACTTTTGCCCTAGTAGGTTGATTCCTATGGTTTCTTGGTCAACATGAATGTTGAAGAGGATGTTCTTAGCTTTAATTTGAGTGGTAGAAGTCCTTGGTTGGATTTGTGGAACTCAACTTATGGTTTGAACAAGGCAAGGGTATTTTGGTCATTTGTCAGTTATAGGTCATTTTAGCCAATGCCTAAAACTCCTATTTCCAAGCCTCAAATGGAAAAACTTAAAACATGAAAGTTGCTCAAAATGTGATTTTAAGTCTAGAAAGAAGGTCACAAATTGTTGAAAAAGCTCATAGCACAAGATTCCATGATGGGTCAAAAATGAACTAAAAATGACTTATAACTTTGAAAAGTTGAAATTGAAAAGTGATTTGGGAGATCTACAAATCCAAAATAGGTCATCCAATATATCATTTTGATTGGAAAAAACATTTTGAGAAGATTGGTTTAAGTAGAATTTTCATTTGAGGCTTAAAAGATGAGGTTCCTTTGGAAATTTGTTACTTAAGAAAGAAGGCATGGCATATGAGATGAGATGACCATTATGGAATATCATGGAACTTTCAAGAAACTTCCACACCCTTCTAGATGAATCTAGAAGCATCCAATCAATCAATATTTAAAGAGGGCATCAAAGAGTGATGAGAGGTTGGTGAAAGTGAAGCCAAGTCAGAGGAGAGAGAGAAGTGCATAGCCATTGGAGAAGTTTCTTCAAGTTGAAGCAACTTGAGTTTTCTTTCACTTCAAGCCACCACCTTCAAGAATTGTGCAAACAGAAGGCTATTCATCCTCAAAGGATCATCCTGAAGGATTTGCAAGACCTGGTTCGAGCCATAGCATCACTCACCATAGCTTCTTGACAGGTTGGTGAACTCACTTCTTTCTCTTTATTTATGCTTAGATAGAACATATTATAGGTGTAGAAAGATTGTGTTAGGGTAGAGGATTAATCCCTGAGAATTAGAGCAAGATTGGTGAAGTTTCACACCAGGGCCATGAATCTTGAATCTTCCATAAGTAGTTGTTTAATGAGTTTTAATCAGCATGGATTAGTGTATGATAGCTGGCATGGCTTGTAGAACAAGTTTGTAGCTTTATAATGAAGTTTAATGAAGGTTGATGTCAGTTAACCATGGTGGTACCAAGGTGTTTAGGCATTCTGTTAGAACAATCTAGGGCGAATTAGAAGAAACTGGTCGTACCATTGTAATCTAGGCATTTAGTAGATCGTTTTTCATGTTTGAATCGAGTCCAGCCGTGGAGTGTGGAGAGAGATAGGAGAGCTCGAAGGTTTGCGCATGGAGGTGGGGGTTCTGAAAACCCTAATTCGTTTGGAGAAGACGAAAGGGAGGCCGTTGGATCAAGTCCCAGAGTTGACAATGTATTCCAATCGTGTGGCTGAGATCGCGTCTGAGAGTGAGAGGGAAAATTCAAATAAGTTGAAGCGCAGCGTTTCATTAAAGGGCATTCTGGGCCCAGAACGCTACTTGCACCCCCTTTTTTGTGTAGCCCAATTAATATAACTGGCACGCTTGCTTTCTGCCCCCCCCCCCCCCCTTCTTTAATTCATTTTATTTCTTTTATTTTCTTTTTAATATTTTTCTGTTTTGTAAAATTCATTAAAAATAGTTAAAAAATGATTTTTAATTTCTTCTTTTTTTCCTGAGTAGATTAAAATGAGTAGAAAATTATAAAAAATAAAATTGAGATTTTATTTTTAGGTTTAGTATTTTTATTAGATTTTCCAATTAAATAGCTTTTTAATTGTTTCATTTTGATATTTGATTTTGTAGGAATTGTTTTAGTACTTTCCATTAATCTTTTTTACCCATTCTTTTTTGTGCAATTAGATGATTAGTCATACTTCCCCATAGGATTTTTTTCTAGATTTTTAGAATTAATCTTGATTAGTTTAATTAGGGTTGACTTAGGATAGTCTAATTAGGGTTTAGAATTGTGTTTAGGTGATGAAACATTTTCTTTGAGCAAGTTTTATCTTGATTTTTAGGTAGAAACCTTTGTAGATGTTATGAGAAGGTGTTGAGGACCCTTGTGATTATTTGTTAATTTTTCCCCATTAGTTTAGTTTTTTTAGGTATTGTCTGAAGTTGCCTGATGATTTGGTTTGTTCAGTGGGTTATCTGTTCATCTGTGGGGTTCATTCTGAGGAATTTGTTGTGGGGCTCGTGTTGCCTTGAGGATATTGATGGAGAGCATCATGAGGGGAAGCTTGTAGATCAAGATGCAGAGACCCAGAGCTTGGCTAGTCCCCAGTCTGTGAGGTTTGAGAGCCTGAAGTTTGAAGGAAGTTCATGGTACTTTCCTGAGGAAGGCACTATGAATGACTTTCATCCTTCCTTCTCACCTCTTTCTTAAGTATCCAATGATGTTGGAGCCAACTTGTGAGTTTAATTTCTCCTGAGGAGGAATGTAAACTGATCACATGTTGTTGAGCCACATGGGATACAACTCCTAAGTGGAAGCCTCCTAGTACTTTCCTGAGGAAGGTCCTATGGGTCTATTCACTTAGTTCCATTAGTTGATCTAGGATTTCTTAAGTATCCAATGATGTTGGAGCCAACTTGTGAGTTTAATTTCTCCTGAGGAGGAATGTAAACTGATCACATGTTGTTGAGCCACATGGGATACAACTCCTAAGTGGAAGCCTCCTAGTACTTTCCTGAGGAAGGTCCTATGAGTCTATTCATTTAGTTCCACTAGTTTAAATAGGATTTCCTAAATATCCAGTGATGTTGGAGCCTGCTTGTGAGTTTAATTTCTCCTGAGGAGGAATGTAAACTGATCACAGTGGTTGAGCCACATAGGGTATGACTCCTGAGTATTCACCTCTTAGTGCTTTCCTGAGGAAGACACTATGAGCTTGCTTGCTTAGCTCCCTTTCTTTGGTAAGCTTGTTCTGAAGCTTGAAGGCTGGGAATGATTTCTCCTGTTTAGGGTTGTGCTTGAGAGCTTTGCTTAGACTTGTTTAGATTCTGTGATTATGGTTAGAATTAGAGAATAGTTGATTCTTTCTCATGTGTGTTGTTTACCTGATGGTACTTCATTTCCTTTATCTGTATGATTGCAGTTTACTGTTTTGCTTGATAGCATGTTGTTGATCTTCAGTATGATTACTGTTATTGCATGACTGGCTTGAGGTTGAGATGAGCTTGTGGAGGCTGAAGCCCCACACACATTTCCTCCCTCACTTGCATTGCATGCATTTTACTGTTAAAGCTGATGTTTTTGTCTGTATCATTGACATGATCCCTTAGGACTCTCATTTCCTTTGATGAGGATTTGATGATAGACTTTTAGGTTGAAACCCATGCATGATAACATCTAGGAGTTCCCTGTTCAAACCTCAACCATAGGATGGATCCATGGCATGATAACAGTAGGACTTGATAGTCTCCCTCCTAGTTGAGTTGTTTCCTGTAGTTTCCCGAACTACGTTTGCTCTGATCTTTCATACCAGATGAAAGTACGTAGGCATAGGATGCGATATCCTAGCGAGCAACCTTCCCCATCTTCCCCCGTAGTTAGTCGAACTACGTTGACTCTGATTTCTCATTCTCTGATGAGAATACGTAGGCATAAAGTGCGACGCTTTGCCGAGTCATTTTTCTTTTCTTTTTCAGCCAGCCTCGATAGGTAGATAGATTATAACCAACCCGTCCAAGTAAACACACAAGCGAGGATCCCGTCGAGTACGACGGACGTGAGGGGTGCTAATACCTTCCCCTTGCGTAACCGACTCCCGAGCCCAGACAATGGTTGCGATGACCTTGTCTTACCCTTTTTCGTCAGGTTTTTCCGATCGTTTCCTTTCCCGCTCTGAGGGATAAATAACGAAAGGTGGCGACTCTTCTGTCATGCCGGCACCTTATTTTCGCGCAAGCGACAATATCTCATTTTCCCCACAACATGAATGTTGTAGAGCTTGTTCTAAGCTTTAATTTGAGTGGTGGAAGTCCTTGATAGGAGTTACAGAGCTCAAGTTATGGTCTTGACAAATTACAGGTCAGCAGAGGTGTGTGAATCTGGGTCCTTGAAAGTCACCCAGCTTGCAGACAACTTTTGCCCTAGTAGGTTGATTCCTATGGTTTCTTGGTCAACATGAATGTTGAAGAGGATCTTCTTAGCTTTAATTTGAGTGGTAGAAGTCCTTGATTGGATTTGTGGAACTCAACTTATGGTTTGAACAAGGCAAGGGTATTTTGGTCATTTGTCAGTTATAGGTCATTTTAGCCAATGCCTAAAACTCCTATTTCCAAGCCTCAAATGGAAAAACTTAAAACATGAAAGTTGCTCAAAATGTGATTTTAAGTCTAGAAAGAAGGTCACAAATTGTTGAAAAAGCTCATAGCACAAGATTCCATGATTGGTCAAAAATGAACTAAAAATGACTTATAACTTTGAAAAGTTGAAATTGAAAAGTGATTTGGGAGATCCACAAATCCAAAATGGGTCATCCAATATATCATTTTGATTGGAAAAACCATTTTAAGAACTTTGGTTTAAGTAGAATTTTCATTTGAGGCTCCAAAAATGGACTTCCTTTGGAAATTTCTTACTTGAAAAAGAAGGTAGCATTGAGAAACCCTACATAAGCAACAAATGCACTTGTTTTTCACTTATCCTCATTCAATAACTCATGTAAGGAGAATTTGGCAATGAATTGCAAGGCATAGCATGTGGTATATGAGAAATCCAACATGGCATATCATGGAACTTTCATGAACTTTCCACATCATTCTAGATGAATCTAGAAGCATCCATTGATTGTTATAAAAAGAGTGCATTGTGGAGAGTCTAAGGTTGGTGAAAACTTGAGCCAAGTCAGAGGAGAGAGAAGGAGAGATAGCCATTGAAGCCATTTCTTCAAGTTGAAGCAATCCAAGTTTCTTCCACCACAAGCCACCTCCTTCCATACAAGTGCAAACAGAAGGCATATCTCCATTGAAGGACCATTGTGAGTGAATTCCAAGGCTTGAATCGTGCTCAACATCATCTCACCATTAACTTCTTGACAGGTTCTTTCTTCGTTTTTTTCCATCTTAATTATTGAGTTTTAGTTGGTTTTATAGGTATAGAATGATTGTGTTAGGGTAGATGACTTAACCCTAGAAGTTATAGCTCATTCCATGAGGTTCCATGGCAGGTGCATAAAACTTTAATTTTCAAGAACTATTAGTTTAGGGCATTTCAATCATCAAGAATTAGTGTATAATGACCAGGATAGCTTGTAGAGTATCTGTAAGCCATTAAACTGAGGTTTGATGAAGTTTGGTATCAGTCGAGCATGGTGGTACCAAGATGTGTAAGCGTTCTGTTTGGATTATTCAAGAAGAATTAGTGAAAACTGGTCGTACCATTGTAACCTAGGCATTGAGTAGGTCATCTTTCATTTTTAAATCGAGTCCAACCGTGGCGTGTGGAGGGAGTTAGAAGAGCTAGAAGTTTCGGCCATGGGGGAAGGGTTGCAGGTTAGGGTTTGGTCCAAGGAAGAAGAAGGGTTCGTGGCCTTTGGATCTTCTCCAGATTTTGACCAATTATTCGTATCCAACGGCTGTGGTTATGTCTGAGAAAAGAGAGGGAAGATTTGAAATATATGAAACGCGGTCGTTTCATTAAAGACCGGTTTTGGGCTTGCAATGCTATTCGCCCCCCCCCCCCCCCCCCCCTTTTTGTTTGGCCCAGTTAATTGAACTAGTTTGGTTTGCTATTCTGACCCCCCACCCCTTTAATTCATTTAATTTCTTTTATTTCTTTTAATGTTTTTCTCTGTTTTGTAAAATTCATTAAAAATTGATAGAAAATGATTTTTTAATCCTTCTTTTTTCTATGAGTAGATTAAAATGTATAGAAAATTATAAAAATAAAATTGAGATTTTATTTTTAGGTTTAATATTTTTAATAGTTTTTCCAATTAAATAGCTTTTTAATTGTTTAATCTTGTGTCATGATTTTGTAGGAATTATTTTAGGACATTCCCTTAGGGTTTTTCACCCATTCTTTTTTGTGCAATTAGATGATGAGTCATACTTCCCCATAGGATTTTTTCTAGATTTTTTAGAATTTAATCTTGATTAGTTTAATTAGGGTAGACTTAGGGTGTCCTGATTAGGGTTTAGAATGTGTTTAGGTGATGAATCCCTTTCTTTGATTGAGTTTTATCTTGTTTTTTAGGTAGAGACCTTTGTAGATGTTATGAGTAGGTGTTGAGGACCCTTATGAATATTGGTTAGAGTTTTCCCCATTAGTTTAGTATTTTTAGGTATTTTCTGGAGTTGCCTGATGATGTGATCTGTTCAGTGGGTTATCTGTTCATCTGTGGGGTTCATTCTGAGGAATTTGATGAAGGGCTTGTGTTGCCTTGAGGATATTGATGGAGAGCATCATGAGGAGAAGCTTGTAGATCAAGATTCAGAGGCCCAGAGCTTGTCTCATCTCCTGTCTGTGAGGTTTGAGAGCCTGAAGTTTGAAGGAAGTTCATGGTACTTTCCTGAGGAAGGCACTATGAATGACTTTCATCCTTCCTTCTCACCTCTTTCTTAAGTATCCAATGATGTTGGAGCCAACTTGTGAGTTTAATTTCTCCTGAGGAGGAATGTAAACTGATCACTTGTTGTTGAGCCACATGGGATACAACTCCTAAGTGGAAACCTCCTAGTACTTTCCTGAGGAAGGTCCTATGGGTCTATTCACTTAGTTCCACTAGTTTGTCTAGGATTTCTCAAGTATCCAATGATGTTGGAGCCAACTTGTGAGTTTAATTTCTCCTGAGGAGGAATGTAAACTGATCACATGTTGTTGAGCCACATGGGATACAACTCCTAAGTGGAAGCCTCCTAGTACTTTCTTGAGGAAGGTCCTATGAGTCTATTCACTTAGTTCCACTAGTTCAGATAGGATTTCCTAAATATCCAGTGATGTTGGAGCCTGCTTGTGAGTTTAATCTCTCCTGAGGAGGGATGTAAACTGATCACAGTGGTTGAGCCACATAGGATATGACTCCTGAGTATACACCTCCTGGTGCTTTCCTGAGGAAGACACTATGAGTCTGATTGCTTAGCTCCCTGTCTTTGGTAAGCTTGTTCTGAAGCTTGAAGGCTGGGAATGATTTCTCCTGTTTAGGGTTGTGCTTGAGAGCTTTGCTTTGATTTGATTAGGACTCTGTGATTAGGGTTAGGATTAGAGAGTAGTTGATTCTTTCTCAAGTGTGTTTGTTTGCCTGATGGCACTTCACTTCATTTCCTATTCATTGCTTGATAGCATGGTGATTATTTTCAGTATGATTACTGTTATTGCATGACTGGCTTGAGGTTGAGATGAGCTTGTGGAGGTTGAAGCCCCACACACATTTCCTCCCTCACTTGCATTGCATGCATTTCACTGTTAAAAACTGATGTTTTTGTCTGTATTCTGTGTATCATTGACATGATCCCTTAGGACTCTCATTTCCTCTGATGAGGGTTTGATGATAGACTTTTAGGTTGAAACCTATGCATGACAACATCTAGGAGCTCCCTGTTCAAACCTCAACCATAGGATGAATCCATGGCATGATAACAAATAGGACTTGATAGTCTCCCTCCTAGTTGAGCCATTTTTCTCGTAGTTTCCCGAACTACGTTTGCTCTGATCTTTCATACCAGATGAAAGTACGTAGGCATAGGATGCGATATCCTAGCGAGCAACCTTCCCCCGTAATCCCCCGTAGTTAGCCGAACTACGTTGACTCTGATTTCTCATTCTCTGATGAGAATACGTAGGCATAAAGTGCGATGCTTTGCCGAGTCATTTTTCTTTTCTTTTTCAGCCAGCCTTGATAGGTAGATAGATTATAACCAACCCGTCCAAGTAAACAAACAAGCGAGGATCCCGTCGAGTACGACGGACGTGAGGGGTGCTAATACCTTCCCCTTGCGTAACCGACTCCCGAACCCAGACAATGGTTGCGATGACCTTGTCTTACCCTTATTCGTCAGGTTTCTCCGATCGTTTCCTTTCCCGTTCTGAGGGATAAATAACGAAAGGTGGCGACTCTTCTGTTTTGCCGGCACCTTATTTTCGCGCAAGCGACAGCTGGCGACTCTGCTGGGGAAGCAGCATCTAGGGACTTTTCCCATCCCTTATGCTGGGGCCGTTTCCCATCCCCTGCGCGAGTCAATCCTATCGTTTGTGTGTTTGCTTGTTGGGTTGCGTTTATTTATCGCATCTTTACTTCTCGCATTCTTTGCTTCCCGCATTTTATTTCCCGCATTTTATTTCCAGTTTGATATGATTATCTGTGCTGCTGTGGGAGAGGGATGTTACTGTGAGTGAAAAGCCGGACCTGGGCTTGAGTACACACCTAGATATAGTTGTGGAGAAGTAGTAGACGAACCTGTCTGTTGAGCAGACACAGTTCCCTACGAAAATCTGCGCTCAGACGAGATTCTTGCAGAGGTGCTCCTTTCCGGTCCTGAGGATCTGAGGGGAGTCCAGACGTGAGGATTGTCGACTCTGGGGACCGATCATTTGGAAGTCAGCTAAGAGAGGCCTCTTCATGACTTGACGATGCCACTCCTTCTGGGAATCGTATTGTCACTCATGAATGTCTGTGACGCTGACGACCGCATAGGATGCCGTACCTTTGTCCGTGGATTAGGTCCATCATACCTGTGAGTAGGGTTGGGATATTGCAGGAAACTTTGACCTCCAGACTACCCGGTTTTCTTGACAGTGAATCAGTTATGTTGGGTTCTCAGTTGCAGATATGTTCTTGATAGAGCAAGGGTTTGATCAGAGGATCTTATCATCGGGTATTTGTCTGTTCTTGATAGAGCAGGCTTTGATCAGTGTATTATTATCAGAGGTTTGTTCTGGATGGAGCAGATTTTTGAGTGAGGTCTGAGGATCTCGTCAGCAGTTGTTATTTTGTTCTTGATAGGGCAGGTTTTGAGTGAGGTTTGAAGATCTCATCAGCAGCCGTGTATTTGTTCTTGAGAGGGCAGATTTGTGATTTGGGGTCTGAAGACTTCTCCAACAGATATTCCTTGATCTTGCATCCGGGGTCTTTATTATCAGGCCTTCGTTCTTGTCAGAGCAGAATTTTGATCTCGATCCTACCAGAGGGTTGTTCACAGCAGATCGGATCAGTGGTTTACACCGGGGTTTCCTTCTCATCAGTGACTGTTGACATCGAATCTCCACAGCAGCCACCGGGATATATTATTGCATGACTGCATTTTGCATTAGTTTGCATATCCATTTTTGCATTCCATTAGCATGTGTCTGTGCTGCAGGCGTGTTTCGTACCTTGATCCTAGTGTCCCGAGCAATATGAGATATTTTCTTCCATGAATGGATCCAGTCTTATCATTGCATTGACACTATGTTAGCACGTTGACACCAAAATCAGGGGTGATCTCCTGAACGTACAGACACCCATAATTCATCTTGCATGGCAGAAGCCAGGACTTGTCTTCTAACCTTTGTGTTTGCAGGTTTGACTCAGAATCAAGCAGCTCAGACTAATGGAGCAGATACAAGCTGAACTAGAGAAAATCCAAAGCCAGCTGGGGCAGGTCATGAATGACATGCAGGCAGTGCGTCTGGACCAGCAAGTGCTCAGAGAGGAGAATCAGCAGCTGCAGAATCAGCTGAGCTTTCTCATGGGAGTGGTGAGAAGTATGTTAGATAAGGAGAGTGGTCAAGCACCCAAGGAGGAGACCAGAGTGCTTCCTCCGTTACCGTCAGTGCCACCTGTGCTGAAGCCAAGTGGACCTCATGGACCCTCTACACAGCATGAAGCTCGAGGCCTGTCTCGTCGTCAGCCGCGCCGAGCATCTCAGAATAATCCTGAAGGGTATGGTCAAAAGAAGAAGCTACTTGATAGAGCTTTGGACCCACTACCTGTGAGTTATGCCCAGCTGCTGCCGCTGTTGGTTCAGAACCGAGTTCTCAAGCTTCGGACCTTAAATCCACCAGATGAGGGGTCATCAGACGTTGATCTAAGCGTGCGTTGTGATTTCCACTCAGGAGCGCCGGGGCACCATGTTGAAACATGTAAGGCTCTCCGGAATAAGATTCAGGACCTGATCGACTCGAGGACAATTAGGCTTGTGCCGGGCGGCATAAGAGCATCGGGAAAGTTTATCCCTTACCCTGCGGGAGAAGTGGATGATTCCACTCCTTTGCCTGAAGCTGAGAAAGATCTGGAATATGTCCCGCGACCTTTGGTGACTGAATCACCTCGCTCGCAGTTCTTACCTGGATCAAGCTCAAGGACGCCAGCGCCTAAACGAGAGACCATTGCTCTTGGGCGGAAAGAATACCAGCCCCAGGATCACAAAAGACCTCGCAACCACGTGGAACAAAGGAATGCTTCTCCCCCAGTGCCTGTGCCGTATAGCCAGATTCTTCCGCTATTGGTTCAGAATTCCTTGGTGGAACCGAAAGCTCTCAAGCCCGTGCTAGAGCCTTACACTCCAGGGTACGATCCTCATGCTCAGTGTGGCTACCATGGTGGATCTCTGGGGCATTCAACTGAAGATTGCAAGGCTTTCCAGGCGAAAGTGCAGCAATTGATCGACCAAGGGTGTATTTCCTTTCCAGATGGAGTCTTGGTTGTGCGTGACGACCTCTCAGCCGTCTGAGCTCGTAGATTCAGAGGGTTGTTTCCAGAAGCCAGTGATCCAGACAGGCAGACGTCCTCAACATTGGCGGTCCTCGGACTTTTTACCATTTTGCATTTGTAGTTTCTTTTCTGTTAGTTACTACTTGCTGTTAAACATTGTATGTTTCGAATGGTAATGATAATAAAGTGACTATGCATTTCTTCTGAATTAGTTATGTCGTTGTCACTCATTTACTGCATTGCACTGGCACTTGCATTTTATTTACTCCGATTTCTTACTATGATTAGCAATGAGCGGAGGGAGGATGATGAAACTGAATACTCATAACCGATGATCGTATTGCTTTCAGATAAAACTTTGCCGATGACGTACAAGGCATTGTTTCAAGTCCCCTAAACACCGGAGAGATAAGGAAGAGAATCCCTTGTTAACCACTTCGAGCCGAGAAGTAGGAGTTTCTTTCAGAATTTTTAAACCCTCACATCTTAACCCGGGACAGGGTAGTTGTCAATTAGCTTGATCGAGCGTTCAAGTCTTATAGAGGAGTGTTGTCCTTCGAGGACCAATCACATCATATTCCTCTCCAGAGGTCGTACCTCATCAACCACAATGGTTAAACCTCACCAATCAGGAGTGAGACAGTTACAAGCCTTTCGGATCAATCAAGACAACCAGTGTCTCACGACTTGTTCCAAAAGAAAAAGGAATAAGAAAGCCCGCTAAGTAAAGCTAGAAAGCAAATACTTAGGCAAAAATCAGGGCATCCCGCTGGACTTCAAAAAGAAAAATCGAAAAGAACTCAAAAGGAGTCAGTCCAGGCAAAAGTTAGGGAATCAAAAGAATGAAAAGAAAGGATATAAAAAAGAAAAATCTTCGAGCAAGGACAAAGTCGTGTAGACACCGACACCGAAAACGAAAAGGAGTAACTGTCACTCCGAAACACCTTGCGAATTCTTTAACCAGTTGTTCCCAATGTTCAACATACCTCTCGAAGAGGCGAGCGCTCGACCCAAGTTAACTGAACTTTAGGATCGGAGAACATCACGTAGAAGGGGTGGGTACAAATCATAATTTGAGCCAAATATCCTTTGTTTCACGAACCGTGAACCCGACCACGATACAACCCTTAAAAGACCTAATTGAGGCAGGGTTTATTCTGAGAGCGCATTACGATAAGGTTGAGTAACCTGACTCCTTTATGATTTGCTAATCATATCCTTATTGCATTTTTCACTGATCGCATCAGCACTACGTTTGAACTCTTGGGTTCATTCGTCACTCACTAGCATGACACGTAAATGAGTGACAGTACAACATTTTTTCGAAATTTGCATGAACACTGCAGTAAAATTACCATTCGTGAATAAACAATTTTAGTTGCAGGTTAGTAGCTGATACGAAGGAACTTCAGTAAGGAATAGTCAATCAGGACTGAATCGCCAGAGGTCTGGATCAGAATGGTGTGCTTTGAAACCCTGCGAATCTGGGGCATTGACTTCCAGTGAGCTTGGAATCAATTTGTCTGAGGACAAGTCCCGGAGCATCAGTTGATTATGGGGCAGTTTATGCGAGAAGCAGTTGATCGGAAGTGAGTCTTCTCGGGACCCAATCAGGGGCAGTCATCCAGAATCCTTGCGATTGGGGCAGATCCCTCCAGTGTTCGATCAGAGCATGTTGAGTCGCTCATCGCTCGTTCAGGGGCAAACTACTTCAGAGATATTGAAGCTAACCATGCTGAGAGCTGATTAGTTGAGGATGAATCCTCCCGTTGTGCAGATGCTGGGGCAAGCCCTCTGAAGATTGTCTTGTTGCCAGTTGTTTTCGGCTCAGAATGAATTATTCCCAAAGGTCGGATTGGGGCAAGTTGAATTGCGCTGAGGCAAGTTGTTCAAATGAGTTTGTTCACCCTAGCAAGAATTGAGCATCGGGGAATCGTGTCATTACCCCGTCAAAACCCGAACCTTCTGAAGAAGCCTTGCGGTCATTGGGTTGTTATCCTACAGCATAACCTGTTACTTGACTCCATGATTGGTAGCCTGTATTCCCTGTGTTGACGTTGTTGAATCAGGATCGTTTCTCAGCAGAGATGCGATTTGAGGTTGTTCCCCCTGTACAGTTTGAGACTGCAGCAAATTGAGATGGCGTTTATCCCTCATCAGATTAGGGTCAAGATTACCCTCGGCAGACCAGGATTGATATCCCCGAAGCGGAGCGAGTCCTCCTTCTCCAGCAGAGTTCAGTGGTCTCTCTTCCGCAGAATCAGAATCAGATAGTGAGCATTGATATGTCTTCTCCAGGCAGAGAGGATTCTCGGCCCCAAGCAGACGCACCCTGAAGGAATGCCACATCATCAGCTGAATCAAGCGCCGAAGAATGATTGAGTACCGTAGCTCATCTCTCCCCAGCACCGGGTCACAAGTGCAGAGTTCATAGAAACGTTCGTGAAGCTGAAGCTCGTGTTTTCCCCAGTAAAGTCGCTGAAGCAGGATTTCCCCCGCACCGGGTCACAAGTGCAAGTTTAGCAGGAAGCTAGTCGTATACCGAAGTATGCAGTAACTGATAGTGCCAGACTGAAGTCTCCAGTGGAATTGAGATTCCTCACCAGAATCAGGCTCTCTCCTGAAGACGGGCGATTCCTTCTTCCCCAGTAGAGTGTTGGAACAGCTGATGTTGTATTCCCCGGCAGAGTTGTACTCTCCCCCGAAGTCAGATGATTCTTTCTTCCCCAGCGGAATTGATATTCCCCATCAGAGTCGTACTCTTCAGTGAAGTAGAATGATTTCTCTCCCCGGCTGAGTCCGCAGAAAAGCAGAATCCTTGGAAGTTGATCAGATCATGATCAATTTTCCCCAGCAGAGCGTAGAACAGCCGATGCTGTATTTCCCCCTGAGTCGCACTCTCTCCAGCGAAGCAGAATGATTTCTCCTTCCCCAGCCGAGTATGCAGATGTCCAAGAGGTCCGAATCCTTGGAAGTTGATCAGATTATGATTGGTTTTTCCCCAGTGGAGTGTTGAGCAACTGAAGTTGGTTCCCCACAGAGTGGTCATCCCCAGAAGAGTAGCCGAGACGGCCGCGCAGTTCATTCTCGTGATTGACATCAGCGGATCCAAGTTCTCGTAGAGCTTCATCCCCCGACGCAGTAAGCTGAAGTTGTTTTCCCTGCAGCAGTCAACGGAAGATCAATTCCTCAGACAGAGCCTGGTTGACATTGGCGTGCTCACGTTCTCCTCAGCAGGATGATTCCTCTACCTGAGTGGTCCTTTCTCCTTGACAGGAGGATTTCCCCCTTCGGCATTTATTTTGCTGACGGGATCGCATTTTTGTGCATGATTGCATAGCATTGTGCATGACTGCATAGCATTTAAACGTTGCAATAACATTGTGCATGATTGCATGGCATTTAGCATAAATACATGTCATTCCCACTGTATGGGGCGTAGTGCAGAAGCATACGCATCATAAGCATGACCTAGGTCATTATCATCCTTATGGTACAGGTGTACTACCGAAGGACCGGTTGCTCAGGACGATTCTTGAAGTTCTCCCCAGCAAGGTTATTTTCTTAGATGATTCTAAAGACCCCGGTGTGATCCCCGCAGTTCGCTCGCTCAAGATGATTTTTGAGATCCCCAGCGAAGTCCTCGGTTCGAGATGATTCTCAAGTCCCTCAACAGGGCCATTTGCTTAAGACGATTCTTAAGACCTCAGTGCAGCTTCCCGAGTGGTTCGCCTAGTATGATACTTGAGTTCCCCAATAGCGCCTCCAGCAGGAGTTGCCTAGGAAGATTCCTGGAATTCCCAACAGAATGTTTGCTCCAGAAAGGTTATTAGTTCAGGACGATTCTTGAAGACGCCCGATGGATCTGTTTGGTCAAGATGATTCTTGAAGACCAGAGCAGCGTGGTATGTCTGCTCCAACAACGATGTCTAATCTGAAGATGGATTTCGTAAGCGCCCGAAGGCGATATCAGAAGGTTTCGGTGAGTCCAGATTTCCGTGTTGAAGAATCAACAGGTAGCTGAAGACAAGGTTCCAGGGTTGTAGATACAACAGAGTGATTCGTGTGAGTCTGAAGACCAAGTCAGTTGTCCTGAGGTGATGATTGAGCGCGATCAAGTGAATGATACGTCTTCTGATTGAAGTCGAAGATGTTTCTCCAGCTGAAGCGGAGTTTTGCCTGTAGGCAAAGTGTTTGAATCCCCGTGGAGTCATGAATGGCTCAGGATACCATTTCTCTGACTAAAGTCACAGATTTCTTATGCTGAAGCAAAGGTGCCTAAAGGCAAGGTTATCCCCCAAGGTCGTGAAGGACCTAGGATTCATTATTCGGGCTGAAGGCCGAAGTATATCCCTGACTGAAGTCTCGGATACTCTATAGCAGAGGCGGAGTTGCCTGAAGGCAGATCCATGTATCCTTGAAGGCCAAGGATCATTTTCTTCCGACTGAAGTCGAAGATACCTTCTGCAGAGTTGCCATCCGTGGAGGCCAAGGATGCTTATCTTCAGAAGTACTTGAAGATCTTTTCTAGCTGAAGCTGGAAGTGGCCAGGGGCCAGGGTTTCATATATCTTTAATGTTGAAGTTCTACGGCGGGCAGTGTGCAGCAGTATTCCGATGTTCGTCATGGTTCTGAGGGTGAACCCCAGATCAGAGTGTGCTCGGTTAAGTCTCTCCTTCCCAGCGGAGTAGCTTCAGGTATGTAAGTGTACTTTTTGTTCCATTCACCAGGGGTGAACCCCAGGTCAGATTATGTTTGTTTCAGACAGCGAGGTTGGATGTTTGTTTGACGGCAATGTCAGATTCCTTAAATCCCCAGCAGAGATGATGTTGATACGACGGCGATGTCGAGTGTCTCTCAGAATGATGTTTGTTTCCGGCGGCGACGTCAGATCAGTATCTCTCCAGCTAGTTGTTGAGCAGCTAGTATTGCAGCGTTCAAAGGTTTGTTCTCCGCAGAATATCATGTGGTCGTGCAGTTGGCAAATTTTCGGGTTTACCGATATTCAACCGTCTCGTACCTTGATTGGTTGAGAGTCGTTCGCTTCTCACCCAGTCAGGTCCAAGCCGTTTGAATAGGGGCAGCTGTTGCACCCCAAAATTTGACCAACATTTATTTGTTCATTGAGTGTTTGGAAGTTGATACCTTCAGCAAAAAGTTCAAGAGATCTCCAGAGAATTGGTTTGAAACCAGGGTTGTGTGCTTCACAGTTTGAGAGCTGTGAGTGCCCCTCAGATGATTCTGAGACTTTGAGAATGAACTTGATGTTTTGAGAAAGCTTATGAGATGCCTTGATAGCCACCATGAAGCCCAGAGAAGTCATTGTGCAAGAATTCAGAAGATTCAACCATGAATGGTAGAATTAGGGTTTTGACTGGGTCAACCCTAGGATAACTGAAAATTTGGAGAAGGTTGAGACTCAATCCAAGGGCCATGAGATCATGGAATGATGTAGGGAGATGTTATAAAGATGATTCCTAGACCAACTCATCATGATTGAGGAGTTTTGAGAAGTTTCAAGTTAGGGTTTCTGAGGATTGTCAGTGAAAAACCCTAATTTGATCCTTATCTTCCAGGCAGTTTTAGCACTAGATGTGTTTGATATCTCATTTTCCCCACAACATGAATGTTGTAGAGCTTGTTCTAAGCTTTAATTTGAGTGGTGGAAGTCCTTGATAGGAGTTACAGAGCTCAAGTTATGGTTTTGACAAATTACAGGTCAGCAGAGGTGTGTGAATCTGGGTCCTTGAAAGTCACCCAGCTTGCAGACAACTTTTGCCCTAGTAGGATGATTCCTATGGTTTCTTGGTCAACAGGAATGTTGGAGAGGATCTTCTTAGCTTTAATTTGAGTGGTAGAAGTCCTTGATTGGATTTGTGGAACTCAACTTATGGTTTGAACAAGGCAAGGGTATTTTGGTCATTTGTCAGTTATAGGTCATTTTAGCCAATGCCTAAAACTCCTATTTCCAAGCCTCAAATGGAAAAACTTAAAACATGAAAGTTGCTCAAAATGTGATTTTAAGTCTAGAAAGAAGGTCACAAATTGTTGAAAAAGCTCATAGCACAAGATTCCATGATTGGTCAAAAATGAACTAAAAATGACTTATAACTTTGAAAAGTTGAAATTGAAAAGTGATTTGGGAGATCCACAAATCCAAAATGGGTCATCCAATATATCATTTTGATTGGAAAAACCATTTTAAGAACTTTGGTTTAAGTAGAATTTTCATTTGAGGCTCCAAAAATGGACTTTCTTTGGAAATTTCTTACTTGAAAAAGAAGGTAGCATTGAGAAACCCTACATAAGCAACAAATGCACTTGTTTTTCACTTATCCTCATTCAATAACTCATGTAAGGAGAATTTGGCAATGAATTGCAAGGCATAGCATGTGGTATATGAGAAATCCAACATGGCATATCATGGAACTTTCATGAACTTTCCACATCATTCTAGATGAATCTAGAAGCATCCATTGATTGTTATAAAAAGAGTGCATTGTGGAGAGTCTAAGGTTGGTGAAAACTTGAGCCAAGTCAGAGGAGAGAGAAGGAGAGATAGCCATTGAAGCCATTTCTTCAAGTTGAAGCAATCCAAGTTTTCTTCCACCACAAGCCACCTCCTTCCATACAAGTGCAAACAGAAGGCATATCTCCATTGAAGGACCATTGTGAGTGAATTCCAAGGCTTGAATCGTGCTCAACATCATCTCACCATTAACTTCTTGACAGGTTCTTTCTTCATTTTTTTCCATCTTAATTATTGAGTTTTAGTTGGTTTTATAGGTATAGAATGATTGTGTTAGGGTAGATGACTTAACCCTAGAAGTTATAGCTCATTCCATGAGGTTCCATGGCAGGTGCATAAAACTTTAATTTTCAAGAACTATTAGTTTAGGGCATTTCAATCATCAAGAATTAGTGTATAATGACCAGGATAGCTTGTAGAGTATCTGTAAGCCATTAAACTGAGGTTTGATGAAGTTTGGTATCAGTCGAGCATGGTGGTACCAAGATGTGTAAGCGTTCTGTTTGGATTATTCAAGAAGAATTAGTGAAAACTGGTCGTACCATTGTAACCTAGGCATTGAGTAGGTCATCTTTCATTTTTAAATCGAGTCCAACCGTGGCGTGTGGAGGGAGTTAGAAGAGCTAGAAGTTTCGGCCATGGGGGAAGGGTTGCAGGTTAGGGTTTGGTCCAAGGAAGAAGAAGGGTTCGTGGCCTTTGGATCTTCTCCAGATTTTGACCAATTATTCGTATCCAACGGCTGTGGTTATGTCTGAGAAAAGAGAGGGAAGATTTGAAATATATGAAACGCGGTCGTTTCATTAAAGACCGGTTCTGGGCTTGCAATGCTATTCGCCCCCCCCCCCCCCCCCCCTTTTGTTTGGCCCAGTTAATTGAACTAGTTTGGTTTGCTATTCTGACCCCCCACCCCTTTAATTCATTTAATTTCTTTTATTTCTTTTAATGTTTTTCTCTGTTTTGTAAAATTCATTAAAAATTGATAGAAAATGATTTTTTAATCCTTCTTTTTTCTATGAGTAGATTAAAATGTATAGAAAATTATAAAAATAAAATTGAGATTTTATTTTTAGGTTTAATATTTTTAATAGTTTTTCCAATTAAATAGCTTTTTAATTGTTTAATCTTGTGTCATGATTTTGTAGGAATTATTTTAGGACATTCCCTTAGGGTTTTTCACCCATTCTTTTTTGTGCAATTAGATGATGAGTCATACTTCCCCATAGGATTTTTTCTAGATTTTTTAGAATTTAATCTTGATTAGTTTAATTAGGGTAGACTTAGGGTGTCCTGATTAGGGTTTAGAATGTGTTTAGGTGATGAATCCCTTTCTTTGATTGAGTTTTATCTTGTTTTTTAGGTAGAGACCTTTGTAGATGTTATGAGTAGGTGTTGAGGACCCTTATGAATATTGGTTAGAGTTTTCCCCATTAGTTTAGTATTTTTAGGTATTTTCTGGAGTTGCCTGATGATGTGATCTGTTCAGTGGGTTATCTGTTCATCTGTGGGGTTCATTCTGAGGAATTTGATGAAGGGCTTGTGTTGCCTTGAGGATATTGATGGAGAGCATCATGAGGAGAAGCTTGTAGATCAAGATTCAGAGGCCCAGAGCTTGTCTCATCTCCTGTCTGTGAGGTTTGAGAGCCTGAAGTTTGAAGGAAGTTCATGGTACTTTCCTGAGGAAGGCACTATGAATGACTTTCATCCTTCCTTCTCACCTCTTTCTTAAGTATCCAATGATGTTGGAGCCAACTTGTGAGTTTAATTTCTCTTGAGGAGGAATGTAAACTGATCACTTGTTGTTGAGCCACATGGGATACAACTCCTAAGTGGAAACCTCCTAGTACTTTCCTGAGGAAGGTCCTATGGGTCTATTCACTTAGTTCCACTAGTTTGTCTAGGATTTCTCAAGTATCCAATGATGTTGGAGCCAACTTGTGAGTTTAATTTCTCCTGAGGAGGAATGTAAACTGATCACATGTTGTTGAGCCACATGGGATACAACTCCTAAGTGGAAGCCTCCTAGTACTTTCCTGAGGAAGGTCCTATGAGTCTATTCACTTAGTTCCACTAGTTCAGATAGGATTTCCTAAATATCCAGTGATGTTGGAGCCTGCTTGTGAGTTTAATCTCTCCTGAGGAGGGATGTAAACTGATCACAGTGGTTGAGCCACGTAGGATATGACTCCTGAGTATACACCTCCTGGTGCTTTCCTGAGGAAGACACTATGAGTCTGATTGCTTAGCTCCCTGTCTTTGGTAAGCTTGTTCTGAAGCTTGAAGGCTGGGAATGATTTCTCCTGTTTAGGGTTGTGCTTGAGAGCTTTGCTTTGATTTGATTAGGACTCTGTGATTAGGGTTAGGATTAGAGAGTAGTTGATTCTTTCTCAAGTGTGTTTGTTTGCCTGATGGCACTTCATTTCTTTTACCTATTCATTGCTTGATAGCATGGTGATTATTTTCAGTATGATTACTGTTATTGCATGACTGGCTTGAGGTTGAGATGAGCTTGTGGAGGTTGAAGCCCCACACACATTTCCTCCCTCACTTGCATTGCATGCATTTCACTGTTAAAAACTGATGTTTTTGTCTGTATTCTGTGTATCATTGACATGATCCCTTAGGACTCTCATTTCCTCTGATGAGGGTTTGATGATAGACTTTTAGGTTGAAACCTATGCATGACAACATCTAGGAGCTCCCTGTTCAAACCTCAACCATAGGATGAATCCATGGCATGATAACAAATAGGACTTGATAGTCTCCCTCCTAGTTGAGCCATTTTTCTCGTAGTTTCCCGAACTACGTTTGCTCTGATCTTTCATACCAGATGAAAGTACGTAGGCATAGGATGCGATATCCTAGCGAGCAACCTTTCCCCATAATCCCCCGTAGTTAGCCGAACTACGTTGACTCTGATTTCTCATTCTCTGATGAGAATACGTAGGCATAAAGTGCGACGCTTTGCCGAGTCATTTTCTTTTCTTTTTCAGCCAGCCTTGATAGGTAGATAGATTATAACCAACCCGTCCAAGTAAACAAACAAGCGAGGATCCCGTCGAGTACGACGGACGTGAGGGGTGCTAATACCTTCCCCTTGCGTA
The DNA here is from genome assembly GCA_963859935.3 of Lathyrus sativus. NCBI lineage: Eukaryota > Viridiplantae > Streptophyta > Magnoliopsida > Fabales > Fabaceae > Lathyrus > Lathyrus sativus. The sequence continues at coordinate 189,445,415 of OZ012735.1, read as the reverse complement.
ACCGACTCCCGAACCCAGACAATGGTTGCAATGACCTTGTCTTACCCTTATTCGTCAGGTTTCTCCGATCGTTTCCTTTCCCGTTCTGAGGGATAAATAACGAAAGGTGGCGACTCTTCTGTTTTGCCGGCACCTTATTTTCGCGCAAGCGACAGCTATAAAGGGGAGTGTGCTGTCTGAGTATCTGGCGGAGCAGCCTATTGAAGATTACCAATCGATGAGGTTTGATTTTCCTGACGAGGATATCATGTACCTAAAGATGAAAGATTGTGAAGAGCCGTTGCCAGACGAAGGACCAGAATTGGGTTCCAAATGGAAGATGATATTTGACGGAGCTGTGAACGCTTACGGTAGCGGAATAGGGGCCATCATCACTACGCCACACGGGTCGCACATCCCGTTTACTGTCCGATTGACCTTTCCAGTTACCAACAATGAGGCCGAATACGAAGCTTGCATAATGGGGCTTGAAGAAGCCATTGATTTGCGAATCAAGAATCTGGACGTATACGGAGACTCAGCTCTGATGGTGAATCAGATCAAAGGGGAATGGGAGACGCGTCAGCCCAATTTGATACATTACATGAATTATGCAAGGAGATTGTTGCCCTTCTTCGACAAGGTTGAATTGCATCACGTACTGCGGGCAGAGAATCAAATGGCTGACGCCCTAGCCACTTTGTCTTCCATGTACAAAGTCAATTTCTGAAACGAGGCTCCCCGAATCGTTATATCTCGGCTTGACAGACCAGCTTACGTATTTGCTATTGATGAGGCATCCGATGACAAACCGTGGTATTTTGATATCCTTAATTTCCTGAAGAACAAAGAGTATCCGGCTGGGGCATCCAGTCGAGATCAGAAGACTCTCAGGAGATTAGCGGGCAATTTCTATTTGAATCTATACAGAAGGAACCACGACTTGGTGTTATTGCGTTGCGTAGATGAAAGAGAGGCAAAGCTGCTCATGGAGGAAATACACGAAGGTACCTTTGGTACGCATGCTGGGGGGCATGCTATGACGAGAAAGCTGCTGAGGGCAGGTTATTTCTGGCTGACTATGGAGACTGACTGTTTCAAGTTCGCAAGGAAGTGTCACAAGTGCCAAATCTATGCTGATAAGATCCATGTGCCTCCGAGTCCTCTAAATGTGATGTCATCGCCTTGGCCATTCTCGATGTGGGGAATCGATATGATTGGAAAGATCGAGCCGACAGCTTCTAACGGGCATCGGTTCATTCTAGTAGCAATCGATTATTTCACCAAGTGGGTAGAAGCGGCGTCTTATGCAAATGTAACTAAGCAAGTGGTGGCCAGATTCATCAAGAGAGATATCATTTGCCGATATGGGATCCCCGAGCGGATAATCACGGACAACGGTTCGAACCTGAATAACAAAATGATGAAGGAGCTCTGTCAGAATTTCAAGATCGAACATCACAACTCCTCCCCTTACCGACCCAAGATGAATGGCGCTGTCGAAGCGGCCAATAAGAATATCAAGAAGATCGTTCAGAAAATGGTGGTGACCTATAAGGATTGGCACGAGATGCTGCCTTTCGCTTTGCACGGTTATCGTACGACGGTGCGCACATCAACCGGAGCAACCCCGTTCTCGTTGGTCTACGGAATGGAAGCGGTATTACCATTGGAAGTTGAGATCCCTTCGCTGAGGGTATTGCGATATGTTCAGCTGGACGAGGCAGAATGGGTGAAGGACAGGCTGAATCAACTGAGTTTGATGGATGAGAAGAGGCTAGCTTCTCTAGCATACGGTCGTTTGTACCAGAGCCGAATGAAGAAAGCATATGATAAGAAGATACATCCGCGAAGCTTTCAGACGGGCGACCTTGTGCTGAAAAGGATTCTCCCGCCGCAGGCAGATCACAGGGGCAAGTGGACCCCCAACTATGAAGGGCCATACGTTGTCAGAAAAGTCTTTTCAGGAGGAGCGTTGTTGTTGTCTACTATGGACGGTGAAGACTTCACGTCACCTGTAAATTCGGCAGCAGTTAAAAAATATTTTGCTTAAAATAGACCCGCTGGACAGAAAAAAGAGAGTCCAGGCAAAAATGGGGCATCCCGGCGAACCAAAAACAGAATAAAAGGTTCGGGCAAAAGTTAGGGATAAAAGTGAAAAAATGTACACCCGCGAAGTTGAAAACCTACACTGGGCGGCTTCGGCAAAAAAGGGTATCCCGGTGAACTGAAAACCCGTAAAGGGCGGTTCACGCAAAAGTTAGGGATTTGAAAAGCAAATGACTGCGGTCCGAATTTGATACTGCGGTGAGCATCAGCGCGGGAGAATACGCTCGAGGGGTCGATTATCGGATACAATCGCTTCTGAAGTGTGGATACCGGGAAAGTATTAGAGTCGGATGAGTCATAGGAGGATCAGTTCGTGGTGTTCGTCTGCATCCCGTTGCCGACATGTGTACAAATTTAATTTGTCAATATATTTATGCTTCTTGTGCATACGTGTATATTTGCTTTGCGTAGCTTCCTCATTTCAGGAGTTACATCCCGTGTACAAAACTCCGCCCATTCAGGGTCCAATCAATAAAAGATGTTATTCAGTACTTGATGCTGGTTCTTTACTGTTTTGTGCATGATAAAACGCCTGAGTTTATTGAAACTAGCATGTGTATAACATCACTGGCCCTTGCCAACGATTGCTAAAACTTTGAATTCACTGAGAATAACGTCACTAACCTGAATCGATTTGGTTGCATAGGCTTGTCTTGTCTTGTTTGTGTTGTTGCAGGTTTCATAGCCGTACGAGGAAGATGACCAAGAGACCGCAGTAATAAAAGACTCGACCCTCACGCAGGTCATGCATATCCTCCCTGAAGAAGGATAGAGTTCCCCAACTAGTCATAGCTTATCCAAAGGATATTCTCCAGCACAGCCGTTTATCCTCAGCAGAATTGACGATTCCTAGATCGAAGGCTGTATTCAGACAGTCCATCTCAAGCAGAATGGTTTAGCCGCAGAGGATTAATATTGGTGAGTGGTATTCAAGCAGTTTACCCTTCCCTGCAGGGTCAGTTTACATCTCCCCCAGCGGAGTCAGTTGGTTTCCCCAAGAGAATCATCCCACTCCCAGCGGAATTATCTTCTCAGCAAGTATTTTCATTCCTCCCAGTGGAACTCGAAGATTAAGGCTCTCCCCGGCAGAGTTGGTGTGGCACATTGGCATTTATTTTGTCAAAACACCGTGTGATATCCGTTCACTTTCCCGCAGAAGTTCGATCATACCAGGCGCATCTGTTATTCTCCAGCAGAGAGTTACTTCAACGAGGCGTTTGGTTTAAGTTCCCCATTTCCCAGCTGAGTCGACTTCACTCTTCCAACATTTATTTTGCTGAAATAATTCTGTAGCACCTGGCCGTCCCCAGCGGAGTTGGCATTATCTTCAGCATTTATTTTGCTGAAGCAGTTTCTGTACCCAGCAGTTCGGGTCTGCATTTGCATTGGCATATAGTGTCATATTTGCATCGGCATATAGTGTCATACTTGCCTCCACCAAATAAACACGGAGCATTGCATCGTTGTCAAACATACGCATTTGTGGAGCATAAACTAGGGTGGCTAACCTTTTGGTTTCAAGTATTGTTTCCCTTGCAGGTAGAAAGAGCCCTTGCTCAAGTGAATCAAAAAAAAAAAAAAAAGCTTTGGCGCTACTCCCCACAGAGTCAGCAGGATAAGTTTCTCCTTATCCCCAAGCAGAGCTATTGGTCATCAAAGGATTCATGAATCAAAATTTCAGAGGCTACCGCCGGTTATCAGAACAGGCGTCCGGAAGTTTGGTTTCCAAATGTCCCCAGTAGAGTCAGCCTCAAAGCTGCTGTAACGTTAGTGATAAGAAGTTTGCGGACCAATGGAAGGATGAGTCCTAATGTGGACAATTTTATTGACGGGATTTCTTTGTGCTAGAGAAGATTGGTGGAATGTGGAGTCATGACGTGGACATTTCCTCAAGTTGACGATGTGTGTTAGTCCTAACGTGGACAGGTGCGAGTTCTCGGTATTGATTGAGTGTGGAGTCCTAACGTGGACAAAGTTCGTTACTCTTCGTGTTGGTATCCTAACGTGGACAATTTATTTCCAGCGGATAGCTTTATTCGTAATGGTGAAATGTGCGTCCTGACGTGGACAAGTTTATAGTTCTTCATGTCATCAAAACGCGAGAGTCCTAACGTGGACAATTTTATCCTTCTTCGTGTTATTGGCAAAGTGTGTGTCCTGACGTGGACAGGGTTTATTTTCCCAGCAAGTCGAAGACGCGTAAGTCCTGACGTGGACAGGTTCTATTACTTCAGCAGGTTGAGATGTGAGTCCTGACGTGGACAAGTCTCACTTCCCAAGTAGGCCAAAGGTGCAGGAGTCCTGACGTGGACAAATTATATTTCCTCAGCGGGTCAAGAGGTGAGTCCTTACGTGGATAAATCAAGACGAAATGTGAGTCCTGACGTGGACGAGGTTATTCCTTACGTGAAAAGAGAAGCTTCAGTTCCTTACGTGGAAAAGCAAGTTCAGTCCTGATGTGGACAGACGCAGAAAAGACGAGTTGTATTCCTAACGTGGAAAGATATGATTCCTTACGTGGAACGATGGAGATTCCTTACGGGGAAAGATGATGATTCCTTACGTGGAAAGATTGAGTCCTTACGTGGACATATCAAGAGCATTCCTTACGTGGAAAGAGAAGATGTTTCCTTACGTGGAAAAGTTTAGTCCTGACGCGGACAGATCAAAGAAGTTATTCCTAACGTGGAAGAAGAAGGTGGATTCCTTACGTGGAAAGGGGAGTCCTAACGTGGACGATGTACTACGGGCATGCCGGAGTTTAGTCCTGACGCGGACAGATCCAGACAAAGTCTTATTCCTTACGTGGAAGAAAAAGGTGTTATTCCTAACGTGGAACGGTTATTCCTTACGTGGAAGGGTGAATCCTAACGTGGACGGTGTTATTCCTAACATGGAAGAGTTTATTCCCGACATGGACGATTTATTTCTGACGAGAAGACAGACGAGCCATCCCCAGCAAAGTTAGTGAGGTTTTCCGAATTGACGAAGCAGGCGTCCTGACGTGGACAGTGTTCTGTCTCTGCGATGATAGAATATTTTTCAGGATGATGAAAATAATCCCCAGCACGAGATCAGTGGGTTGCCACGACAGTCAGATTCAGTTGATGAATGTCATTCCTCAAGCAGGAGTGCAATCTATTTCTGCAGTTGGCAAATTTTTGGGTTCTTAGTATTCAACCGTCTCGTACCGCGAATGTCTGAAGGCTCCGGGCTCTTCACCCAATCGGGTCCAAGTCGCTTGAATAGGGGCAGCTGTTGCACCCTAAAATTTGCTCAACCTTATTCACTTGGTTTATGTTTTCAATATCATTAGCATTTGCATATAGAGTCATGAACATAGGTTAACCATCTGCATAGCATAGCATAGCAAGTCATCCAACAGGGAACCAATCATTATTCTCATCTCTAGAGGCCTATCCAGAGATTATTATCCTAATTCAATCTCATTCAAGTCATCAGAAAAGAATTTGAAAGCAGAGAGTTCAGTGGATCAAGCTTTGAGTCTATCTCCTATCTGAGGGCATCTGAGGATCAACAAGGGAGTTGTGAGTTGAGAATTGAAGGCATGGGGAGTATCGAGACATCTTGGAGGACTCATAAAGTCATTTGGATAAGGATACAAGTCATTGGTGTAGTCACAAGAGTTGTGGAGGAAGACAGTCAACTAGGGGTTCATCTGGGTCAACCCTAGGTCAACTCTAGGTCAATTGAATGATTGAAAGGAATTAAGGGCTATTGGAGAGATGTAGGGTTCCTCATTTGACATGTAGAAGAGGATATGGTGATATGCCAAGGATAATTCAAGAGAAATCAAGGAGAAGAGGAGTTTCTAAATTAGGGTTTCTATGTAAAATCCCCTAGTTTAGGTCAAATTTCCAAGCAAGATAAGTCAAAATGCAAACTTCAAATGGATCCTTGGCCAACATGAAACTTGTAGAGGACCTCAATACCTTTAATTTGAGTGGTAGAAGACATCAAGGAGATTTATAGAACTCAAGTTATGGTCCTTGCAAGTTACAGGTCATCTGAGGTATCTGAAATTTTGTCTGTGAAAGTGACTTGACTTCCAAGCAATTTTTACCCCTCAAGGAGATTTCAAATTAATTTCTGGTCAACATAAGAGTTGTTCCGCATTGTCTTAGCTTTCTATAATGGTATGGTATGCCTTCATATGATGTGTGTAACTCTACTTATGGTCTTGGCAAGAAAAGGGTATTTTGGTCATCTAAGAATTACAGGTCATTTTAACCTATGCCCAAAACTCATACAAGGAAGCTTCAAATGGAAAACTTTACAACATAAAACATGTTCCAAATGACATTTTGAGTCTAGAAAAGTGACCATGAAAGATTGGAAAGATTCATAGCACAAGGTTTCAAAATTGTTGGATTTAATGAATAAAAATGGACTTAAAAATGAGATTTTTCATATCTTGGCCAAATGAAGCAAAATTATAGGTCATTTTGAATGGAAAGATCATTTTAAAGACATTGGCTAAAGTATAATTTTGAGCTTATTTCATGTTTTAAGAGTTATCCATGGTTGCTTGCAATGGAAGAAACATAAACCAAATGCAAGGGAAAGAATGCAAGGGAAACTTCTCCAAGTTTCTAGGAGGTTATAACATCACCTATATATTGATACAAGATGGCTCATGCCATGGTTGGTGATTTCATTTATTCAAACCCCAAGTTATACACACTTTCTCCATTTTGCATAAACTTCACAAACTCTCTCAAATCTCCCTCAATTCTCACACTTCTTGATCTGAACTTCATCACCATCATCCATAGATTACAATTCACATATTCATTTGGATGAATCAATCAAGGATAGTGCCATACAAGTTTCATCATTCAAGGTTCAAGAAATTGGAATCACATGATACAAGAGGTTTGAGCCCAAATCTTTGCATACAGAATCAAAGTGGTGGTGTGTGGATCAGTTTCAAGCCCTTGCAAGCATTGATTTAGGGATCTCCATAGCTGCATCTCCATTTTAAACCAGGTTGGATTTCTCTTCGAATTGTATGTTTTTGGTTAGCATGATAGGGTTTTGATAGATTAGAATGGTTAAGTTAGGTTAGATGATGATTTTCACAAAGTTTGGAGAGGTTTTGTGAGGTTTGACTATGGAGTGCATAATCTGTTAGAGCCTATAACTACTAGGATAAGGCACGAAAATCTTGGGAGATCAGCATGTTAAAATCAGCTTGAGTTGTAGTTGAGTTTAGGACAAAAACTATGGAGAATTGAAGCAGTTGATCACAGGTGTTCATGGTGGATCATGGCTGTGCTACCTATCGAATTGGTTGATTGAATGAGTTTTAGGGCAAACTAACAGTACAGACTGGTAGAGGGGAAGGAATGGACTGTTTTTGTTTTTTATACCTTGTGGTTTCATGTCCTGTGGAGGAAGAATGGTGAGCTCGAAAATGCTTGCATGGAAAGCAATTTCTGAAACCCTAGGGTTGATGGAGGAAGACGATGACCCGTGGCCGTTCGATTGTTCTCATTTTATGACTTTTTCTGCCCATCCAACAGCTCATGTTCAAACTGAAATATGGAGGGAGTGACTCACATCAAAACGCCGCGTTTCATTTAATTGAAACGTTGGGCTTTGGACTCAGATGACTATGCGCACCCCCGTTTTGTTAAGCCCAACCAAATGCACGTGATATCATTGCTAAATACACCGTTGGTTTATTCTTTTTCTTTTGATTTTCGTTTTAATTTCCTGAAGAGCGCTGGGCCTAACAATTAATGTTCGCACCCCCACTTTTCCAGCCCACCATGGATTATAACTGCAGCGAACTGCTTTTCTCACCCCTCTCCCATTATTTCTTCATATTTCTTTTTAATTTCTTTTCATTTTTTCATGCATTTTATAAAAATCATAATAAATCACAAAAACATTATTTTTCAATAATTCTTTTTGCATAATTTTCTTTAAAGAGTCTAGAAAATTATAAAAAAATAAAAATTGCATTTTATTTTTTATTTGATATTTTTGCCATATTTTCCAAATAAATAGCATTTTAATTAGTTTAATTTCATACATGATTTGTTAATTTTTGTTCTATTAGTTGTTTTGATATTTTTTGTCCATTCTTTTTAGGTTGTTTAGTTTAGACATTAAACTTGTAGATACAATTTAATTCCCATTTTTAGAAGTTAATTTTAGGTGTTTAGTTTAGGTGTGAACAACATGAACAAATTAGGGTTTTAAGTGATGACTTAGGTGAAGTAGTTCATTCCCCTTAGGACTTAGAGTTTGAATAGCTTAGTTATGGGACTATAGGGGCTATGGGTAGTTTTTAGATCCCTTAGAAATCACTAGGATTCCCCTACTGCTATTAATATACTGTCTGACTGGTGTGGTGTGCCCTTCTGGGGATTATGATTTGTCTGTATGAGTATTGGGATTGCTTGGGGATTGGGAGAGCTGAAGACTTGTGATGGTGAAGCCATTGGAGATCCAGATGCTGAAGACCAACCTCCAGAGTTGAAGAGGAGATTCTTGCTAGCAGCTGTTGAGGAGACTAGGGTTTAGGAGCTAGGCAGAGCTCTAGATTAGAAAGCTTGTTTCCCAAACATGGAATGCCTTGTCTGCATCCATCCTTTCTCTATGATTCAAAGTCTCATTCAAATACCCACCTCCTTCCTTTGGAAGGATCAGTGAAGGTATTTGAAAGATAGAACTTTTGAGAGAAAACTGTCTGTATAATGTTAACAGTTAATGAACCACCCTTGGTCGGTAATTGACTGTCTAACATTCATTCACTTCATCTTGTTGACTGATATTCCTCTTGGAGATTGAGACTTGAAGAAAAGCCATTGATGATGGAAGACTGATAATCAAATCCCTTGCTTGAAGGCTATGGAGATGGAGATTGATGCTTGCTGAAGCTTGTAGCTGTTTGGAGATGACTTGAAGATAGGTGTTGATTCAGAGCTGTTGTGGCTGTTTATTTTTGTTGTATTTCATTTCTAATGTATTGATTGGTCTTCCTGACTGTATTGTTTGCTGTTAACCTGTTGGGTTGAAAGTGAATCCTGTTCACTTTTACCTATTGTTTTCTAGGTTCGAGGTTGAGTGGGACTCCCTTGCCTCGCTTGTATTGCTGCATCCATGCATTTTACTGCTTTACTGTATATATCTGATATTGTTTCTGTTTCCGTCTATTCCCTTAGGATCTCTGTTTCTCTCTGTGCAAGAGAGGAGCATGATAGACACTAGGTCTTAACCCATGCATGACAACATTAGGATAGTTTGATTCCCTTCGCGACCGTAGGTTAGAGTTCTGTCTTTTCTTTCTCAAAACGAACAGAAAAACACAATAAAAATTTCAAACTCAATAAAAGACACTTCTTTCGTAAAAGAATGTGAACTCATCAAGACGTCATTTTTGTCCGCTTGGACTGCTAATCGGAAAAACCTTTTTCAGAAGGAATAAAATCAACCAATACAAGCTTGTGTCGTACGTGGCCCGAACTACGTTTGCTCTGATATTTCACGATGTGTGGAAGTACGTAGGCATAGGATGCGATATCCTAGCGAGCAACCTTCCCCTCCTTTCCCGTAGGTAGGCGAACTACGTTGACTCTGATTTCTCGTTCCAGACGGGAATACGTAGGCATAAAGTGCGATACTTTGCCGAGTCATTTTATTTTCTTTTTAACCCCAGACCTGTAGAGTAGATAGAATAACAATCAATTCGTACCAGAAAACAAGCGTGGATCCCGTCGAGTACGACGGACGTGAGGGGTGTTAATACCTTCCCCTTGCGTAACCGACTCCCGAATCCAGGTTTTGGTTGCGACGACCATACCTTTCCCATGTTGTGCGAGGTTTACTCTGAGCGTTTCCTTTCCCTCCCGTGGGATAAATAACGCACGATGGCGACTCTTCTGTTCAGCCGGCGCCGATTTTCGCAGTAGCGACACACCTGCATACAATCTTTCCAATAACTGTAGTTTTCACCATTAAAAATTGGTGCTTTATCGTACACCCCTTTTGGTTCGTTAGCCATTTTCTAAAACGTTATATGCGAAGCACTAGATGAATCGATGCTCATGATACCACTTGTTAGACGATGACAATAATCTAGAAGGGGGATTGAAAAAATTACTAATTTTAAACAAAAATCGGCGCTTAAAAATTGTTTCAAAAATGTGCGGAAGCGGCCTCAGATTTAAAATATTCTAAACGAACCGTTATTGATAAGATCGAATAAGTGAAACCGAATGGAATAAAATTGATGAGAAAAAGAAATCAACAATGTTGCCAATCAACCAATTCAAATAATGACCACTTTGAATTAACCAGTTTCTAATAAATTAATAAAATTATAATCGAATTGATAATATTATGAACAGTTTATGTGCGATCAACACGTCGAACACTTGGTGTGCACAACACCCCAAGTTCAATTTCCTATGAAATGATAGTGTAGAATTTTTCATAATTACAATCCAAGTGATTGTAATGAATTTTTAAAACAGATTTTTAGCACTATAAATTAGCAGAAATTTATCGAACAGTTGGTATCACACACACGTTAACAACACAAAGTAAAGAGATAGAGAAAGAGAGAACGACACCAGATTTGTTTAAGTAGTTCTCTTTCGTCCTTGCATCGGGTACGTCTGTCCCCAATTCTAAAATTATAATTGAGATATGTATAATATCAAGTTGCAAAGTTTTGTACAAAAGAAGTTGTAGCCACCATACACTCAAATCTAATTGTTGATGTTGATTCTATTCTCCCCCCCCCTTTATTCTAGCCGAATCAAGTGCATCAAACTATTCGATCAAACCTCCGGTTACCACGACTCACTTGAATTTTTAAGTCTTTCACTCGACTGATTTCGAGCGCAAGACGTTCGACCCCAAATCTTTCAACACAATCCTCCGATTACCACTACTTGCTTGAATGAACTCACAGTTCTTCAAGCCTTTCACTCGGCTGAATTTGTAAAGCAAAGATTCGTGCAAAACCCCCCCAAATCCCACAATATCTTGGAGGATAAAATCCTAACAATTTTATTCAAGAAAATCCCACTGGAATCTCAACCCAAACTAGATATACAAATCCTACGTTTGGATGTTATCACCTCGACAATGCACAACTCAACAAAGATGATTGTGTGTGATTGTTGAATAATGCAAGTGTGAGTATGAAGATGATGAGCAAATTCAATGTCTATTTTCAATTTTCTTGTTGGTTCTTGTACAAAAGATGATGCATACGAATATATATATATATATATATATATATATATATATATATATATATATATATATATATATATATATATATATATATATATATATATATATATATATATATATATATATATATATATATATATATATATATATATATATATATATATATATATATATATATATATATATATATATATATATATATATATATATATATATATATATATATATATATATATATATATATATATATATATATATATATATATATATATATATATATATATATATATATATATATATATATATATATATATATATATATATATATATATATATATATATAACAGAATTAACAACTTTTTGAATCACAAAGATGTAGAAATATAGGCTTAAATGAGCGAGAGGTCGACCTAAACATCCTATGAGTTGACCTGAACATGTCAGAAAGCAATTTTGTACAGAAAAACCAATTGTGCGTCGACCTGAACCAAGGCATGCTTCGACGCATGGGCACTCAAGAACACACAGATTGTTTTTCAATCAGTATGCGTCAACCTTCACATAATTGTGAGTCGATGCAAAGGTGTCAGGATGCCACAAACACTATTTTTGTCAACCTCGAGTCGACCTAAGCCTTGTATGGGTCGATCTAAAGCATCCAAAATGATCTAATGCATAATTTACACATAGAGGATGATCCTATATGCCTAAATTCATGTATGTGGATCATTATGCGCATATTAAAAGGATGAATGCAAGCTAAAACAAAGTGCTAAGGAACCTTGCCCTCACAATATGGTGGTTGATAAATGGAAGATGGATGTTGTTCACATGGTGATGGTGTTATATTGTGGTGTTTTTGTTGTATTCAAAGTGAGTAGTGGCATATGAAAAATGGAGAAGATGGAGAGGACTTGTCTCTTGCTTACTTGGCATGCCATTTCAGCCATAGTTAATGTTTTTACACAAACTAAAGGTAGAGACCAAATGGTTTAATGGAAGTGAAATTAAGGGATCATTATGTAACGTTTTTTTAATTTGAGGATCAAATCGAAACTTCGCTCAAAGTTAAGGGACCTGGGACTAATTATGCATATATAAAAAAAACTGTGATGATGTCATTACAATATACATGATTGACTTATTTAGATAAATTTTAAGATGAGAATCCTGAACCGCCCAAAAGCATCACTTGAGAAATGTCATGTTTTCATTTATTATGGTACAAATAAACATCCTTTTAAAAAAGAATAGTTAAAATTTTTGTATTATAAAAAAAAAGAAAAAAAGAAGAATATTTTCAATGGAATGTCTCTTAAACAGACAAAAATGGGATGTCTCTTAAAATAGAAAAAGAAATATTTCAATGGGATGTCTCTTAAATATTTGTATAGGAATTTTTTTTTGTTTGCAGTATTTTCCATGAAAGGTAGCAAATAAAGTTTTATACATCAACCAAAATGACATTGACCTAATATACGTTGACACTGGAGATCTGTATGGTTACAAAGTAAAGAAAACCAAGCGAAATTTTATGGAGAAATATATAACTGATGTGTCTGTGTTGAAGCCTTGAAAAAGTTAGAGGTTGGTGTAAGAAGATTGAAGTCACTGAAGTTGTATTTTCAGGATGTTTGAAAACTAAAGTTATGTTTAAAGAATGTTTGAAAAATTATGGTTAATGATAGGTCTATATATTTTGTTTGGAAGTAGTATTCATTGCTTTCTATCAATGTAATGGGTTCATAAGAATCCTGTAGTAAAATGTGCCAACTTTTTGTTGAAGTAAATGTGATGTCAATTGTTGTTGGATGTTTTGTTTAATGTTATTTATATATTTTTCAAGTATGCGAAGTGATGGTTTATGTAAATATTAATTTTATCTTCTATTTTATTTTATAATTGGAATTTATATCTGTTAAATAATGTCAATAATATCTATTGCAGTAACTAAAATGGTAACTCATATAACAATTTATTCTAGTTCTTCCAGGTAAAAAACGTGTTATATGAAACACATATCATAGTTAAATTGAATGGTTTTTAGGCATGGAAATAAATAGGTTTTTGAATTATATAAAAAACATGTTATGCTTACATGATTAAAAAATGAAAGTACGATGATATTGCTTTGTAGTGATTCCTCTATTGACATGGAAAATGTCATGTCTACCATAGCAATGCTGAGGGAGGAAATCGGTAGGCGTCTGTATCATGGACAGGCACAACACACAATTTCAACTATGAATGAAGGTCAAGAGGATGGTAATATTCAAGACACCATGAATGAACATGAAGTAGATTTGAATTTGGAAGATGGTGGAATTTACTAGGAGGTCTTGGTAACAAAATCTATGAAGAAGGGAAAAAATGTTATGGTATGGATCTATAAGAATTTATTTATATTGAAGTTGTTAAGAAATTCTGGAATATTTTCTAATTTTTTTTCTTATATTTAATGTAGAAGAGACATTTTTGAGACATTTCTACTTATGGATTTATCTAAGATGAGTCTTGTTGATGAAGAAATTGGTGATATTTTCTATTGTGAACTTTCTATTGTGAAGTTCACAGTGGATACATAAATCTATATGAAAAATTAATTGGACATGGTTGATATGAGTTTGTGAAACAGAAGAAATTGATGACAAGTGATTTGGTTAGTTTTACCATTTTCCGCTCGACAAATATTTAGTACGTGTTGGTGAAGGCTTTGAAGAATTTAGTGAAAACATTTTGATGATAAAGAAGTATTTGGAAGAATTGGCCATTTGTGGTGAAATTTATTTTATAAATTTGAATATTTTAGAAGACAAATGAAATACCTTGTAGGTGGTCGCAGAGCCATCTCAATCCTTAGGCTTCGCTTTAGGTCCCAAATTTTTAATTTTTTTGACTAGGTTTAAAAATTTTAAATTCTATAATGACATTTTTGGATTTATTTTTATAATTGAGAAAATAAGATAATTAGATAATGTAAAGTTAAAATATTATTGTCTTAATCTTCAACTTTTATTAATACATAATGAAATCTCAGATATTGATGAATTGAATTTATTTACATCACTAAATATCTTAAAAGAAATTATACATGTAGAACATGATACACCAATTGACATACTTAATTATACATGTAGAAAATGTTACACCAAATTCATATATTATGGAATCTTATTTTCAAGGTCATAAAACATGATTTTGATGATGATAACTATTAAAGATGAACATGTCATTGATAATGAAAACAACTAAATTCAAGCATAAAGCTATTAAGGAGTTAAAGATGCAAACCATGAAATTGGGGTTTAATGAACTTGACTCTTTGATTATGGCAAACAAATGGAATATAACTTAAACATAATCTCAAAGTAAACTCCAGAAAATGTCTATAAGGATGAAGCATCTGACAAGTCTTAAAGTATATGAATGTCTTTCTTGAGACGTCTGAGTGAATACATTATTAAAGATAAGGGTTTTTTTCTTCAGAAAAGTGCATTGCTAAATCAACACACACACACACACACACACACACACACACACACACGTACACACACACACACATACACACACACACACACACACACACACACACACAAACACACACACACACACACACACACACACACACACACACATACAAGTTTTCAAACTTATTTTCTCAATAACATATTTCTAAAAATGCTTTGAAGTCATGCCAGAAAAGTCAGGAAATATCATAAAAGATATGTGCAACATTTTGCTTTTTTCAATCGATTGGAACCTTATGGCCAACGATTGGAGAAGATCAAAATGTGCCCTAGTCTATTAGGAAAATGCCTTAATGGATGGTAACGACTAAATATCTTTTCTTACCTTTTTGAGCTTACTAATCAATTAACTCAGGCCTACCAATCAATAGGAACATGGTGCCAATCGATTTAATTTTTTTTTTTGTGCCAACCTCTAGCCTATAAGTAGAGGTCCCTCCCCACATTAAAAATCATCAAGAACTTGATTTCATTTCTCAATTCTCACACTCTCTAAAAAAATTATTTTTGTTTACTTTCTCTTACCAAAAGTTTAACCGAAGTGCTTTTCGAGAAAGTCATTTTGTAATTGAGTAAGATGTAATTTTGGACGGGTAACTTTGTAAGGTCACCAAGGAAGATATATTTTTACCTTTTTTGAAAATTTTATCCACTTAAGGATTGTTTGTTTAGGTTCAACGCTAAACCTGTAAAAAGCTTTGATTTGCGGATTGTGTGATCAAGTCTCCGTTTAGGTTTGAAAGTTCAGCCAACTCAAAAGCTTTCAAGGGTAGAGATCACCCCGTGATAAAATCTCATAGGTTATTGGTTAGCCTACAATAAAAATAAATTTTGTTTAATTATTTGTCCGGTGTTAAAAGCTGGTTTTGGTTCGAGACCAGCCCAGTGGCAAAATCTTACAGGTTCTTGGTTACCTCGGTATAAAACCAAGTTTATGTTCGCGAGCTCATCCCTGTGTTAAAATATATGAAGGTTTATTTGAAACTATAAGGCTAAACTTTCTAAGTTTCTTGTGTAAAGGAGACTAATTGAAGGTGAGAAAATACTTAGAAGGGGGGGGGGGGAGGGGGGTTGAATAAGTATTTATAAAAACTTCTAGCAATAAAAACACAATGATTTTTATCCTGGTTCGTTAAACTTAACTACTCCAGTCCACCCTATCAAGAGTGATTTTCCTTTCTCAAACAAGGACTTAATCCACTATTAATCAACTGATTACAATAGCAATCACTAAGAGCAACTGTTTTTAGTCTTCTCAAGAACTACTGATCCCAAATGGATCTTCTCAAGGAACTATTACAATGAAATGTAAGATAAATACAAGTGTTTGAATGCTTCTAACAAGCTTTAACACAAGAGTGATTTTTCACTTATATTAAGAACAAAAGAATAAACTCAGCAAAGAGAATAAGAATATTTTATGAGAGCTTGTAAGAGTTTCTATCAAAGATTCATCAACTGAAGAAGATGAGGAAGACTTGCTTTTATATGCACAGTAGTCCACAAAGTCTTGACGTTGGAGGCTGTGTACTGAAAAGGCCTGAACCTTTTTGTCTTCACATCACATGACCTTTCCTGGAAGTAGAATGCACAGAGAAATGATTTTGGTCTGTGCTCTAGTGTCAAGCATGAAAGAGGAAAGAGTCGTTGAGCCAAATCAACTGATATAACTTTGAATTCTTCTTCAACAAGTATTTCACTTCAGCAAAAAAAACATCAGAGTCTGCGTGATCAGAGTCTTGGATGCCCATCAGAGTTTGCTGAATCAGAGTAATGCAGCAAGTGTGCTTCAGCGTGTAGTTCTATCAGAGCAGAGTTTTATGAATCAGATCCTCAGTACATGCAGCGTGTAGTGCTCTCAGAGTCTTCTGAAAAACTGTGCTTCTTAACTCTCATACAAAGATCTTCAATGCTTTAGAGTCTTTAGATCTTTCAGAGTCTTCTGCTTCAGATCCTTCTGCAGCTTCTTCTTCAGATTCTTCTGTAGCTTCTGCTTCAGATCCTTCTGTAGACAGCGCTCAGAATCTTCTGCAGGCAGCATTCAGATTCTTCTATAAGATGATTCTGACTCTTCAGAGCCTTCCATAGTTCCATGTTCAGATTAATTTGCTCTTATATATATATATATATATATATATATATATATATATATATATATATATATATATATATATATATATATATATATATATATATATATATATATATATATATATATATATATATATATATATATATATATATATATATATATATATATATATATATATATATATATATATATATATATATATATATATATATATATATACTTTAACATCTGCAGCAAATATTCATGAACAAATTTTAGAGTATATAATTCTTTAATACAAAATTTCATAAGAGTTATCATCAAAACATAGAGATATTACTAAGAAACAATCTGTGTTCTTACAATCTCCCCTTTTTTGATGATGACAAAACATGAGAAATTTTGTTCAATAAAAAGCAATAATTATAACTCCCCCTGAGATTAAGAATCTCCCCCTGAAATGAATACTCTAAAGGAAAAGAATACTTCCCTTTTTGCTTGAGTGTATTTCAGAATCAGAGTCTGATGACTTCTTTCAAACACAGAGTCTGGTTTTTCGTTTAGAATCAGAGTACAATTTGCTTCAAGAATCAGAGTCTGGTTGGGTAATTCTCAGGATAAATTCAATGAATTTATTTTGTCAGATGAAACAATAGAATCTGAAAGACTTAAATTCAAAGATAGTTAATAATATGTCTGAATTTAGTTTTAGTATTTGCTTATAGATTGAACAATCAGATTCTTTTTCTCCCCCTTTATGTCATAATCAAAAAGATGTGTAAAGACAAAAAAGATAACAGAAGAAAAGCAAAACAAACATTTTCATTCATTCAGAGGGTTCACATAACATATGATAAAAAAACAAGCAAAAGAAAACAGATGCAAACAATAGTGCAAAAAACATGAAAAGAAACTAAGGCTGGCGAGATGCAATCAGGGTCAGAAGATCTGTGATCTTTGTAGTAGACTCTTCTTGCTTGGCCATCCAAGTCTTAATCTCTTCAGTGGTTTGTTCTTGTTTGATCATCCAGGACTTGATTTCCTTAACCTCTTTCACAAGTTCTGAATTGTCAGTCTTCACTTCAGATTCAGACGCATCAATGTCCATATCAGATGCAACATCTTCAGATGGAGAGTCTTCAGCAGGAGCAGCTTCCAGAAGCAGCACTGGTGGTTTGGGAATGCTCAGTAGAGTCTGCCTGACCAATTCAACAAACTTTGCCTTAGCATCTTCAGCACAGACTGCTTTGAGATGAAAAGCCACAACGTTGAACTTAGAGATAAATTTATCCCAAGCAGCTTCAGACTTAACATGATCTATACTGAACAAACACTCTTCTTCCACACGTGCAATCCCTATACGAACTTCCTTTTTGAAATTCTCAAACAATTTATCAACATCTGATCTAGGGATGAGGTAAAGGTATTCCTCAAGAGTCACTTTTTCAGCAGATTCAGAGTTTGGCTGAGGTTGTTCACAAGTGGTATCAGGAGGTGTTGGATCAGATGGTGGTTGTTCAGATGGTTGAGGTGCAGATGGTTGAGGTTCAGATGGTTGAGGTGCAGATGGTTGAGGTTTAGATGGTAGTGGTATGGTGAGTTGAGGTGTAGGGGTTGTTGAAATTTCAGCTTCAGATGATGAAGGTTGAAAATCTGAGAGGTTGAATTTGGAGCGAAGTGAAAGTCTACGATTGATTTGGTCAGATGCTGATAGGTCAGAAAATGTAGGTTTGAATGGATCAGGAATGTGTAAACAGAAGGGTGAGTGAACTTCTGATTCAGAATCAGATGATTCAGTGGAGTGGCATGAGGTGGATGACAAGACAACCATGGTTGCAAGTGGTTGCAAATCAAGAATGTCATTAGATGATTGAAAGATAGAGGGTTCTGGAACAGGTAACGATTGTTCTATTATTGAGGGTTGTTCAGATGGTGTTGGTTGGGGAGGTTCAGATGAAATGGGTTGAGATTGATGTTCTGGTGGTTGTTGTTGTTGTTCTGGTTATGGTTGTTGTTGTGGTTGAGGTTCTGGCTGAGGTTGTTCTGGTTGTTGATGTTCTGGTTGTGTTTTTGGTTGAGGTGGTTCAAATGGAGTTTGTACAGAAGATGGTTGAGAATGTGTAGGTTGAGATGGAGAGGGTTCAGATGAATGAATCCCAGATGATGGTGGTACAGATGATTGTGGTCTAGAAGGTGATGAAGGAGGTGAAGATAATGAAGAGTGAATGGTTGGTATTTGATCAGATGTTAATACCTGTTTGATAATTTCTCTAATGTCTTCCAGACTTGCTTCTGGAGGAGTTG
Organism: Lathyrus sativus; assembly: GCA_963859935.3. Lineage (NCBI taxonomy): Eukaryota > Viridiplantae > Streptophyta > Magnoliopsida > Fabales > Fabaceae > Lathyrus > Lathyrus sativus. The sequence continues at coordinate 189,426,188 of OZ012735.1, read as the reverse complement.
GTTTCACTTTCTTTACCTTCAGAGGCTTAGCAGCAGCTTCAGAGGCTTTTCTCTTAGGCTGAGCCTCAGATCCTTCTTCAACAATCTTCTTCGAACTCCTTTCTCTAAGAAGATTAGGCAGAACTTCTCCTTCCTTCTGGACGATGTTAACAGGCTGAGGAACACCAGTTAACAAACAATCAACTATGTAGGATAAGATGATCTCCCTTGGTTCGTTAGCACTGAACATTGGAAAATCTTCAACAGGAATCCTTCTGTTGCTGACATTCTTAGTAACAATTTTCTTAGGTTTGCTGGCAAGCTCTGTGATGACCTTCATCCTCTTCAGAGTATTGCCATTGATGATAGAACCTATGACATAGGACAGATCCTCTGTCAATCCAGCTTCATACAGATGTTCTACCAGACGATTCTCAGTCAGAATATCTGATATCAGTCTTCCCATAGGAATCCAATTCCTAACTTTTCCAGTGTTGACTCTTACTTCTTCTCTTGTTTCCTTTATATGATTCAGAAGATGACTAAACAGAAGATAAGGCAAGTCCACCTTCTTTCCCTTGCTCATACAGAACATGAAGTAGAGTTGTTCAGCACTGACATAATCTGGAGAATTTGATGATTTTCTGTGAAAGATGGAACTCATGAAAATCTTGGCCCAGATCCTGTAGACTGGCTTCAGTTCCCTTACTTTGCTAGTTGGTTCCCCAGAAATACTAACTTCTTGAAACACATCAGCAAGATCCACACGAGCAGATTGTAGACTGGTTTCACCATCAGTTTCAGAGTACCCAATAAGTTGTCTGATCAGCTTCTCAGTAATCACAATCTCCTTTCCAAGGACAGAAGAATGGATGAATTTAGGGCACACCTGAACATGTATCCAGAATTCTTTCACCAAAGTTGGATAAACAGGACCCATAAGCCTATCAAAACACTTTGTCCAACTCTGAGTTTGAATGGTTGAAGAAAGATTAAACCCATTTTCTTCAATGGAATCAAAATCTACAAAGCATTCACTCAGAACTTCCAGATTTACAGTTGGAGTGAGAAGGGTTCTCACAGGTTCCTTGTACGCTTCAGCATTAGGAGAAGAAACAGCAGTGGTTGATTGCATCTAAGCAGATGTTGATGAAGAAGATGCCATTGTTGTTCTTGAGTGAGAGGTTTTAGGTTTAGGGTTTAGATGAAGAGCAAAGAGAAGACAGAAATGCATAAAAGGTTCGTGAGGTGAAAAGTGTGAAATGGTGTGATTTGTGGTATTTATAGATAAAATCAGGCACACAAATAGTCACATAAGCACGCTTCACATAACATTAAATGAAAAAGTAAAAACATCATTGCACAACATTTATGATTCTGACAGATGGGGGGAAAATCAAGAAAAATCAGATTTTCAAAGCAATACCTCAAACGTTAATTCAGTAAGGTGCACTCTACCTTTCCAGATTCTGAGCTACACGTGTTTGCTTGCATGTGCTTCTGAAATCTCTTGAGAAATGAAACGTTAGCCAACGTTCAGATCCTCTGAGCATTGTTAGTTCAAATTTACACAAATAAAATAATTCAAGAAAATGAATAAATTGACAGATGAAATACATCAGAGCATTAAACATTTTGCATCTGAGAAGTTTGCCTCTGATAAATATTATTCTGGACAAAAAGCCATACCAATATTTTTCAGAATAAACTTGAACCTATCTTCAGCAAGGGGTTTTGTAAAAGTATCAGCCCATTGATGATCTGAATCAACAAAGGCTAAGTTTATAATACCCTTCTGAACATAGTCTCTGATGAAATGATGCTTAATTTCTATATGTTTTGCCTTAGAGTGTAAAATTGGATTTTTAGACAAACATATAGCAGAAGTATTATCACAGAAGATCGATACGTTACTCTCAAAGATCTGATAGTCTTCTAACTGACTTTTCATCCAGAGCATCTGCGTGCTACATCCAGCAACAACAATGTATTCTGTCTCTGTTGTAGAAAGTGCAATTGTGGGTTGCTTCTTGCTGTACCATGAGATCAGATGACTTCCAAGGAACTGACAGCTTCCAGAATTACTTTTACGCTCAACTCTGTCTCCAGCATAGTCAGCATCACAGAATCCAACTAATGTATATTCATCAGATCTTCTGTAACACAGACCCACGTTAGTAGTACCTTTCAGATACCTTAGAATCCTCTTAACAGCAGTTAAGTGAGATTCTCTAGGATCTGATTGGAATCTTGCACACAAGCATACACTGAACAAAATGTTAGGTCTAGAAGCAGTTAAGTAGAGAAGAGATCTTATCATACCTCTGTAGAGTTTCTGATCTACTTTCTTACGTACCTCTTCCTTACCAAGAGTACTTGTTGGATGCATAGGAGTCTTTGCCATCTTACCATCAGTCATGTTAAACTTCTTCAGAAGCTCTTTAACATATTTGGTCTGATGAATGTAAGTGCAATATGGAGTCTGGTTGACTTGAATTCCCAGAAAGAATCTCAATTCTCCCATCATGCTCATCTCAAATTCAGCCTGCATACATTGAGCAAACTCCTTTCCCAGCATAACATTTGTAGATCCAAATATAATATCATCCACATATATTTGACAAATTAAAAGATCTTTCTTAAATGTTTTACAGAAGAGAGTTGTGTCTACTTTTCCGCTGATAAAATTTTTCTTCAAAAGAAAATTGCTTAATCTCTCATACCAAGCTCTGGGAGCTTGTTTTAAACCATAAAGAGATTTCTTTAGTTTAAAGACATGTTCTAGAAAATTTTCACTTTCAAAACTAGGAGGTTGGTGAACATAAACTTCTTCTTCTATAATTCCATTTAGAAAGGCACTCTTAACATCCATCTAATACAGAGTGATGTTATGATGTGCAGCAAATGAAATAAGGAGGCGTATAGATTCTAACCTTGCTACAGGAGCATAAGTCTCTGTATAATCAATTCCTTCTTGCTGACTGTAACCTTGAGCAACAAGCCTTGCTTTATTTCTTTCAACTTCTCCTTTTTCATTCAACTTGTTTCTGAATACCCATTTGGTTCCAATTATGTTGAATCCTTTAGGTCTTGGAACCAGATCCCAGACGTTATTTCTTGTGAACTGATTAAGCTCTTCTTGCATGTCAATTACCTAGTCATTGTCTTGCAGAGCCTCATCCACAGAAGTTGGTTCAATAATTGACACCAACCCAAATAATGACGCTTCAGATGATCTGAGAAATGATCTTGTTCTGATTGGATCATTTTTCTTCCCAATGATCACATCCTCTGGGTGAGAGGCCTTGATTCTGGAAGATGATCCTTTGACAATTGAATTTTCAGAAATGTTCAAGTTGTCCATTTGAGAAGCTAAAGGAATTTCATCTGGCGTTGTTTCTGGTTCCTTTATTTTAGCTTTTTCTGCCTCTGAGCCTTCAGAGCCTGTGAAGACTACTTCTCTATCTACAGAACTTTCAAACTGCTTTGGCTTTTCAATGCCAAACTTATCATTAAATCTAACATGTATAGATTCCTCCACAATCTGTGTTTTAGTATTGTATACTCTGTAGCCTTTAGAGCGTTCATAATATCCAAGCATGAAGCACTTCTGTGCTTTAGAATCAAACTTGCTAAGATTCTCTTTAGTGTTCAACATATAACAAATACATCCAAAAGGATTAAAATAAGCAATGTTGGGCTTTCTGTTCCTCCACGATTCATAAGGAGTCTTTTCCAGAAGAGGTCTTACAGACACTCTGTTCTGAATGTAACATGCTGTGTTTATTGCTTCTACCCAAAAGTGCTTTGCCAGATTAGTCTCGTTAATCATGGTTCTGGCCATTTCTTGCAGAGTTCTATTTTTCCTCTCTACAACTCCATTTTGTTGTGGAGTTCTAGGGCAGGAGAAATCATGAGCAATGCCATTTTCATTAAAATATTTTTCAAAATATTTGTTTTCAAATTCGCCACCATGATCACATCTGACTTTGATTATTTTAAAATCTTTTTCATTTTGGACTTGTTTGCAGAAGTCAAAGAACACAGAATGTGACTCATCCTTGTGTTTTAAGAACTTTACCCATGTCCATCTACTATAGTCATCAACAATGACTAATCCATACTTCTTGCCTCTGATGGATGCAGTTTCACTGGTCCAAACAGATCAATATGAAGTAATTCTAATGGTCTGGAAGTAGAAACAACATTTTTTGATTTAAAAGAGGATTTTGAAAACTTCCCTTTTTGACATGCTTCACAAAGAGCATCTGAGGTGAACTTCAACTTAGGAAGTCCTATGACAAGATTAAGTTTATTAATCTGAGATATACGTCTCATATTAATATGCCCCAATCTTCTGTGCCAGGCCCATTGCTCCTCATTAACTGACAAGAGGCATTTAACATTCTGAACCTTAAGTTCTGAAAGATTTATTTTATAAATGTTGTTCTTCCTCTTTCCACTAAATAGGATTGAGCCATCATTTTAACTAATAACTTTACAACATTTTTGATTAAATATTATGTCATAACCATTGTCACTTAATTGACTTATGGACAATAGATTATGCTTTAATCCTTCTACAAGTAAAACATTAGTAATAGAGGGAAGGTTCCCATTTCCAATAGTGCCAGATCCAATGATCTTTCCCTTCTGATTCCCTCCAAATTTCACGTCACCTCCAGATCTAAGCTCCAGACTTTGGAACATAGACCTTTCTCCTGTCATATGTCGCGAGCATCCAGAGTCCAGGTACCATGATTGGCGTCCTGACCTTGCTGCTAAGAACATCTGCAACAGGAATTATTTTACTCTTAGGTACCCAGATCTTCTTGGGTCCTTTTGGGTTAGTTGTTCTGAAGGTTCGTCTAAACTTCTGTTTTTCAACATAAGGTTTATTCTGACTAGCCTTAGATTTAAACACATGAATGTTCTTTTCAGAACGAGTGTGTTTAATATCATTCAAGTGACCAAATTTAAAATGAGAATATAAAGGAGTCTTCTTGATGATAATTTTATCAACAGGTTTTGGATTTAAATCCTTTCCAGAGGAAGATTTATATCCAATTCCTTTTCTGTTATTTCTCCTAACTCCATAGATCATATAAGCCATTTTGCTTCTGTCTATGCTTTTAGCAAGAAACTTCTGAAAGCTGTAGTCATATTTTTCCAAAATATTTTTGCATTCAGACTCAGTTTCAGAATCAGAGTCTTGTTGAGCTAATTCAAAATCATTTTTCATTTTTAAGTTCTTTTCATTTAGCTCATCCACTTCTGATTTGAGAATATTATTCTCAGATACAAGATTGCTTTGACGCTCCTTGTATTTGAGCTTAATATTGTTATAGCTCTTCAGAACTTCTGATAACACTTTGATAAGTTCATCTTTAGTGAGTTTAGCCATTACCTCTTCAGCGTCAGAGTCAGATTCAGAGTCAGATTCAGATCTTGAAATTCCTTCCTCCTGATCTTCTATGTCTGCCATCAATGCTACGTTGGCACATTCCTCTTCTGACTCAGATTCAGATTCAGATGTATCTGAATCATCCCAGGTTGCCATTAGAACCTTCTTCTTCTTATCAAATTTTCTTTTAGGATTTTCTTTCAAAAGCTTTGGACATTCATTTTTGTAATGCCCAGGTTCTTTACATTCGTAGCAGACAACCTCCTTTTTGCCAGATCTTCTGTGTCCAGAAGATTCTTTTCTTTGGTCAGGCTTCCTGAAGTTTCTAAACTTCTTTCCTTTATGCTTCCAGAGTTTGTTTATTCTTCTGGACAACATGGATAATTCATCTTCATCTTCAGATGAGGATTCTTCAGAGCTTTCCTCTATTACCTGCAACGTGTTGCGGTGGAAATACGATGACAAACTATTAATGAGTTTGAATCGCAATTCAATTCACAACCGCTCTTTGATTTATCCGAAGGAAAAGGTCAAAAGAGGGAAAACCTATTTTTGCATCGTAAACACAATGCGGGGGAAGATCTAGGGTTCGGGGGTTGGTTAAATTTAGGGAAGGTATTAGCACCCTAAACTTCTGTAGTACTCTACAGGAACCTTTTGTTCAGATGTTTACTATTTGCTTTATTTATTTGCTTAAGGTATATGTACAAAAGATTAAAAGTTAAAAAGACCTAGGGGTTAATTCTAAGTTTACTCGGCAAGACATCGCATCTTGTGCCTACGTATCCTTACGGGAATGGAATCAGAGTAATCGTAGTTCCCCTCAAAAGGGAGGTTAGAGACTTCTTGACGGTGGTCAAGGTCTCAAGGGGAATAAACATGTCTTAAGGACACGCTTACGCGGAGTGTAGGAACTCCAAATCTCTACGTTGAATTGTTAAGTTGAATTGGGGTTAGGTTAGGGATTCCACGGCGGGAAACCCTAAAATGAGCGCGGCGGCTCTTTGACCTAATGCTAGGGGTAAAATGGTAATTTTGCCTGCGGCGAGGCATTTGTGAAAATTAGGGTTTGTGAGGTTGTAAGGGTTTGAAGTTGAGGACTATTGGCGCGGTGACCAAAAGCTAGACCTAACCTTCGGATGTGTATAGTGTGACAGAATAATTGATGAATGTGTGAGACTTGAATCATGCAAGCAGCAGAATTTTAAAAGCAGAAACGTAAACGCGATTATTGGTTCGCGAGGTTACAACCGAGAAGCAATTACAATAATGATGAAACTTAAATAAAACACAATGTAATAAGCTGCAAAATAAGCACACGCGTTAATGGGCAAAGTCAGACGGTAATTGGACGAGTCATGAGACAAGAGTGCAAGGTTGGAGATTTTTGTTGTTTAAAAGAAAAGGTTTTGATTTAAGTTAAAAAGATGTTTAAACAAAAAAAAAAGGATTTAAGTTTAATTTTCAAAAAAATAGTTTTAAAAAAAAGTTTTACTTTTAATGTTTACTTAAAAAAAGTTTGATGTTATTACTTTTAAAAAATGTTTTTTTCTATTTATTATTTTTTAAGAAAATTCTGATGCTATTTATTTTAAAAGCCATTTGAATATTTAATTAAAAAAGGTTTTAAAAAAACAATTTTAATATGAAAAAAACAATTTAAAAAACAAAAATAAGAAGGAAAATAAAGGGGGTTGGGCCGGTCATCACTCCCGGACCCAACCCGGTTGGTGAGGATATATCAAAACACCAATTTAGGGTTTCAGAACCCTATTATCCCCTTCGCGGCGCCGTTGTGCCTCTCGTTCTTCTCCATGTCCGATTCTCGTCTTTCTTCGTTTGCATGCTTCGTTCTTCTCAACTATCCTGAAACACACACGAAAACATGATTAAATATTGAAACACAGATCCTTGTCTTACTTTTCGAAGGCTTCACTGGCGAGGTTTTGCATTGAAAAGCGATGATGACGATATGGTCTGAGCTTCAAGGGGGTTTGCCCGTTGTTGTACGAAACGGCGCAGGCGGACCTCCTTCGGTGGGTTCTTTTCGTCCTCGCGGTGTTTCTGTCGGTTACGGCGACGATGATGAGGGATCCGCCTCCTCTGAGTCTAGACAGCCTCGTTGATAATCGAGGACGAACTTTGACGATGGTCTCAGCTCTTTATTCGCGGCCGCGTTCTAAACTCTCTCCCGTTAGGGTTTTGTTCGCGATTTTGTCCCCTCTCCCTCTAGGGTTTCTTCGATAAATGATTTCTTCGGCCCCCCTCAAACAGGTTGTGTTACCCCTTTTATATCTTTTCGATTTCTCTTTGGGCTTGGATCATGATTACTGAGATTTGTGCGGATTGAATTTGATTGTGATTTGCGATTTCTCTGATATTATTTCCTTCCTTTTCCAAACTTGATTTGATTTTGTTTTGTGGTAGTTCTGATTCGGTTTAATTGGATTTTCTGGATATTTGCAGATCATGATCACGTTTGGGATACATTGGATATCTGTTTCCTTGATTTTCTTTTGGATCTTTGGTTTACTTTGGTTAACTGTTTCGAACACGCATTAACTTTTCTTCTTCTTCTTTCAGAACTGGTGTCAAGGTTTTGGTCGAACCAAATGTCGAGAAGGGGTATACGGCGATGATGACGCCCTGTCTGAGCCATCGGACCATGATGCTATTGCCATTTAGTTTTGACTCTGATATTGGCTGATGTTATCAGATGCTGATACATTTTTGGATCCCAAACATCATGCTTTTTTCTGATGAGATTGGTTCTATGAGCCACCATCTCGTTTTTCTGATGAGTTTATTGACTTTCCTTTTTCTTCTTTCAGAAAGGAACTGGTGGTGCGGGTACTGCCGGGTCGACGCCGCCGAGAGAGGTCACGCAGTGATGATGATATCTTGTCTGAACTAATATTGCGTGTGGTTTTCGATTATGCCGCGGTTGCCTTTAACCATGTTTCGACAGCTGCTTTTGATAGTCCCTGCTGTGTTCTGTTGAATTTGGTTCAGAACATGATTTCTGGGCTGCTATTTGTGTTACGAGCAAGATAGTGACTGGTTGTTGGTTTTCAGATTGATTGTTTCTGTGATATTATGTTGGGCCATGATGTGCGATAGCTGAGCCCCTGCATTCGGTGCCTTATTCCATGATGCCCCTAGCAGTTTGAGGTAATTTGGTCGCGGGATCTTACTGAAACGAACTGAGCTTGATTCACACTTAGTCTCCTATCTTTGATTAACTTGAACTCGATTTTCTTGCACTTGTTGTTCTATTTTTCGAGCTGGTTCAGCGGCTCGCGAATTGTTGGACTTTTTCTTTGAATTGACTTGAACCTGATTCTCTTGATGCACTTGCCATTCTATTTCCGGATACTGATGCTTTTGATTTTTGCAGAGGAACCACTTGCGGATTTATTGGCTCATTTTCAGATTTGGTTTGCCTGTGGATTCAGTTTTTTGATATGGACTTTGATTCTGATATTATTTGTTGGATTTTTGCAGACAAGTCCTCTTTCTGATTTAGGACATCCGTATGGTTTGGATTTTCTACATTCAGTTGTGGATTATCCATGGATCTAATTAGCAATCTGTTGGCATCCGGATTTACTTGATAGATTCCAATTACGTATTGGTTTCGAAGCAATCTTTCGGCAAACTATTCAGTCCCTACTTCATTTTACTCTTCATCTCTCGGTTGCCCCTTAGATAAGAACAGATGTTACCTGATCTGACACTAATGGCGCGGATCGGTAACGGGGGTAGGACGCAGCTTCGGTTGTGCCACTCCCGGCACTCGATGATGATGATGTTCTGAGAGTGTCAAATTATTTCTTCTGACATTTCCTTCTGCTTTTCTTTGTTTTCATTGTGCAGGTAATCGGATAGCGAGTGACGAACGCGAAGCATCAACACGAAGCCCACATGACTTAGAACTTTAGGAAATGCAATTTTTATTTCTCTTTTGTAACTTGTAATAAAAAGTGTTATGAATAAATTCAATAATATTCTTTATCCAAATTATTTCCTCTTTGTAAATCATGATAAAAATATTATGAATAAACTTCCAATGTTCTATCCAAATTCACTTTCTCTTTACAAATTGTAATAATAATAATAAAATATTATGAATAAAATTCACATATTCTATTAAAATCACTTTTCAATTTCTTTTCCATGATTTAATTTGCTGCAAACACCTCAACATCCGATTAAACCTCACCGGTCAAATATCTCCGAATACAGGTTAAAATTAATTCGATCCAATCTTGCATAATAAGATTAATCTCTCCATATACCTTCAACATGAATAAGTTCCATTAATCAGTCGAAATTTTCACTGCTTTCCCTTTAAAATGAACTGGAAGATAGAAGAATGAATTCTTGTTAAAACCATGTTCCACAGATCAGATTCTCGCATCGCCTTGAACCAAACCAAATTGATATCTTAACATAATCAACCCACGTGACAAGATAAACCTCTCAGAAATCCAATGACGACAGAGTCTCGGCCCATTGAATTAATTACTAGCATTAACATGAATTTCAGTTTACTCTTAAAGAACCCGGAAACGGAAGCTCTGATTACCCCATAAAATCTAGGCAACGAACCCTCCATAAAAACAGTCAACAAATGATGTATAAATGACCACTTTGCCCTTTTCATAGTTAACGCGCACCTGATGTAGTTCCTGCAAAATAAACACACTACATAACCTGTTAATAGTTAGCGGATGCAACAATGGATGTCATGCTATATGAATAGACTAATCTGAGGGTAAAAATTTGGGGTATGACACAAGGCTTTAGCAGATTTATTAGATTTTAAGGCAATTGACTTACCTTTCTTTTGAGGCTCATCTTCCTCAAGTTCAATTTCATGGCTCCTTAGTGAGCTGATTAGTTCCTCTAAGGAGATCTGGTTCAGATCTTTAGCCATTTTCAGCGCAATCACCATAGGTCTCCATCTGGTAGGTAAGCTTCTGATGATCTTCTTCACGTGATCAGCAGTAGAGTAACCTTTATCCAGAACCTTTAGTCCAGCTGTAAGTATTTGAAATCTGGAGAACATGGCTTCATCAGATTCAGCTTCTTCCATCTTGAAAGCTTCATACTTCTGAATTAGAGCCAGAGCCTTTGTTTCCTTAACTTGAGAGTTTCCCTCATGAGTTATCTTTAGAGATTCAAAAATATCACATGCAGTTTCTCTATTTGTGATCTTCTCATACTTAGTATGAGATATTGCATTTAACAAGATAGTTCTAGCCTTGTGATGATTTCTGAATTCCTTCTTTTGAACTTCAGTCATAGATTTTCTTCTATTTTCTTGCTATTCCCATCAATGAGATGAACATACCCATCTATGACCGAATCCCATAAATCAACATCATAACCCAGGAAGAAACTTTCTATTCTGTCCTTCCAATAATCAAATTTCTCCTCATCAAACATAGGGGGTTTAATGCTGATTCTATCCCTTTCTTCATATTTGTTGTCAGCCATAATAATAACCAAACATATATCGAAGTTTTTCTCACTGGATCTTTTCTGTCACTGTGAAGTGGTAGCACACACAGAACTGGAGCTCTGATGCCAACTGAAGGTGAGAAAATACTTAGAAAGGGGGGGGGGGGGTTGAATAAGTATTTATAAAAACTTCTAGCAATAAAAACACAATGATTTTTATCCTGGTTCGTTAAACTTAACTACTCCAGTCTACCCTATCAAGAGTGATTTGCCTTTCTCAAACAAGGACTTAATCCACTATTAATCAACTAATTACAATAGCAATCACTAAGAGCAACTGTTCTTAGTCTTCTCAAGAACTACTGATCCCAACTGGATCTTCTCAAGGAACTATTACAATGAAATGTAAGATAAATACAAGTGTTTGAATGCTTCTAACAAGCTTTATCACAAGAGTGATTTTTCACTTAATATTAAGAACAAAAGAATAAACTCAGCAAAGAGAATAAGAATATTTTATGAGAGCTTGTAAGAGTTTCTATCAAAGATTCGTCAACTGAAGAAGATGAGGAAGACTTGCTTTTATATGCACAGTAGTCCACAAAGTCTTGACGTTGGAGGCCGTGTACTGAAAAGGCCTGAACCTTTTTGTCTTCACATCACATGACCTTTCCTGGAAGTAGAATGCACAGAGAAATGCTTTTGGTCTGTGTTCTAGTGTCAAGCATGAAAGAGGAAAGAGTCGTTGAGCCAAATCAACGGATATAACTTTGAATTCTTCTTCAACAAGTATTTCACTTCAGCAAAAAAAACATCAGAGTCTGCGTGATCAGAGTCTTGGATGCCCATCAGAGTTTGCTGAATCAGAGTAATGCAGCAAGTGTGCTTCAGCGTGTAGTTCTATCAGAGCAGAGTTTTATGAATCAGATCCTTAGTACATGCAGCGTGTAGTACTCTCAGAGTCTTCTGAAAAACTGTGCTTTTTAACTCTCATACAAAGATCTTCAATGCTTCAGAGTCTTTAGATCTTTCAGAGTCTTCTGCTTCAGATCCTTCTGCAGCTTCTTCTTCAGATTCTTCTGTAGCTTCTGCTTCAGATCCTTCTGTAGACAGCGCTCAGAATCTTCTGCAGGCAGCATTCAGATTCTTCTATAAGATGATTCTGACTCTTCAGAGCCTTCCATAGTTCCATGTTCAGATTAATTTGCTCTTAGATATATATATATATATATATATATATATATATATATATATATATATATATATATATATATATATATATATATATATATATATATATATATATATATATATATATATATATATATATATATATATATATATATATATATATATATATATATATATACTTTAACATCTGCAGCAAATATTCATGAACAAATTTTAGAGTATATAATTCTTTAATACAAAATTTCATAAGAGTTATCATCAAAACATAAAGATATTACTAAGAAACAATCTGTGTTCTTACACTAATTTCTTTGATCCATCGTTTGGAAGGATGACTCACCAGTTTTTTCATGTGTTTGGTGTTTGGTTGGAAGTTAACCACAAACTTCATTTTTTTTTGTATAAGAGGATTCAAGATTTCAACCTACTAAAATCTCTTATATTTATTGGATATTCTCAAGAATAATTATTAGGGAGAAGAGTATGTATGTTTCTCTTCTGACTGAACCTTTATAATTGCTAGTGTCTTCTCTCCTTCTTTAACTCTTTATATTTTTTAATTTTATTTTCTGAAATTTTAATTTTTCCTGTATAATTGTAAAATTTTACAAAAAAATTTTTTGAACTTTGATTTTAACTCTAAAAGTTTTTCAAATTCAAGTTTTTCTGAAACACACAATTCACTCCCTCTTGTGTGTGAAGTCACATATCCAACATAAAATAAAATAAAAAAACATGTGCGTACAAAATGTAATATGACGACGGTGAAAAAATGGTCTTTGTAATATTGTGTCACCGAAAGTATATTTTCTAGTAATGAATGAATTGATCCTATATGACTCTATAATATTGATGAAAAAAATATCTCCCAAAGCCATAAGAGACTGGAGCATAATTACTATCCATATTCTACACTTCATTCTTAATTTCCTCTAAATGAGACATTCTAGTGAGATATTTGTAACACCCTTTTCTACCCCAAGAATATTATGGCAAAATAATAGAATTTATCAGAGTAAAATTTTAAACACCATAAAAATCACCTCAAAGGGCGTACATTTCTCAATAAATTCAAATCAAGGTCAATGCTCCGTAAGCAACGGGTTTTCTCAAAATTACTCAAAAGTGTTCAAACGGCAGTGGAACTCAAAAAGGAAAAAATCCAAAATTTTCCTTTTACCGCAAGAAAATCAACATAAAAAAAACTCAATAAAATAATTTGACTCAAGGACCCCAACCTGATGTTACAATATCAGAGCAAGACCCTTTAAGTCAACCAAAACGGCCAACGACCCAAAAACATCAAAAGTCCTCGACGACATCCACGGCTAAACCTAGTTATCTGCACGTTACCCGCGTGGAGGCAACATTCAAACAAGCATAGTGAGTAAAACGATTCATAATAATCAATATAGAAATCAATATATAAAACAATGTCATTTTCATATTCAACATCATCATAATCATCAAGAAACATCAAAGGTCCCAACATTATAAATTACACCAAATTGTCACATAAATGCAAATGCAACAAGACTCATGCATATAGTACCAATCATCACAACTCGATGGAAATTGGACCATCAATCCTCCATAGATCCCCATCAATAGGATCAATTCTATACAAGAACCGAAGCACATCAAAATACCTCACATCCGCATATGGGACTAAAGCTAAAGAAATCAAGGTCCTGAACCGAAGTCCGGATGCAAACGTCAATATCTTCCTCATAATAATCTCATTAGGTGCATCACCATTAATCAAAATAATCATAATAATCACATCATCATATAATCATCAAAACTCATGGAATCAACATCATAAATCATCATAGTTCCTCATGGGAATTCATCATGCAATCATGTATTAATCACATATAAATCACAGTTATACTCATGGTAATGCATCATACATTCATTTAATTGCATAGGAATCACAGTTATACTCATGGTAATTTATCATACATTCATTTAATCACATAGGAATCACAGTTACACTCATGGTAATTCACCCAGAAAATCAAAGCATCATAGTATCAAGACATCACTGAACCATAACATAATTGACTCTCAAACATATTAGATATAAAAATATTGGGAAACCAATTCTTTTGTTTATACCATGTTATAGCCTTGTTAATTAGTTTTCCAATGCTTCAATCGGGAAATAAAACGGACTTACTGATCAAAAGTTACGTCTAAAACGATTTCGACCGAAAACATGAACAGTCGTGACGGACAGCATGCCGACGTTTCTGCGTTTTTCACCGTTGGAGGCCTTCCGGACCTCCAATTTCGATTCCGTAAAAACCAAAACTCTCAAAAAATTACAACCCATTCAACACTGTAATTATCTCAAATAAATTTACAATTTTAACACAATTAAACCATCTAATCATTGTTTTAAGATTATGCATAAAACCTTTAAAATTAAGGGATATAGGTTCAATCCTGTATCATATTTATACCTTTAATTTCCATAATTTCCTTACAACTACACCACGGTCATTAGAGTACTCACTATCTAATTATTCTACAGGGTTAAAACCTCAACAACAGATTTTGGCCACGAAGGCCTAATTTCCTTTACTCTCAAATCAACCTCAAACTTATCATACCATCAGTTCAAATCCCTATACGGTTAAAACCTCAATAATAGATTTTGGCCATGAAGGCCTACTTTCCCTTAAACCCAAATCGACCTCAAACCTCTCAGACCATCAGTTTAAACCCATATACGGTTAAAATATCAATAATATATTTTGGCCATAAAGGCCTAATTTCCTCTATCTAAATCAGCCTCAAACCCTTTAAACCCTTAAGTCAGGTTTAAATACATTAAATCACATATTGAAAACAATGAAGGCAATACTCCTCATACCTTAATTGTCGAATCTAAGCCTTTCTCCTTAATTCTTGGAAACCTCGCGAAACGTTTGACTCAATCCTCTTCCTCAGAGCTCTGGCCTCTATTTCTTCCCTTTTCACGGTCGAACAAGAATGAATCCTAATTCGCCCAAAATTCCTTTTTGTTAAACCTAACTTTGGACCTATAAATTGGGCTTTTCCAATATTACCCTCACTAACTCCTCCTTAATTGTCCAATTTTCCCTTAGTTAACTTATATTTATTTAAGTTAATAATAATACCAATATATTCATATTATATACTATTATTTAAATAAATAACCAAAAATCCATAATTCTCAATATTTCACACCAACCTTCGAAAATTACCAAAAATAAGAATATTTATATTTAAATAAATTAAATAAATATTCTAATAAATTTGGGGTGTTACAACTCTCCCCCACTTAAAAGAATTTTCGCCCTTGAAAATTACCTCAAGGAAACAGAGTCGGATACGACTCCCTCATCTGACCCTCACGCTCCCAAATCCAACTTTCTCCAGCTGGTCCTCCCAAAACTACCTTTACCAAAGAAATCTCTTTACCTTGCAGTTGCTTCACTTCTCATTTATTAATTCGTAGTGGCAATGCCTCAACAGTCAAATTATTATCATCCATCTGAATCACATATGATGGATCTGGAATGTACTTCCTCAACTGAGACACATGAAACACATCATGTAAATTCGCAAGCGACGACGGTAAAGTAGTCTGACATGCGACTTCTCCCACGCTTCCGCTGCGACACTCTGATACGGACCAACAAAACACGGTGTGAGCTTTCTGGACTTCAAAGCTCGGCCAACACCAGTTACCGGCGTAACTCTTAAAAACACGTGATCTCCTTCATGGAACTCAAGTGCTTTCCTTCTCTTATCATGGTAACTCTTCTGACGAATCTGCGACACTTTCATCTTTTCTTGGATCATTTTGATCTTTTCAGTCGTCTCTTGCATAATCTCAGATCTGAGTACAACACTCACTCCTGATTCATACCAACATAAAGGAGTCATACATCTCCTACCATAGAATGCCTCATATGGTGCCATTCCGATACTAGAATGATAACTATTATTGTAGGTAAACTCAATCAACGGTAAATGACTATCTCATGATCCACCTTGATCCAATACACAAGCTCTTAACAAATCCTCTAAAGACTGGATAGTTCTCTCTGTCTGTCCATCCGTCTGCGGATGATAAACAGAACTCAACCTCAGGTTAGTACCCAAAGTTGTCACCAAACTCTCCCAGAACCTCGATGTGAATCTCAGATCTCTATCAGACACAATACTTGAAGGAGTACCATGCATTTTCAGAATCTCATCAATATACAATTCGGCCAGCTTCTGCAGTGAATAATTGATCCTTATCGGTATGAAATGAGCCGATTTGGTCAATCTATCGACAGTCACCTAAATTGAATCATATCTCTTCAACGTCTTCGGTAGACCTGTCACAAAATCCATAGAAATGATATCCCATTTCCACTCTGGAATATTCAACGCTTACATTAGATCCAACGGTCTTTGATGTTCAATCTTCGACATCTGACAAGTCTAACCAGCATACACAAACTCAGCCACTTCTTTCTTCATCCCTGGCCCTCAAAACATTTTCCTCAAATCCTGGTACCTCTTCGTAGCACTGGTATGGATACTCAATCTACTTTGATGTCCTTCCTCAAGAATACTCTTTTTCAACTCAACAATATTTGGAACATAAACTCTATCACAACATCTCATGATACCATTTTCATTAATCCAAAAATCAACTCTTCGACTTTGATCCATCAAATTCAACCGATCTACCAACTCAAATTAGATTTCTGGCCTCCTCGAATCTCATCAAGAATACCACTAGTAAGCTTAAACATACCAAGCTTAACTCCATATGAAGACTCTTCACAAACCAAACTCATATCATGAAATTGCTCAATCAGTTCTAACTCTCTTACCATCACCATCGGTATATGCAAAGATTTCCAAATCAATGCATCAGCTACCACATTTGCTTTACCTGAATGGTAATTCAAACCAAAAGCATAATCCTTTAGAAGTCCCAATCATCTCTTCTGCCTCGCATTCAATTCTTTTTTATCAAAGAAATAGTTCAAACTCTTATGATCACTAAACACCTCAAATCTCGAACCAAACACATAATGCCTCCAAAGCTTCGACACAAACACAATAACAACCAACTATAAATCATGCGTCAGATAATTCCTCTTATGCACTTTAAGTTGTCTTGAAGCATAAGCTAAAACTTGTTGATGTTGCATTAACACACCTCCCAAGCCCATCAATGAAGCATCACAATATACAACAATTGTTCTGCCAGATTCGGCAAAATCAAAACATGAGCTGCTGTCAGCCTCCTCAAAAGCTCTTAAAACTTTATTCACACTTTGCATCCAAAACAAAATCTTGAACCTTCCTAGTCCACCGTATCAATGGCAAAGATAACTTGGAAAAATCCTTCAATGAATTTTTGATAATAATCTGCCAGCCCAAGAATACTTCTAATCTCAAAAACAGGTTTTGGAGCTTCCCATTGTGATACAGCTTCAACCTTCAACATATCAACCGCAATAACTCTACTCAAGATCACATGACCAAGGAAACTCACTTCCTTCAACCAAAACTCACACTTTGACAATTTTGCATACAACTACTTCTCTTTCAACATTGATAACACAATTTTTCAGATGCTCAACATGATCTTCTTTACTCTTAGAATATATCAAAATATCATCAATGAACACAACTACAAACTTGTCCAAATAAGGATGGAAAATCTTGTTTGTGTACTCCATAAATACACATGGTGAATTAGTCACACCAAATGGCATCATGAAATACTCATAATGTCCATACCTTGTTTTGAAAGTTGTCTTCAGAATATCATTAGGCTTCACACGAATCTGATGATACCCATATCTCAAATCTATCTTACTGAACACACTTGCAACAACCAACTGATCCATAAAATCATCAATCCTTATAAGTGGACACTTACTCTTGATATTCACCTTGTTCAATTGTCTATAATCCACACAAAGCCTCACAAAACCTTCTTTCTTCTTAATCAACAAAACTGGTGCACCCTACAGTGACACACTCGAACAAATGAATCTCTTCTAAAGAAAATATTCAAGTTGAATCTTCAACTCTTTCAATCCCAATGTAGACATACGATATGGAGCCATCGATATCAGACTAGTTCTAAGAACTAAGTCGATCGCAAACTCCATTTCACGTTCTGACGATAAATCACTTATCTCACTAGGAAACACTTCTGGACAATCACAAATAATTGGCACACCACCAACTTCCCCACTTTATTAATACTCAAAGTTTTCATCAAAATAAACGTCTCAGCACCATCCTGCACCGACTCACCAAAACAATCTGTAAGCACTTAGTTTAACTCAAAACAATTCACTACACACGCCATCTAAGCTTGCAAGACACGTCTATCCCATCCAACATGACTTCGTCTACTATCAACAAGAGATTAAGGGTGATCAGTTCCTCAATTTTTCAATAGACAGCCGAAAATCATGATGAGTCATAAACCATCTTTACCAAACTATAAGAGCGTTCTTCGACACACTGAGCCACCACTCCACACCTGAAGCATCCTGGAGAAGCACAAGCTTCTCCCCCACTCGTTTCATTCCCATTTCTACAGAAAAAGGTTAGAAAATAAACGTGTATCGATAGTTTTTTCACACACATGTCGCATACTAGGGAACGATTAACATTAGACAACTTGGTCGGACGGACGGACCTGCTTTGATATCACTAGTGTAACACCCTTTTCTACCCCACGAATATATTGGCAAAATAATAGAATTTATCAGAGTAAAATTTTAAACACCATAAAAATCACCTTAAAGGGCGTGCATTTCTCAATAAATTCAAATCAAAGTCAATGATCTGTAAGCAATGGGTTTTCTCAAAATTACTCAAAAGTGCTCAAATGGCAGCGGAACTCAAAAAGACAAAAATCCAAAGTTTTCCTTTTACCGCAAGGAAATCAACATAACAAAAAATCAATAAAATAATTTGACTCAAGGACCCTAACCCGATGTTACACTATCAGAGCAAGACCCTCTAAGTAAACCACAATGTCTAACGACCCAAAAACTTCAAAAGTCCTCGACGGCATCCACGGCTAAACCTGATCATCTGCACGTTACCCACGCGGAGGCAACATTCAAACATGCAGGGTGAGTAAAACGATTCATAATAATCAATATAGGAATCAATATATAAAAAAACTTCATTTTCATATTCAACATCATCATAATCATCAAGGAACATCAAAGGTCACAACATTATAAATTACACCAAATTATCACATAAATGCAAATGCAACAAGACTCATGCATGTGGTACCAATCATCACAGCTCGATGGCCACTGGGCCATCAATCCTCCATAGATCCCCATCAATAGGATCGATTCTATACAAGAACCAGAGCACATCAAAATACCTCACATCAGCATAATGGGGCTGAAGCCAAAGAAATCTAGATCCTGAACCGAAGTCCAAATGTACATGAATGCATGATGCACATGTCAATTTCATCCTCATAATAATCTCATTAGGTTCATCATCATTCATCAAAATAATCATAAGAATCACGTCATCATATAATCATCAAAACTCATGGAGTCAATATTACAAATCATCACAGTTCCTCATGGGAATTCATCATGCAATCATTATTAATCACATATAAATCACAGTTATACTCATGGTAATTCATCATACATTCATTTAATCACATAGGAATCACAATTATACTCATGGTAATTCATCATACATTTATTTAATCACATAGAAATCACAGTTACACTCATGGTAATTCACCCAGAAAATCACAGCATCAAAGCATCAAGACATCACTGAACCAGAACATAATTGAATTCCCAAACATATTAGATATAAAAATATTGGGAAACCAATTCTCTTATCTATACCATGTTATAGCTCTGTTCATTAGTTTTCCAACGCTTCAAACGGGGACTAAAACAGACTTACGGATCAAAAGTTACGTCCAAAACGATTTCGACCGAAAACATGAACAGTCGTGACAGACAACATGCATAATTTTTTGTGTTTTTCACTGTTGGAGGCCTTCCGGACCTCCAATTTCGATTCCGTAAAAACTCAAACTCTCAGAAAATTACAACCCATTTAACACTGTAATTATCTCAAGTAAATTTACAATTTTAATACAATTAAACCATCTAATTATTTTTTTAAGATTATGCCTAAAACCTTTAAAATTAAGGGATATAGGTTCAATCCCGTATCATATTTACGCCTCTAATTTCCATAATTTCCTTACAACTACACCATGGTCATTAGAGTACTCACTATCTAATTACCCTACAGGATTAAAACCTTAACAATAGATTTTGGCCACGAATGCCTAATTTCCTTTACTCTCAAATCAACCTCAAACCTATCAGACCATCAGTTCAAATCCTTATACGGTTAAAACCTCAATAATAGATTTTGGCCATGAAGGCCTACTTTCTCTTAAACCCAAATCGACCCCGAACCTGTTAGACCATCAGTTCAAACCCCTATATAGTTAAAACCTCAATAATATATTTTGGCCATGAAGGTCTAATTTCCTTTATCTCAAATCAGCCTCAAACCCTTTAAACCCTTAAATCAGCTTTAAATACATTGAATCACATAGTAAAAACAGTGAAGGAAATACTCCCCATATCTTAGTTGCCAACTCTAAGCATTTCTCCTTGATTCTTGGAAACCTCGCGAAGCTTTTGCCTCAATCCTCTTCCTCAGAGCTCTGACCTCTATTTCTTTCCTTTTCACGGTCGAACAAGAGTGAATCCTAACTCCCTCAAAATTACTTTTTGTTAAACCTAACTTTGGACCTATAAATTGGGCTTTTCCAATATTACCCTCACTAACTCCTCCTTAATTGTCCAATTTGCCCTTAGTTAACTTATATTTATTTAAATTAATAATAATACCAATACATTCATATTATATACTGTTATTTAAATAAATAACATAAAATCAGTAATTCTCAATATTTCACACCAACCACCAAAAACCACCAAAAATACGAATATTTATATTTAAATAAATTAAATAAATATTCCAATAAATTTAGGGTGTTACAATATTCATCATTCACAAAAGTTATAAGTTGTGGATAGTTCTCATCCACAAAGAATTGATTCACTGAGTTGATAACATATATCCTTATTATATCTCAATAGGAATGGAAAAAACATCCCCTAAACCCATCAGGGACTGGAGTAAAATTACTATCCATATTTTACACTACATTCTTAATTTCCTCTATATGAGACATTCATTATTCACAAAAGTTACAAGTTGTGGGATAATTCTCACTACAAGATTATACGATTGCAATCGAAGATCATATGTAACATGCATCATTAATTTAACTTTGTACCATGTTAATTTCATTAAAAGCTTGAGTTAATTTTATATGAATATTTCTAAATATCTCTTTGTTCCATTCTTAATAGACATATAACAACCAACCACATCAGTATTCTAATTATATTTTCTAAAGCATTAGTCTATTTGTATGGGATGAAGATCTTCTATATTGTTTAGTTGATTCTCTCGTGAAAATAGTCAAATTGGATCAAGATGATGCCTGGGTTTGGAAATGTGATAACTTGTGAAAGTTTTTGGTTAGTTCTTCCTATGAGTTTCTCTCTACCTTTGTTCATGGCGGTGCTTGTAGGGATGACCGGGTAATCATGGGGATGGCTAGATGCTTGTAGAATCGGATGTTTTCCAATGTCATTATTTTCTCATAAACAATTGTTCCAATATGAGTTGCGTAATACCCTATTTTTTACCCCTAAGATCCCACATATCATTTGCATCTCATTCCACAAACAAGATCGTAAGCTTTGCTTCTCTTGCCTTCCTTTGTGTGTTTATTCTTGAGGGAGATCACCAGACACTCCTGCTTTCTTGTTTGTTTGATATTTGTGTATGTTTATGTTTACTAACCATTAATTAAAATCAAAAAAAATGTTTGTTTTTCCTTTACTAACTTTTTCAAGAAGAATTTGGATCAAGGATATCAAATACTAGTCCCTCAGCTCGAATGAATTTCATCTGAACAAAGTCAAAGTTGATATGTAAATAATTCAAAATCATATGATCAAGAGTTTCCCAAGATTTGATTGATAATTATTCAAGAGACTCTAAGGTTCATGTGTTTACTTATATACCTTCTTTGACAAGCAAAAAGAATCTAGCCAGAGTCAAGACAACACATCAAAAAGCATTTTTTCACAATATTTTCATGTGGTAGTTGATTATCAATATTAGGGTAATCGATTACCCTATGCGTTTTTTGTGAAAATCTGCCAAATTAAAATTCTGCAGCATTTTTGGCACCAAATTCAAATGTTTCATCATGAGAATATTTTAGATCACTTCATTTTAATTCCCCTACCTCGTCATAATTAATTCCCATCACACACCTTTACTAATCACCATTTGATCTTGATTTTGTCTCCAAATTCAAATTCCAAGCCTAATTTTGGTTCCAAACCAAACTCCAATCCACCAAAATTTCCAAGATTAAATCCTATAAATAGAGGTCTCATTTCATTCATTGCACAAGCTTTTGATAGCCCAATTTACCTTGTAAAATTCCTTCTTGACTCTCTCAATTTTCTCCAACTACCAAGTTCACCAAAGCTCTTTCTTCCTTTGAAAGTTAGTAAGTTCATCATTAGAACTTACTAATCTTTGAGCTAGACCTTTATCTATTCACTTTTTCATCATCAATTTCTGTAAATCAAGGCTTTGGAGTGTGATTTTTGAAGTTGATTTGAAGAATTTTCATATTTGAACCGGTAATCTCTTGATCAACCATTGTTGTTCTTGATATATCCTTCACAATGTGATCTATTATTGATTTTTGTTGCTTGATCTTTCAAATTGTGTTCCATTGGTGTTGTTTGCTGTTATTTTTCTTGAATTTTTATGCTCAATTGCATCCTTGATCATGAGGTGTTTGAAGAAATGATTAATCAAGTTTTGCACATTTTTCAAATGGATTTGTTGTTGTTTTAGCAGTGGTAATCGATTACCTTCCTAAGGGTAAGCGATTATACAGTGTTCTTTTTTCCATTTTTGCTTTGTTTTGGGACTATTTTGGTTCTTTCTTCTTCTTCTTCTTCTTCTTCTTCTTCCATTTCCCTTTGGTTTTTGCTTTGGAATACACTTTCATAGGCTCTTTTCCTCTTTAAATTCATTGGACTTAAGGTGTAGATGAAGTTGGATAAACATTCACTAACTCAAATCTATCTTTAAAGTGATTTGTTCAATTCATTTTAGGTGCTTTAGTTAATGATATGTTTAGTGTTTTAATCCACCAAGATGAGTGGATGAAATTAAATATGGAATGATCTTGAAATTGTAATTCAATTTGGCATTCCCTCTCCTCTTCTCTTTTTATTTTGATCAATGAAAATCTTTGATATCGTTGAAACTTATTTCAAGTTCTTGATGGAGATGAGATTGTTATCAATTTTCTTTTCGTGCGATATTGCTTTCGGAGAGTGATCTACATATCACTTCTCTAACATGCATTAGCACTAACGTTTTTATTAATCGACCTCAGATAGTCATGATTTCTACATAAACCCGATTACGATTGCTTAACATAGCGCTAAATTGTCCCGTAATCGGAAAGTGATCATTTGTGCCTCAAACTTATGTTTGAAAGTCCAAGTATGGTTGATTATTTGTCTTAGGTACATTACTTATGAAACTTGTTTTTAGGAGACTTTGATTTTATCAATCCTCTAATGAGTCTTCATTAACTTTGGCCTAAGTATATGAGTTAACCATCGTTAATCATTTGTTCTAACAACTAATCACTAACTCACTAACAATATTATTGTACTAATTTTGTTTATGTTTCCTTCTCACTCTCTATCTCTCTTTTATTTTTATGCTCCATTATTATCATCTCATATCATATTATTGCTTGTGCTTCCGCTCACTTTTCTTTTGTCTATTTGGACCATATCTTGTTCAAAACTCTAATAAAGGATTAAACCTCTAAAAAAAACTTGGTGCTCTTAATTTTGTGGTTATGCTCATGGATGGACTTAGACCTTAGACCTCTTGGAAAATTCTTGGACCCTAGGACTTAGAGTTGTTAGACAACGACAATGATCTAGAAGGGGGTTTGAATAGATCACTTATCCTTAAACAGAGTCTGCGCTTATAATAAATTGGATTTTAAAAATTTTAAGCAGAAGAAACCGAGGAACCACGATCGTCTAAACGAACCGTTACCAAAAAGATCGGATATACGCTACGCCTATATGGAATACCGATAAAGATGAGAAATTGAATCAATAGTTTAAACATAAATCAATATGATTTTTGGTCACTCAAAGTTGTTCAATTTCCAATGCTTGTGAAAAATAAACACAAATTGAAAAACACCTCAAAACATTTGTATTCAATCAATTTGTCAAACACTTGGTGTGCGAGGCACTCCAAGTAAAATTCACTAAGTAAATATAGTGCTAAGTTTTTCCCATTACAACCAAACGGATTATAATGAGTTTTCTAAATGTGTTTTAGCACTACAATAAACTAGAACTTTAGTCAACCAATTTGATTGCACATAAACGTAAAATTCAGAAATGAAAATAGAAAAGAGAGAGAACAACACCAATTTATTGAGGCAGTTCCCCCGTCGTCCTCGCTCGGGGTAAGTCAACCCTCAATTATAAAAATAGAATTGAAACCTATATATAGAACCTGTTGCGAATTATTTTTACAAGAGAAGCAGTAGAAATCAAAAACTCAATCCTAAACATTGATGCTGAACCTATGCCTTTTCTTCCCTTGATCCAAGATGAATCAAGTCCTTCAAATGTGATGAGTAAATCTCTGATTGCGACACCACCTTTGAACAACCCAACGGTCTTCAATTCTTTTCCTGGCTGATTTCAAACACCCACAATTTGAACCCAAAACTTCCTTCCATAATGTTGCACCCCAAATTTTGACCCCTTAGATTCTCATTATCATTTTAGGAGCATACTCATAAAATTATCTAACCCTAACCCAGTGCAAGTTTGGCTTTGTCAAGTTACAGATGAATCAGGGTTTTGTAAAGTCGAATCGAAGCTTCGGGGTTTGTGATCAATAAAAGTTTTAGGCTAATTCAATCATGAAACAAGATCAAGGGTATCATATGATGTCAATTGAGAATCCAATTTGAGGTTGTTACCCTAGAATCAAGAACAGTGCATTTCAGGGTACCCGATTAGGGTTTTTGACCAGTAAAAGTCAACTGTAGTTTGGCTTTGGTGTTAGAAGGTGTTTTAATGGTGGTATTATGATCCATGAAGTTCATATAGCTTAATAAAGTTCATTCAAGAAGTTTCAAAGTCTCAGGAGGTCCAGAGCGTCAACAGACGACTCGGTAGTCACCGATCGATCGTACGGTTGACCGGAAAGTCAACTCTTCAAATTTAAGGAATTGGGCTTCAAAGTGTGAATAAAAAATGTTCCTTATATCATATTGCATTTTCCTATCAATTTTCATGACCATTGGATCAAGGATGAAGGAGTAATCGAAAAATCGGGAAATTAGGGTTTTGAAAAGGGCTAAATCATAACTCCTTAACCACACATCCAATTAAGTTGGTTCAAAGCTCATTGGAAAGCTCTTGACAAATCCTACAAAAGTCCCTAAGTGGTCCATCATCATAAAACACATAGATTTGGAGTTATGATCAAATTCATTTCAAGAAGGGAAAAAGACTTAGAGAATTTCACTTTTAAGCTCATTTTTTAGCAACTTTGAGAGACTTTTTGGCCAAGTTCCTTTTGGAAATTGAAACTCATGAAAACATGAATGTTTTAGAGATATTTTAGGGCTTTCTAAAGAGTACTAGAACATCTCAAAAGGATTTATGAGCTGAAAGTTATGGTTATGACAAGTTGGTGGTTTCATGCTTGAAGTCCCACATTGACAAACTTTCAAAAATCATTCCTTTGATCAATTGGGATAATCTCAGCTTTTGAAACATGTTTTATCTAATATGTAGGGAGTTTGTAGCATGGAAGTACAAAGGAAATGCAGAAGGTGTGGAACTAGCCAAGCTTGCAAGTGGGCTTGCAAGTGGCTTTACAACTTGCACTTAAAGTAAAAATGGCAAGCATGAGGTGGAAAGACAAATCTGAACCAGCCATCAACCTATGCATTCTAGCCTGCATTTAGCCACTTCAAACTCATCATGAAGCTTGACTTTGGAGCTTACCTATCAGCCAAGAAAACCTCTTTGTGGAGGTTTGGTCAAAAAGGTAAATCTTTCCTTCATATGAAGGAAATCTCCAAATCTGCCCCCTCCATTAATTTGCCTATAAATAGAGGCCCTCACCACTTCATTTGACATACAATATCCACTCTATAAAACCAGAGAAAGCTCAAGCCTTTGCTCTTGCACACTTTGCTTCAAAATCACAAAACCACATTTTCACCAAAAACCACCAAAATCTGTCTTGGTACAATTGCTGCCAAAATCATTTCTCTACACTCAAACTCCCCAACAATCATCCACACAATCTCTAAACATGATATAGAAGGTGTCCAACACCTTAGACCACTCAAAAACCTCACCATTCCAAAAGTCAACTTCCATACCAAGTTACTTTGACCAAAAGCCACAAAATCAGTCAAAACTTGTTCTAGACATTTCCTTGATGTTCTAACCATTCAAACACCTCACATATATCATTTCTCAACTGTCCAAAGCATTGAGGATCATTGGTGGAGTTTATTTCTCCAACTGTCTTGAAGTTTGCTTTCTTACTTCACAAAGAAGAAATCTCCCAAAGCTAGGTGCATTTGAAGTTCCTCTGGGTTTCTTGGTGTTTTCACCTGTTCAAGACAGCCTACTAGAGGTATGTAGACATTCCATTCCTGCTTTACACCATAATTTCATGTTTTGGCATTTTGAGTTCATTATGTTAAAAATGCTTCATGTGTATGTCTTGTACCAAAATTTTGTCATGACTGAGATATGGTTGTTTTGTTGAGTTAGATCCTCTCTAAAATCATGATTATGGTAGGTGTGTATGTTTGTTTGGAGCTGTTTGCATCTAATTTGTCTTTTCATTCACAAAATTCCATGTTTGCATTTTAATGCCATAGCCATACCAGCTTGGATTGCAGGCCTGAACATGCTCAAGTTTGAGTTTAGAATCATCCATTTGTGCATTTAGGACTTGTGTGTGCAACTGTTTTGAGTTAAACATGATCAGAAAGTGATTTAAGTATTTTCATGAATGTACAAAGCATAATATCACAACTTGAATATCATTTTCTCATAACAAACTGTTTTGGTT
Source organism: Lathyrus sativus (assembly GCA_963859935.3). Lineage (NCBI taxonomy): Eukaryota > Viridiplantae > Streptophyta > Magnoliopsida > Fabales > Fabaceae > Lathyrus > Lathyrus sativus. Next base: position 189,398,812 of record OZ012735.1, on the reverse strand, counting down.
CATCTTGTTGCTTGGACACACTCACCTATATGTATATAAACTGTTTGCATAAGTCAATTAATCAATATGTGCTTAGAATCAAAACTGAACACCATTATGCATCACACTTATGCCAAACTTGCAAATTGTGTACCATTTTCCATGACAGCTTTGGTTTGACCTCAAAATTGTGTTTTATTCCACTCCATATCCTATATATAAGGTGTATGTATGTTTGAAATGGTTTGAATATGCTTGGAACCTGAAATGAACTTCCTCATGTACTTCACAAGCACATTTGGCATCTTGATCACTACTTTTCACTATAGCCTGTTTTGAACTTAACTCTTTGCCTAAACTCACTCATTAACATATATGTGTTGTGCGTGTATGATTGGTTTGATCTGAACATGTCTGGAATTGAAATTGCTCATCATCATGCATTTCACAAGCACAATTTGCAACTCAAGAACCATTTTTCATGACAGTTTCTTTTTTGCTTCAATTTGTGTTTGAGCCCCTTCAGTACCATGTATATGTGATGTGTGGATGTTTAAATTGATCTGGAAATGTTTTGAATTGAAAATGAAAAGTTTCATGCACTTCACAAGCACAAACTTGCATTTTGAATATCATGTTTCACCACAGTTTGTTTGGAGTCTCAGCTTATGACCAACTTCATCCTATATCATGTATTTGATGTGTGTGTGTGTTTAGTTTGATCAATATATGCCTAGAAACAGAATTGCATATCAGCTTGCATATCATTCATGAGAAAGTGGCAACTTGACAATCCTTTTTCATTGCAGCATGATTTGAACTCTATCTCTTGCATGAATTCATCCATTATCATTATTGTGGTGTGTGTGCATAAGTACTTTGATTTAAAACTGACTGGTGTGTGAGATACATATCAAAATGTATTCCAAACTTCAAAAAATACAAGTGCTATCGGGTTTTAAAATAGAGGAGGAATTTCAAAAAACTAAAAGTTCCATCTTGTTCCTCATGAAAAAATACTCAAGTTACACTAAAATTTTGTGAAAAACCATCAAGATTTGAGAGAGTTACAATGAAACTGCAAATCAGGATTTTTGCCCTTGTTTTGTGCCCAACCTGGTTTTGAAACATCCCATATATATTTATGGGGTAGCTTTCATCAACGGATGTATAGCCACCCCAGTGGTAAGACCATTTCCAAAAACATGCCTTGCACATACTGAACCTGGGTTCGACCCCTGAGGTGGGCAACCCTTTTACCAATTTTTGCTATTTTTCACCCCATCTTCAAAAAATCATATCTCATCCATTTTTAATCATTTTTAACCTATTATTTTTTCATTGTGTCTATTTTTATGTCTACTTTTATGTCATATTTTAAAATTTCATGTTTGCCTAAATTTTCATCCTTTTTGACTACTTGCAAGTTAAGTATGTTTTGTGATCGTTTTAACGTATGCAAATGAATTCTTTTTTATGATACTTGTGAATGTTTGTGATATTTGTTTATATTCATATCCTTAAAATGTTAGTTAACATGCTAGGATTTCATATTTGGTTATTACCATGTTTACTTTGTCCCCCCTGTTGAATTTACTTGAGCTCGATCTATCGTCACAGTTCCTGCTTAATCAACTGCTTTGATTGTCATCAATGCATCTTTTTTTCACATGCTCATTTAATGGTTGTCACCATTTATGTATCTTTATCATTTTTAAAACCTTGTTAAGTATTTTCCTTTCCCCAAGTGATGAAGCTTGTTAGCTCTCATCCTAGTTGCCTCCCCTCTCTCCTTCCAAAGGAAAAGTCTTTCCATTAACCCTTGTGTTATGGATAACTCATTCACCCATTCCCTTGACTTTGTTAAGTCACTTTAACCTTAGTTTAGAAACCATTAGACTTTGCTTTAAGTCTAAAATACCAACCTGTACTAGGAGTGTTCTTCAACTAGAACCCTAGGATAGAGTTTGTCAACTCTATGTAAGAATCATCGTCATGATTTCTTACTTCCCCTTTTGAGTGTTACAATTTAGATTAGGGAGTTTTGTCAAACTCCACACAAACATTATCATGTTTGTTCCCCCCTTGAACCTTGATCATAATCAAGTGTTCTTCTTCCCTTGTAAGGTGAACTACGATTGCTCTGATTCTATCCTAGTTAGGATACGTAGGCAGAAGACGTGATGTCTTTGCGAGCAAACTTAGTGTATATAACATTAGGGTTTCAACTTATATCTTTTCCCAATCTATAGTACATATCACAAACTTAGCAAACAAACAAACAAGAGGTTCCTGTAGAGTACTGCATATTCTTAGGGTGCTAACACCTTCCCTAGGTATAACTAACCCCCGATCCCCGAATCTCTTAGAGTTGTCGTTACATCGCAAAAAAGGTTTTTCTTTCTTTAGACCTTTCCTTTGGATAAAATAAAGTTCGGTTGTAAAAGAATTAAGATTCAAGTTAATTTAATAGCTTGATATCCAATTTTCACCGTAACAGAAATGAAGACTTCACTAGGGACGTCTGTTTTGAGGGTTTAGCCTATCTTGTTTGGTTACTTGCTATATTTGTGAATACTTGTAAATATGTACATCTGTGCTCTGTTGGATCTTGGGAACTTTGAGTGGTGAGACAGCACTATACCCGTGCTTGAGCGTACTTATGATAGGATGGTGGTACATTCAAGAAGGCTTATAGGGAGTTGATTCCCGACCAAGCTGACTTGAGAAAACCACCGCTCAGTCGAGGCCCTTCTGAGAGTTAGTATTGTTGATCGAGTATTCGTGAAAACAATGCTACTTTCTTCATGGGAGCCCGTGATACTGAGGACCTCTAGATTACCTTTTCCCCACTTTGGCATTATTAGGATGTAGTGCGATGATTATAAGGGAGTAATTCCAAAATAGTTGATACGCGATACTACACTTGGACGAGACTCTCTTGAGAATATTATCGACCACCAAGTATTTGGGAAATTGATAATATTCGAAAGATGGGTCGAGGACTCTGGGAACTTTTTAGAACCTTGTTCTACAGTTTTGAAAAACCCTAGTACATACCTTTTGGGATGGGTAGACCCTGGCTCCATGCTCATGTTCTCCAAACCAAAACCCTTATCTGTTTACCCATGTGTATATGTGAATATGTGATACCTGTCTTTGTGCATTCATGCATTCATGAACATCATATCATAAAAGTTTCATGGAACTCAGGTTTTTTGTATGTAAACATTAGGATCATCATGGATAGTGGAAAAAAGAAAACTATGAAGTACACTTACAAAAGTCCTAACTTGGATGACATAGAAAGGTTGAGCACTTTGATAACAGATCTAGAAGGATTCAAGAGCAGGTACGGGAACTTGTTGTCATTGTTAAGGGTAAAGAAGAAGATGGATCTGGGACTTCTCTCCACACTTCTCCAGTTTTATGATCCACTCTATCATTGTTTCACTTTTCCTGATTATCAGCTGGTACCTACACTTGAGGAATATTCTTGCTTGATTGGTTTGCCTATTCTTGAAGACTCTCCTTTTCCAATCATGGAGAAGGACCCTAAGGAGGAAGAAATTGCTAAAGCTACACGTTTGGGATTGATGGATATTCAGAAAAATATGGTTTCTAAAGGAGGAGTATTTGGTTTGACTGCAGAGTTCTTGGTTGGGAAAGCCCAATACTATGCTGATCACTTAAGTATGGATGCATTCGAGGCCATCTTTCCCTTGCTCATTTATGGGATCTTCTTGTTTCCAAGTTTTGATAATTTTGTGGATCTCAACGCCATTAAGATTTTCTTAAAGAAAAACCCTGTGCCCACTTTACTAGCTGACGCCTATCATTCTGTCCATTTGAGGAATTTTCATAAAGGAGGAATGGTCACCTGTTGTGTCCCTTTGTTATACAAGTAGTTTATTTCTCACTTACCTAAAGCTCATGCTTTTTGGAAGGAAGGTTGGTGGTCTCAGAAGGTTATGGCTCTTACTCACTCTGATATTGATTGGTACAATCATAATTACGATGGGATAAAGATCATTGACAGTTGTGGAAGTTTTGGCAACGTACCTCTTCTTGGTACAAATGGAGGAATCAGTTACAACCCTGTTCTCGCTCGCCGGCAGCTTGGATATCCTTTGAAAGACAAACCTAATAGCGCTCATGTGGAGAATATTTTCTTTAAAGGAGAATCAGAATTAAGAAAAGAGATCCTAAAAGCTTGGGGTCATGTGCATAAGAAAGGAAAGGAAGACTTAGGGAAACCTAATTGCATCTCTCTCGAGCCTTATCTTCAATGGGTCCGAAAGAGAGCCATTCAGCTGAAGATGCCCTATCCTCAACAGGCACCCATGGTTTTGAAAGAGGAACCCCCATTAATCTTTATGTCTGAAGAGGAGAAGTTGAAGATTGCTTTGAGGAAATCACAACAAACTGAAGTAGCCTGGAAGTACAAATACCAAGTGACTGTGGAAGAAAATAATGAACTACGTAGACAACTTCAGTTGAAGGATGAAGAAATGATTGCTTGTAAGAAGAGGAAGGCGCAAGAAGATTTATTCTATTCCAGCAATCAGTCCACTCCATGGAAGTTAATGGTGGACAAGCTCATTCTTGAGAAGACGCAGATAGAAGAAGAACTCAAGAAGACCAAAGCAAGAAAGGACTTTTGTTAGAATATCTTTAGCTCTATGTTTAGGACTTTTGTAAGATATACCATTTTGTAATTCAAAACTTGAAAATCAATGAAATGAAATGATGTTTCGATGTTTACAAAATCTGAGTTCCATGAAACTTTTGCATTTGCATTCTCATTAATTAATCATTCAAGGAACTAAAAATTGTTTTGCAGATATTATAGGATGGATTCTGGAAAGAAAGTAGAGGTGGTGTTCCAAAGACCAAAATTGAAGAACTTGAAAAAACTGGGAAGTTTAGTAGAAGACCCCGAGGCATTCAGAGAGAAGTATGGGAATATCTTGTCTTTGCTTGAAGTTCAAGTATATGAAGAGATGTTGTCCGCACTCATGCAGTTCTATGATTCAACCTATCACTGTTTCACCTTTCTAGATTATCAGTTGCTGCCAACCTTGGAAGAATATTCCGCCCTGACGGGAGTAGGCGTCACTCCTAGACCATTTTCTGGAAGAGAAGGGACTCCTAATGAAAGAGCAGTGGCAGAGGCCGCGTATTTGGAGGTGGACGAAGTACGATCTCATATGATTGCTAAGGGAGGGTTGTATGGATTTCCAGCTATGTTCCTGTATGAAAAAGCTCAAAGCTATGCCGTGTCGAAGAATTCTGAAGCCTTTGAGGCCATCCTGGTTTTACTAATCTACGGATTGTTCCTGTTTCCGACTGCTAATGATTTTGTGGACGCAAATGCAATCAACCTTTTCTTAATCAAGAATCATGTACCTACTTTGTTGGCTGATATGTACTTTTCTGTCCATCGTAGGAACCGTTATGGAGTTGGACAGATTGAGTGTTGCACCGTTCTCTTGCACAAGTGGTTTATTTCGCACTTGCCAAGAATTCCAGCACTCTGGGATAAGCAAAATGGGCTCTCATGGGTTGAAAAACTGTTGTTGCTCAAACACTCAGATATTCAGTGGTATGACCCTATGTATGGAGGGATTGCCATGATCCAAAGCTGTGGAGATTTCCTGAATGTACCGCTCATCAGCGTTAATGGTTGCATCAGCTATAATCCTATTTTAGCTCGTCGCCAGTTGGGGCACCCAATGGAGGATGAACTAGACCCATGCTTTTTGAGAAGCTTTTACATTGAAGAGGGGAAGAATCCCGCTTACAAGGCTCGAATTGTGTATGCTTGGCGTTATGTCCACACAAGGGGAGTAACTGCCCTAGGTTACCACGACACTACTGTTTCAGAATCTTACTTATCATGGGTAAAAGAAGCAGCGTTAAAGATGTTCTATACTCGCTTTAAGCCTGACTCACCCAAACCTACTCTCGTAGAAGAATTAAAAGCTGCTTTGGCAAAAGCTGAAAAAGAAGAAAAGGCATGGAGGGATAAGTATTTCAGGGTTATGCAAGAGAAGGAAGAGCTTTAAGAGTTGATCCGTCAAGGTGGAAAGAGAAGTCATCCAGAAGATGAAGGGCCATTCAACCAGAAGATCTAAAATCCATTTGTTTTCCGTTTTTATTTCGTCATGTATCTGTATTGAAGACTTGTATTTCAGTTTCAGAATCATTGTTGTAAAACTTTCAAGTTATTAATCTATGAAGACTTTGAATTTGCTTATTTCCCCATTGTTATAATTTTTGCAAATATTTCTTTGGATTCCTTGAATGATTAATTTTGCATTATTGCATTTTCCATTCATAAGCATTGCATGTGCATGTTCTTGTGTTGTGCCTCATCTCGCTGTCTTGTCTCCAGAAAGAATCACACTGAATCCTCAACACCGATACAACACCCGAGCCCAAGCTCGCCTAAGAATGGAAGGACAGAATTTGGATGTGGACAGGATTGATAATGAACTCAGAGAGCTACGAGGAGGCATGGGGCAGATCATGGAAGCCCTACAGGTCATTCGTGCAAAGTTGGACACTCAAGCCACTGTTGTTTCTGAAATCACTGGCATAGTTGTAGAGCCGATCCCAACGGCAGTCACTGTTGCAAATGTTCCACCATATGGGTTACCGCCTGGTTTCGTACCTCCACCAATAGTCAATCAACAAGCAGTTCCTCTAGGGCCAGAAGTTCCTCAAGCTATTCCTACTTACACTCAGTCGTCTGTTCAGATTCAAGCGCGCCCTATTTTTCATAATCCTCTGCAAGTGTACGAAGGTCTTGATGGGTATGAAGAGGAGAGTGAACGACATGATAAGTTGAAAGAAAGTGTAGAAACTATCGGCAGGAAAGTCAGAGAAATGGAAGGAAATGACATCTTTGGTACTGATGCCAGGGATATGTGCCTGGTGTCTGGATTGGTAATTCCGCCGAAATTCAAGGTTCCCAATTTTGATCAGTATTCTGGGGCTACTTGTCCTCGGACGCATCTGATTATGTACTACCGAAGGATGGCCGCTCATGTAGAAGATGACAAGTTGATGATTCACTGTTTCTAAGATAGTTTGAAAGGAGCTCCTGCTAAATGGTATTTGGGTTTGGATCAGTCTCATATTCACAATTTCCAAGACTTGGCCGATGCTTTTGTGAAACATTACAAGTACAACATGGATTTAGCCCCTGATAGAAGACAACTACTGAGTATGTCGCAGAAGAGTTCGGAATCTTTCAAAGAGTATGCACAAAGGTGGAGGGAAACCGCCTCTAGGTGGAACCTCCTTTGAGTGAAAAAGAGTTGACAGATTGGTTCGTCGATACAGTAAGACCAGATTTTATGAGAAGATGATTAGTAGTGTAACCGCAAGTTTTTCTGATATAGTAGCAGTGGGGGTGAGAATGGAGTTAGGAATGAAGAATGGAAAAGTGGCTAGTGGTTCCAGTAGTTCTGGTAACAACAATGTCAAGAAGTTCAGTAGTAATTTTCATAAAAAGAAGGAAGGGGAGACAAATGCAGTAACCATGGGAAGAAAGAGTCGCACCTGGAGACAGCCTTACCAACAGTATCTGTAGAGTTATGTTCAACAACCTCAGTAAGGCTTTGTTCAGCAGCCTCAAGCAAGTTATGTTCAGCAATCCCAGCAACAACGACCAATGTATCCGTTGCAGTATGCCCAACAACCATATGTGGCAGCTGTAACTCCGGCTTTCAATCATCCTGTTCCCAATTATCAAGCAGTGCAACCAGCACCTGTATATCAGCCAATTCAACAAGGGTATCAGCGAGCGCCCAACGCTCCACCCTATCAGCAACATCATCAGCCTAGAGCTCAAGCACCCAGACAGAACTACCAGAATCGGAGACCAACAACAAAACCTCCACTTCCTCAGATACCGATGACTTACACAGAGTTGTACCCCTCATTAGTGCAGCAGGGATTGGTAACAACACGACCATTAAATCCAGACACTACATCTCCTCACTATAATCCAAACGCTCATTGTGCCTTTCACGAAGGCGTTGCCGGTCATGATCTAGAAGGTTGTCTTGCTTTAAAACATCTTGTCCGGGAGTTGATAGAAAAGAAGATCTTATCTGTTGCACCCCAAAATTTGACCAACATTTATTTACCCATCAAGAGTTGTATGAGATTGTGAAGCTAGCCAAGAAGGTTGTTCAAGTGATCAAGGATTGATATCTTTGTCAGAAGACTCAAGAGATCCTCAGAAAGATTGGTTGAAACCAAGGTTGTGTGCCTCATAACTTGAGAGTTGTGGGAGCTCCTCAGATGATTCTGAGACTATGAGGAAGGACTTGAAGCTTTGAGAAAGCTTTTGAGATGTCTTGAAAGCCATCATGAAGCCTAGAGAGGTCATTGTACCAGAATTCAGAAGATTCAGCCATGAGTGGTGGAATTAGGGTTTGACTGGGTCAACCCTAGGTCAACTGATGATTTGGGAGAGGGTTGAGACCTAATCCAAGAGCCATGTTATCATGTAATGATGCATTGAATTCTATAAGGATGATTCCTAGACCAACTCATCATGATTGAGGAGTTTGAGAAGTTTTAAGCTAGGGTTTCTAAGGCTCGACAGTGTAAAATCCCCTAGTTTGATCCCTATCTTCAAGGCAGTTTAGCTCAAGATGTGATTGTCATCTCATCTTCCCCATAACATGAATGTTTTAGAGATTGCTCTTAGCTTTAATTTGAGTACTAGAAGTACTTGATAGGATTTGTAGAGCTCAAGTTATGACTTTGACAAATTACAGGTCATCTGAGGTATGTGAATTTGGGTCCTTGAAAGTCACCCAACTTGCACCCAACTTTTTCCCTAGTAGGATGATTCCTATGAATTCTTGGTCAACATGAATGTTGTAAAGAATTTTCTTAGCTTTCTAGAGAGTACTAGAAGTCCTTGATAGGATTTGTAGAACTCAACTTATGGCTTTGACAAGTCAAGGGCATTTTGGTCATTTGAAGGTTATAGGTCATTTCAAGCATAAGGCCATATCTCCTATTTCCAAGCTTCAAATGGAAAAATCTTCAACATCAAACTTGCTTAGAATGATGTTTTACGGCTATTAAGGAGGTCATGAGATGTTGAAAGGGCTTGTATCAAAAAGTGATGAAAATGGCCTAAAATGGAGGCATAAGTTAATTAAGGTGAAATTGAAAATTGGAAATCACAAGTTATACATCCAATCCATGTCATATAATAGGTCATTTTGACTCCAAAGGACATTCTAAGAACAATGGTTCAGCCACAATTTTGATTTGAGGCTTAGATCATAGGGCTGCTTTGGAAAAGGCTTACTTGCATCTTAAGGCACCAAAGCAAAACTCAACAAAACTCAATAAACAAGCTGGTTATGCATTGTAACACATCATAAATCTCATGTGGGGAGAATTTCAAGTCAGAAGTGAAGGGTACAAGGACTATGGCATGAGATAGCACATAAGGAGAATTCGAATCAAAATGTCATGACATGAGAAGTTCAAATACTCATTGGATGGTCCTAGATGATTCTAAACCACTCTATATAACATGTGTAACTTGCTCAGATGCAAGGTTGGTGAGAGTTGGTGCAGAGAAGAGAGAGTGAGATCAAGAATCTTCCATTGCAAGTCAAGTCTCATTTCTTCATTCTTCTTCATTTCCATTCCTTTTTTCCATTCAAACACTTTCCATACATCATAGTGAAGGTGTGCAGATCAAATTGAGGGCAATTCCATTGATGAATCGTGCATGAGCTTTTGGATTTTCACCTCTGCAATTCAAGATCGGTTTCCAAGAATCAAGCAGTTTCAACCATTCTTTTTGCATACAGAAGCTAGAATACTAATTAGTGAAGGAATTGGGAAAGATTGAAGATCTGAATTGAGGGGTTTCTTCATCTGTTCACTCGATTTTACCAGGTTTGTAACTTTCTCTCTACACTCTAATTTAAGTAGAATTAGATAGAATTAATAGCTTAGAATGGTTAAGGATAACTAGGAGATCATTTCTGGAAAGTTTGAAGAGAATTGATGATGGTTTTGTTGTTGACAAGATTTCTGTTTGGACCAAGAACTCCTTGAATCTTGAGTAATAATCTTAGTTCTTTAGTGGAGGTTGATCAGTGATAGGAGGTGAACATTTTAGTGTAAGCAATTTCAAGAATCTTGAGTTTTGATGTTCAAGCATAATTTGAGGTTTGATTCGTGTTTTAAGTTTGAGTGAGATTCAATGGAATTTGAGACTATAATCGTGTTCAGCATGAAAAATGGAGCATGTTTGTATTTTAAGTGATGAGTTTTGATGAGATATGGAGAGAATCCGAGTGAGGGTGATGATGATATTTGAAGTTCTGTTCAATGGAGGTTGCCCTCCATCCACGAGCCAGAGGAAGAAGATGAAGTCTCTACCGTGAGATCGTGTTTGACTCGTTGACATTTCCAATATCCAACGGCCTTGATTAAACCTCAGCATATGAAGGAGTTCTGAGTTGGTCATGAAACGCTCTGTTTCATTAAAGGAGCTTTGGGCTTTAGTTGCAAGACACAACTATACACACCCCCTTCACGAGGCCCATTAGGTTTTAAACTGAAAATCATTGCTATTCTCACCGTGGTTTTTTCTTTTTTCTTTATGTTTTTGATTTAATTTTTGATTAATAAATGGGCCTAGCACGCTTACTTTTTGTACCCCCCATTCTGGGCCCGTGCGCGTATTGAACTGCATTGCATTACTATCTGCATCCCATCTCTTAATATTTCATTTTATTTTCCTCCATTTTATTTCAATCTTGGAAAAATCATATCAATTTGAAAATTAATGTTTTTTTAATGGGAATTTTTGCTCCCATTTCATATTCATGTCTAGAAAAATATCAAATAAAAATATTTTCATTTCATGCATTCTAGTATTTTTTGTGTATTTTCTACTTTTATTGCATTTTATTTCTTTTTATGTTGATACATGAATTTGTAGAATTTTGTTTAGGTAGTTCCCTTAACATTTTTAGGCCATTCTTTTTAGGATAGTTATATATATGCTTTAGCTTCCCCCTGGATTTATTCCATAATTTTGTGATGAATTTTAGGTTAGTTCTTATTAGATGACATTAGGTTGTGTAGAATTAGGTCAAACTTCAACATAGGTGCACAATAACATTAGAATTTTGGGTTTCTAGGTCAAGATAGGTATTGGGGCATATAAGGGTATTAAGGGTAGGTATGTAGGATCCCTTAGAAATTATATTAGGATTTAATATAGTAGTATACTATTTTTGGATGATTTTTGTAGTTGATGATTGTTTGTGTTGCCCTTGTGGGCTTGAATTGTTGTTTGCTTTCCTTTGTGGGCTTGGAGAGCTTGGTATTGTTCTAAGGAGCATTGAGGAGCATAGTAGAAGACTTGAAGATGGATTGAGGAGCTTGAGAGCTTGGTCTTATTTGTTTTGTCATTGTTTTAGGGTTAGGGATTAGGAAGAGTTTAGACTTAGATAACTTCTTTCTTAAACATGGATGGTATCTTCCACCTCCATTCCTCCCTATGATTCAAAGTCCTTCCATGGTATACACCTATCTCCTTTGGAGGGATAAGTGATAGTACCTAGGGAGTAGAACTTTTGAGGGAACCATTCCTTTGATGTTGAACCCTTATAGGTCACCTTTGGGGGTCAATAAGCAGTTCAATATCCCCAGCTTATCCAGTAAGTGATTTCCTCTGGTTTGATTATCCTGAGAGATGTTGAGCTTGAGTTTGAAGATGAAGACTTCATTGAAGAGTGTAGAAGAGAATGAATCCTTGAGCATTGCCATTCCAGTTGAAGCTTGAAGAGCAACAAGAGCAAGCTGATACTTGCTTTGATACCTGGAGATCTTGAAGAAGATCAAGTTGATACTTAGGATGATAGTGAAGCCTGAAGGTGGAGCTGATCAAGGAGCTGAAGCTCAGAGAAGATAAGTTGAAACTTATGTTGAAAAGTTGAAACCTGGAAAAGCAAATTGATATTTGTCAAGAGTGATTGAAGTATGAAGACTGAGTTGCTGTTGGAAGAGCTGAAGTGGAGGGAAGTTGGTCTGCTTTCTTCTGTTTTCTTTTCTGTATTGATGTGTTTTGTTTGACTTGTTTGATGCATTAGAATAAGTCCATATCTAGAATAGGTAGAATCTAGGAGCATGATTGCACTAGAGGTTGAGTTGCTCCCTCTGCTTGTATTGTTACTGTGTGGCTTTGCTTGCGGGTATTCGGTAGAGCCCCGCTCCCTTGCCCATGTGGTTTGTTTGCCTGATGGCATTTTATTTCATTTTATCTGTATGATTGCAGTTTACGGTATATTGCTTGATAGCATGTTGTTTTATATTTCAGTATGATTACTATTATCCATTCTGGCTTGAGGTTGAGATGAGCTTGTGGAGGCTGAAGCCCCACACACATTTCCTCCCTCACTTGCATTGCATGCATTTTACTGTTTAAGCTAATGCTTTGTCTGTTTTGGCGTATCATTGACATGATCCCTTAAGACTCTCATTTCCTTTGATAAGGAATTGATGATAGAACTTTAGGTTGAAACCTATGCATGACAACTTCTAGGAGTTCCATGTTCAAACCTCAAACATAGGATGAATCCATGGCATGACAACAGTAGGACTTGATAGTCTCCCTCCTAGTTGGGCATGTTCTCTTCTCATCTCAAAACAGTTTAAGATACAGTAATCATGAATGATTTCTTTCGTATGTTACGAGCCTTAAGCTATCTGAGAAAGGATTGTGGGAAAGCTTCTTTTCCACAGTCTGGATGTTTAATATGGTACCCTTTGGGTGACATGCGACGCATTCACTCTCAGGTCATAGTCTCTAGTGCGGTTGAAATTGCAAACACAATAAAAAACACTTCTTTCGTAAAAGACAGGAAATAAACCGTAGTTTCCCGAACTACGTGAGCTCTGATCTCTCATACCTGTTGAGAGTACGTAGGCACAAGATGGCGATGTATTGGCGAGCTACCTTCCCCCATAACCCGTCGTAGGCCGAACTACGTTGACTCTGATTTCTCATTCTCTGATGAGAATACGTAGGCATAAAGCGCGACGCTTTGCCGAGTCATTTTCTTTTCTGTTTAAGCCAGCCTTGATAGGTAGATAGAATAAAACCAACCCGTCCAAGTAAACACAACAAGCGAGGATCCCGTCGAGTACGACGGACGTGAGGGGTGCTAATACCTTCCCCTTGCGTAACCGACTCCCGAACCCAGACAATGGTTGCGACGACCTTATCTTACCCTTTTTCGTAAGGTTTTTCCGATCATTTCCTTTCCCGCTCCGAGGGATAAATAACGAAAGGTGGCGACTCTTCTGTTCTGCCGGCACCTTATTTTCGCGCAAGCGACAGCTGGCGACTCTGCTGGGGACTCCAATGGTTCCCTGTGAGAGTCAATCCTAACGCTTGTATGTTTGCTTGTTGGGTTGCGTTTATTTATCGCATTTTACTTCTCGCACTTTATTTCCCGCATTTTATTTTCAGTATAATATGATTATCTGTGCTGTTGTGGGATGGGAGTTCTGATGAGTGAGAAGCCAGACCCAGGCTTGAGTGCACTATAGACTTAGAGTGGAAATTAGTGGGCGCGTGCTTGCTTTACAGGCACTAGTGTTTCATGAAATCCACGCTCAGACGAGGTTCATCCGGTTGGCTTCTCTTTCAACCCTTTGGGTTGAGACGGTTGCTGGTTTGGTGGATTGTCGACTCTGGGGACCGATCATTTGTGATTCAGCCGAGTGAGGCCGCTTCATGAGCTGGTGATGCCACGCCTTCTGGGTATCGTATCACCCCTCTTGAATGTCTGTGACGCTGATGAACGCATAGGATGCCGAACTTGAGTCAGTTTAGGTCCATACCTATGAGCAGGGTTGGGTTTATTGCAGGAAACCTTGACCTTCAAACCACGTGGTTTTCTTGACAGTGGATCAGTTTTGTTGGTACCGGGGTTTCTCAGTTGCAAATTTGTTTGTTCTTGATAGAGCAGGTTTTGACCAGAGGATCTTATCATCAGGTGTATGTCTGTTCTTGATAGAGCAGGTTTTGATCAGAGGATCTTATCATCAGATGTGTGTCTGTTCTTGATAGAGCAGAGTTTGGTCATCAGTTGTTTGTTCTTGATAGAGCATATTTTTGATTGGGGTCTGAAGATCTCATCAGCAGATGTTGTTTGTTCTTGATAGAGCAAATTTTTGAGTGGGGTCTGAAGATTTCATCAGCAGCTGTATGTTTGTTCTTGATAGAGCAGATTTTTGATTGGGGTCTGAAGACCTCACCAGCAGATATTTCTTGATCCTACATCCGAGGTCCTTATTATCAGACATTTGTTCTTGACAGAGCAGAATTATGATCCTATGTATATGGTCCTATCAGATGGTTGTTCTTGACAGATCATATTTGTGGTCCTACACCGGGGTTTGCTTCTTATCAGTGGTGGTTGACACAGAATCTCCACAGCAGCAGTTGCCTTACCCTCCTATTGCATGATTGCATTTTGCATTAGTTTGCATATTCATTTGCATTTCATTAACGTGTGTCTGTGTTGCAGGTACCGTTTTCCCCGATCCAGGATTTCGTGCCTCCTATTGTATTGTTATGGGCTCTCTAAGGAAGACCGTGGCTTACAAGTTCCCTGCCCCCGATGTGGTTAAGTTGACTGGTTTGATAACTCTAGCAGATGATTCTGTGAGGGATGAGTTCAGGAAATCTTACGGCAGGTTGCTCAGTTTGGTTCATAAGCCTTCTGTGTTCGAGTTGAATGGGTTGCTCGCTTTGCTGCAGATCTACGACCCCCCGCTGAGATGTTTCACTTTTCAGGACTTCGTTCTCGCACCTACGCTGGAAGAATACGCTGATTTGCTAGGGGTTCCTATCAAGAGGCAGATGCCTTTTGTTCACATGGATGCTGAGCCTGATCTGGCTGGTTTAGCTCCTTCACTTCATCTGGACGCCTCCGAGTTAGTATTGACTAGTTGGAACAAGGTTCCTGGGTTCTCCTTGCAGTTTCTAGTGGGTAAGGCTCAGCAGTGTGCCAAGGACGGATGTTGGGTCGCGTTCAATGCCATCCTCGCTCTGTGCATATACGGCATTATTCTGTTCCCCAACATGCCCGATTTTGTAGACTTTGATGCGCTTCATATCTTTGCTTCAGGGAATCCAGTCCCTACCTTGATAGGAGATGTCTATCATTCAGTTCACTACAAAAACGAGAACAGGAGGGGGAAGAACGTATCATGCTGTGTACCCTTGCTGTACAAATGGCTTGAAAGTCATCTGCCCAAGAGGGGTCCTTTTGTCTCGTCTGCAGCCACAGCTGAGTGGCCTGAGCGTCTGATGAGTTTATCTGCAGAGGATATTGACTGGTTCGACAGAGATAAGTTGGGTACTGAGGTGATCTTCAGTTGCAGCGGGTTTCCAAATGTACCTTTGATAGGTAGGAAGGGTTGTATAAACTACAATCCGTCGTTGCTGGTTCGACAGTTCGCGTATGCTCTGAGAACTCCGCCGAAGGATGAAGAGGTACAGGAATCTCTGTACCTCACTGGTACTCTAGAGGGGGATCTGTTGTCCAAGCTTCAGCGCGCGTGAAATGGTATGAGTAAGCGAGGAAAGCCATTGCTGGGAAAAAGCAACAGTCAAGCCTAACCTCTGTACGTGACTTGGATCAGAGCCAGGGCCAATGCTATAGGGATGTCGTTCCCTCATGCCAAGCCAGAAAGCCCTCCAATGATCGAAGAGTCTACTACTGTGCCCATTCAGCAACATAATCAGGTGTTAGCCGAGCGGGATGAATTGAAGCGGGCGAACGAAGAATTAGAGAAGGAATTAGCTCAGCTCCAAAGCGAGAGGAACGAAGCCGTTCGTTCTTTCAAAAGGCAGACAAAGCTGGTGAACCAGCTGGGTACAGACCTGACTAAGCAGATAGCCGAGCGTGAACGCATGGGTCGAGACTTCAAAGCTGTCAACGACGTACTGGCTACAAAGAAGCAGCACTTGGACGAGGCATATCGGAGGATATCCAAGTTCAACCAGCACTGGAAGGCTTCCCTGGCCACCAGGAAAGAGCGGGAGGATAAGCTGATGCTACAGATCTCCAAGCTGGAAGCACAGGCGAAGGACAGTGAAAGGAGGTTTGATGAAGAAACCGCCCGCAGATACGCCGCCGAAGGCCAGCTCAACAAAGCTCTTTCTAACCTGAAGGAGCGCAAGCTGACGTTTGAGTCCAAAAAGCGGAAGTTAGAAGATTGCTTCGGAGAAGGAGCATGGGAAAGTTCGGTTGAAGGACTTCAATATATCATTGTGCAGAGGGAACTGCTCGTCGAGGGGTTGCTCACTCTGCCAGATCATCCAGAGACGAAGGAGTTGTTAGAAGAGTATCGCGCCCGTGGTCGTACTTGACTATTTGCATTCCTTGTTGTATGCTGACCATCACCAGGCTTGTTGGCTGAGGTCACGCTGTTGATTCATCTTGTACTCGCTGACGCTATGTACTGCCTTGATAGGCCTTCTTTATATATGAGATTGATGTTTCCATGATTGGACTCGGACTTCTTCTTCTTCTTATTATCAACACTGGCACTCAGGCACTAGGATCGGGGGAAATCTCCCAAACACACAGACACACGCATGCATTTGCATGACGAGCATTTTGTTGTTTTTCCTAACCCTTCTGTGTTTAATAGGTTTTTCAGGTTTACAGGTGTCCCAGGCTATTTCCGGTGGTTCCAGGATTGATCAGAGACTAATTCACCATTATCCGACTAGAGCTAATCAGACCAGGATCATGGATCAAGTGCAAACAGATGTTCAGGAGCTCCACGAGAGGATGGATCGCTTCATGGAACTCATGCAAGTGGTCGCCAATGGCCAGGACCAGCTCAGGACTTTGGTTCAGCCTTTGATCTCCAGGGTTGATAGCAACGGCATACTCCATGGCGGGGCCGTGCCTACTCCTCCACCAGTTGATACTCCACAGAATGGTGTCCCGGTGGCCGGGGGCAACGGCAGTGCTAATGGCAATGTGATGGCCAACATCGGACTCAATACGGCGGGCGTCGGTAATGGGAGTCTGGGAGCTAATGTCAACATCGGGTCGGGCAACGGCAATGCAGGCGTCGGGAATCTGTTGGTGCCTCAACCATGGCTTGAGGATCATCAGGATGATGTGTTCTCTCAAAGGGGTGCTGAAGGGGAGCTGAATGCTGAAGCGCGACTCAGATTCAAAGCACTTGAAGATAAAATGAGAGATATTGAAAATCAGAATACTTTGGGCGTTGATATGTCCAAGCTGGGATTAATCGCTGATTTCAAGGTACCTCCTAAGTTCAGGGTGCCTGACTTTGAGAAATATAAGGGCACCACTTTCCCTCGTGTCCACCTGAGATCGTACTACAGGAAGATGTCTGCTTATTCCGAAGATGAGAAGTTGCTGATGCACTTCTTCCAAGACAGTCTTTCCGGACCATCCCTCGAGTGGTACATGGGTCTGGAGCCCACTAGCGTGCGCACATGGAAGGATCTCGCTGAAGCGTTTGTCCACCATTACCAGTACAATAGCGACTTGGCCCCGAACCGAGTCCAGCTCCAGAACCTGTCGCAGAGGAATAATGAAGGATTTAAGGAGTACGCCCAGCGGTGGCGTGAGTTGGCAGCTCGGGTTCAACCGCCGATGGTTGAACGAGAGCTCGTGCAGATGTTTGTAGCTACCCTCCCAGGGGTTTACTATGAAAAGTTAGTCAGCGGTATGTCTGGGACGTTCTCAGCTCTCATTATCATGGGTGAGCACGTCGAGAATGGAATCAAGATCGGGAAAATTCAAGGTGAATCATCCTCAGCTGGAGGAGGTGGAAAGAAACCTTATGCTGGTAAAAGGCGAGAAGGAGAAGCGAGCGCTGTGACAAACGCTCGAAGGAAGGGCAAAGGCCCTCAGCAGCAGATAGCCAGTATAAATATCCCAGCGGCTCCGCAGCAGCAGCAGCAGCAACCGAATCAACAGGGATATAGAAAGTACCAGAATCGAGCATCTTTGGCAAACCGTCACTTTGAAGCACCGCCCATGTCGTACGCGCAACTCTTGCAGACCTTGCTTCAGCTTTAGTTGGTCCAGAAGAGGACGATGGCTCCCTTGACAGGGGCACCTCCACCAGGGTACGATGCAAATGCCACTTGCGACTTCCACTCAGGGGCTCCAGGCCACACAATCGAGAACTACAAAGCCTTCAAGCATAAGGTGCAGGACCTGGTAGATGCGAAGATCATTAACTTCTCCGATAATGTGCCCAATGTCACGAAAAACCCTATGCCGAATCATAGGGGAGGCGGAGTGAACGCCATTATCGAAGAAGAGAGTGCAGATCTGTTGACTGATGTCAGAGACCTAAAGATGCCGCTTAGCTTCGTTAAAGCTAAGTTGTTGAAAAGAGGGTTCTTTCCAGGGTGCGGAGAACTATGCATGGACTGTGCTACACATTCTGATGGATGTGAGCAGCTGGTAGAAGGCATTCAAAGTCTGATGACTGAGGGGATTCTGTAGTTTAGCCGGAGGGCTGTAGTGTATCAGGAGAGGTAGTATTGAAGCAGGCCGATGAAGTCGCCACCATCACCATCCCTCGCCAGCCAATAACCATTTCTGCGCCCAGACCGCCTATAATCACTATTACCAAAGCTAGGCCGATACCATTCGAGAGCACTAACGCCGTTCCGTGGCATTATGGGGCTGAAGTCTATCGCAGCGGACAAAAGTTGGAGCTGGAACCGTATGGGTCGATTGTGGAGAATCTTGCGGGGATCAGTGGTATTACCCGCAGCGGAAGAGTGTTTGCGCCGCCAGAGGTCGTGGCGGATAAAGCGGTCAGAGCTGATGCGGCCGATAAGGGTAAAAGCAAAGTCGTCGAAGAAGTCCCGTGTGGGGTAGAGAAAGATTTGCTTGTTAAAGATGCCGAAGAGTTTATGCGGTTGATCAAAAAGAGCGACTACAAGATTGTAGGCCATCTCCATCAGACGCCTTAGAAGATTTCTATTCTCAACTTGTTGCTGTGTTCTGAAGCGCACCGCAACGCGCTGCTAAAAGTGTTGAACGCTGCCTACGTACCGGAAGAGATATCGGTGAATAAGCTAGAAGAGGTGGTAGCCCACGTTAATGCTGGCAATGGGCTAGGTTTCACAGACTTAGAGCTGACGCCAAAAGGGAGGAATCA
Organism: Lathyrus sativus; assembly: GCA_963859935.3. Taxonomy (NCBI): domain Eukaryota; kingdom Viridiplantae; phylum Streptophyta; class Magnoliopsida; order Fabales; family Fabaceae; genus Lathyrus; species Lathyrus sativus. Next base: position 189,379,585 of record OZ012735.1, on the reverse strand, counting down.
CAATAGCGCCCTGCACATCTCGATAGAGTGTAGGGGCACAATCATGTCACACGTTCTGGTGGACACGGGTTCGTCGCTTAATGTCCTTCCGAAGAAGGCATTAATGAAGTTGGACACTCACGGATTGATTTGCACACCCAGTGATCTAGTTGTGAAGGCATTCGACGGAACTAAACGCCATGTTTTCGGGGAAGTGACCCTGCCGATCCAAGTAGGCCCAGAAACGTTCAACGCGGTCTTTTATATCATGGACATCATGCCTGCCTACAGTTGTCTCTTGGGCCGGCCGTGGATCCATGCTGCTGGTGCCGTGACCTCCACGTTGCACCAAAAGCTCAAATATGCTGTCGGAGGAAGCATCGTAACAGTTTATGGCGAGGAGGACATAATGGTGAGCCATTTGTCATCCTTTAAGTATGTTGAAATGGATGGTGAAATCCATGAAACCCTCTGCCAAGCGTTCGAGGCCGTCAAGGTAAAAGACGTAGCTCCCGTGGTCACAGAAAAGCCAGAGATGAATCTCTCCTCATTCAAAGAAGCTCGGGCCGTCGTCCAAGCTGGATCTACCCCAGGCTGGGGGCGAGTTTTGGAGATACCGAACAAGCAGGATAAGTTTGGGTTGGGGTATTCTCCTGAAGCTGAAGCTTCTTCTTCTTCGTCTAGCAGTGCGTCTCGAGGTAAAGGGCCGATCCAATTTACCAGTGGCAGGGTGATTTTAGAAAGCATCAACGCGGCGTCTGAAGACAACGGGGATAGCGATTGCGATCTCGACTCTTGGATACAGCCAAGCAAGCCGGGCGAGGGCCTCAACAATTGGACCATCAAGGATATCATCCAGATGACAAGTGAAGAGTAATGATTTACTTTTTCCAATCATTGTACAACCCTATGTCCTACCCGGGGCATAGCGGTTTTATTGTCAGGGCCTTGTTGGATTATGTACATGCATTTTGTTAATAAATCAAAGGCGTTTTCTTCGTATTCAAATATTGTGATCTCTGTTATTCCTGTTTTATAGTTGTTTTGAAAAACAGTAAAATGACAATGGGGTTTGTGCTAACCTGCATATTCTTGTTTTAAACTTAACCCTTGTTATTGCAGGATCCACATAACAGATGACATCGACTCTGGACCTTCTACGGCTCACTTCGACTTCGATTGCCCGACCTATCAAGCCGAAGAAGAGATTGATGAAGACGAATACCTTCCTGAAGAGTTGGCCCGCTTGTTGAAACAAGAGGAAAAGGTTATTCTGCCTCATGAAGAGGAGATCGAAATCGTGAACCTGGGTTCTGAAGAGCTCGTCAGAAATGTCAGGATAGGGGCCGCATTGCAGAATGATGTCAAGCAGAGACTGGTCGAGATGCTGAGAGAGTATAGTGACGTCTTTGCTTGGTCATACGAAGATATGCCCGGACTTGACACGGACATCGTGGTCCACCACTTGCCGCTGCGAGAAGATTGCCCTCCCGTTAAGCAGAAGCTTAGGAGGACGAGACCAGATATGGCCGTTAAGATCAAAGAAGAAGTGCAGAAACAGCTTGATGCTGGCTTCTTAGCGGTCACCACTTACCCTCAGTGGGTCGCCAACATAGTGCCTGTACCGAAGAAGGACGGTAAGGTACGCATGTGCGTCGATTATCGGGATTTGAATAGGGCGAGCCCTAAAGATGATTTCCCGTTGCCTCATATCGATGTGTTGGTCGACAACACAACCCAGTTCTCCGTGTTTTCGTTCATGGATGGCTTCTCTGGTTACAATCAAATCAAGATGGCGCCGGAGGACATGGAGAAAACGACGTTTATCACCCCCTGGGGAACATTCTGCTATAAGGTAATGCCCTTCGGTCTGAAGAACACAGGGGCCACTTACCAACGAGCAATGGTAACTTTGTTTCATGAAATGATTCATCATGAGATCGAGGTCTATGTTGATGACATGATTGCGAAGTCCCAAACGGAGGAAGAGCATCTGGTCAACTTATTGAAGCTTTTTGAGAGGCTTAGGAAGTTCAGGTTGAGGCTGAATCCTAACAAATGTACTTTCGGAGTACGGTCCGGAAAATTACTGGGGTTTATCGTGAGTGAACGAGGCATCGAGGTTGATCCTGCGAAAATAAAAGCCATTCAAGAAATGCCAGCGCCGAAAACAGAAAAAGAAGTTTGTGGTTTCTTGGGCCGAATAAACTATATTGCAAGGTTTATCTCTCAGCTCACGGCCACTTGTGAACCGATGTTCAAGCTTTTAAAGAAAGATCAGGCGATTACTTGGAATGAGGATTGCCAGAAGGAATTTGTCAAGATAAAGCAGTATCTTCAAGAACCTCCGATCTTGATACCCCCAGTGGCTGGACGGCCTCTAATCATGTACCTGACAGTTCTTGAGAATAGTATGGGGTGTGTTCTCAGTCAGCACGACGAGACGGGCAGAAAGGAGCATGCCATTTACTACTTGAGTAAAAAGTTCACTGACTGTGAATCTCGCTACTCGATGCTGGAGAAAACATGTTGTGCACTAGCCTGGGCTGCCAAACGTTTACGACAGTACATGCTCAACCACACTATTATGCTAATTTCGAAGATGGATCCGATCAAGTACGTCTTCGAGAAGCAGGCTCTTTCGGGCAGGATTTCCAGATGGCAAATGGTGTTAACGGAATATGATATTCAGTACGTGTCCCAGAAGGCCATCAAGGGAAGCGTATTGTCTGATTACCTTGCCGAGCAGCCGATCGAGGATTACCAGCCGATGAAATTTGAATTCCCTGATGAGGACATTATGTTTCTCAAAGCGAAGGATTGCGATGAGCCGTTTCCCGACGAGGGGCCAGATAGGAAATCCCAATGGAAATTGATATTCGACGGGGCGGTTAATTCCTATGGAAGTGGCATCGGGGCTATCATCACGACTCCCCACGGATCCCACATCCCGTTTACTGCGAGACTGACGTTTCCAGTCACCAATAATGAGGCGGAGTACGAAGCATGCATCATGGGTCTAGAAGAGGCAATTGATTTGAGAATCAAGAACCTAGACGTATATGGTGACTCGGCGCTTGTGATCAACCAAATTAAAGAGGAGTGGGAGACTCGTCAATCGAATTTGGTACCGTACATGAATTATGCCAGGAGGCTACTTCCGTTCTTTGATCGAGTGGAACTCCATCATGTGCCCAGAGCAGAGAATCAGATGGCTGATGCCTTAGCCACGTTGGCTTCAATGTATAAAGTCAATTTTTGGAATGAGGCTCCAAGAGTTGTCCTTTCGCGTCTTGATAGACCTGCATTTGTCTTTACGATCGAGGAAGCCGCCGACGGCAAGCCATGGTTCCATGACATCCAGACCTTCCTTATGACTAAGGAGTATCCTGCGGGTGCGTCAACCCAGGATAAGAAGACTCTGAGGAGGCTGTCTGGAAACTTTTATCTCAATCCTGATGGAGTTCTGTATAAGAGAAACCACGATCTCGTGCTACTCAGATGTGTAGATGAGAAAGAGGCGAGTATGCTCATGGAGGAAGTCCATGAGGGCACATTTGGTACGCACGCCGGCGGGCATGCTATGACGAGAAAGATCCTGAGAGCAGGATACTACTGGCTGACAATGGAGTCCGATTGCTTCAAATTCGCGAAGAGATGTCATAAATGCCAGATTTATGCTGATAAAGTTCATGTTCCGCCGTGCCCGTTGAATGTCATGTCCTCTCCGTGGCCGTTCTCCATGTGGGGCATCGACATGATAGGCAAGATCGAGCCCACTGCACCTAACGGTCATCGTTTCATTCTAGTAGCTATCGACTACTTCACCAAGTGGGTGGAGGCAGCCTCGTATGCTAATGTGACCAAGCAGGTGGTGGCTAAATTCATAAAGAGGGACATCATCTGTCGTTACGGAATTCCCGAGCGGATTATTACTGATAATGGTTCGAACCTGAATAACAAGATGATGAAGGAACTGTGCCAGAGTTTCAAGATTGAACACCACAACTCATCTCCTTACCGGCCGAAGATGAATGGCGCCGTTGAAGCGGCCAACAAGAACATAAAGAAGATTGTTCAGAAGATGGTTGTGACCTACAAAGATTGGCACGAGATGCTGCCGTTTGCACTGCACGGTTATCGTACAACGGTACGTACTTCAACCGGGGCAACTCCTTTCTCCTTGGTGTACGGTATGGAAGCTGTCCTACCGTTAGAAGTGGAGATCCCTTCTTTGCGAGTTTTGGTTGATGTGAAACTCGACGAGGCAGAATGGATTACGAACCGACTGAACCAACTCAGCCTGATGGACGAGAAGAGGTTAGCGTCGATCGCGTTTGGTCGTTTGTACCAAAGCTGAATGAAGAAAGCTTATGATAAGAAGGTGCGTCCTAGAAGCTTTCAGACAGGTGATCTCGTCCTGAAGAAGATTCTTCCTCCACACTCCGATCACCGGGGCAAGTGGACTCCGAATTACGAAGGTCCGTACGTCGTCAGCAAGGTCTTCTCGGGAGGAGCTTTGTTGTTATCCACGATGGATGGTGAAGATTTTGCATCCCCGGTGAACGCGGACGCAGTTAAAAAATACTTTTCTTGAAAGTGACCCGTTGGACAAAAAAAGAGAGTCCAGGCAAAAAAGGGGCATCCCGGCGAACCAAAAATAGAATAAAAGGTTCAGGCAAAAATTAGGGATATAAATTGAAAAAATGTACACCCGCGAAGTCGAAAACCTACACTGGGCGGCTTCGGCAAAAAAGGGTATCCCGGTGAACTGAAAACCCGCAAAGGGCGGTTCACGCAAAAGTTAGGGGTTTGAAAAGCAAATGACTGCGTTCCGCGTGTGGACTTTCTTTGTTTGGAAGACCTAAAGGCCGTTTATCTGAATCAATCTCTTCCGAAGCTGAAGCGTCGGAGAGGTATCGAAGTCGAATGGTTCATAGAGGGATCAAGTCATGGTGTTCATCTACGCCTCGTTGCCGACATTTGTATATACTGATGTATATTTATGTTTTATTTTTTGTGCGGCTTCCTCATTCCAGGAGCTTGCATCTGTTGTAAAACATTTTTACCCATTCAGGGGTTCGTTATCAATAAAATGCATACTATTCAGCAATTCTGTTTGTCTGTTTAGCATTTATCTGTTTTGTTTGCGAAAAGGAACACCAATGTTTTTGATAAAATGCGCATACATAAACTTACTGGCCTAGGCCACTGATTGTTGAAGCAATTAATTACTTGAATATTGTCACGAGATAATGACCTTAATAGGCCCCTTTGAAAAGGGTATCTTGTCTGTTTGTTTGTGTTGTTACAGGGGTAGCATATTCCAGACAGTGCGCCGTGCGCATCCCGAAGCAGGATGATTCCTCCTTCTCCAGCAGAGTTCAGTAGTCTCTCCCCGCAGAGTCTGAACGCGAGATAATGAGCATTGATGACTCCTCAGGCAGAGATGATTCTCTTCCCCAATCAGATGCATCCTGAAGAAGCGGCATCCCCTCAGCTGAGTCAGGCGTCGAAGCGTGTGTTCATCCCCCAGCACCGGGTTACAAGTGCAGGTTTCGTAGGAAACTATTCGTACGCCGAAGTATGCAGCAACTGATGGTGCCAGACTGAAGTCTCCAGCGGAATTGAAATTCCCCACCAGAGTCGTACTCTCTCCCGGAGTCGGATGATTCCTCCTTCCCCAGCGGAATTGAAATTCCCCACCAGAGTCGTACTCTCCAGCGAAGCAGAATGATTTCTCCTTCCTCAGTCGAGTTTGCAGATCCCCAAGAGAGCCGAATCCTTGGAAGTTGCTCAGACCATGATTGGTTTTCCCCAGTGGAGCGCGGATCAACTAGTTATTTCCTCACAGAGTCGTCATCTCTAGAGAAGTAGCTGAGAAGGCCATGCAGTTTATTCCCGCGATGGACATCGCTTTCCCTCAGCAGGTCCTGGTTCTCGTAGAGCTTCGTTCCCCTGCAGTAATCAACTGAAGTTGTCTCCCCCGCAGCAGTCAACTGAAGTTGTGTCCCCTGCGGAGTCCAATTGAGATTGGCGTTGTCCTCAGCAGGATGATTCCTCTATCTGAGTAGTTCTTTCTCCTTGACCAGAGGATTCTCCCTTCGGCATTTATTTTGCTGACGGGATCGCATCATTGTGCATGATTGCATAGCATTTATCATAAACTCATAGCATTTCCACTGTGTGGAGCATTGCGCCATTGCCGAAGCATATGCATAATAAACATGATCTAGGTTGTTGCTGTTCTTGTTTTGCAGGTGTTCCGCCGCAGAATTGATTGCTCAGGATGATTCCTGACATTCTTCCCAACGAAGTCGCTTGCTCAAGATGATTCTTGAAGTCTCCAGCGAAATCTTTAGTTCAAGATGATTCTTGAATTCCTCAGCATGGTCGTTTGCTTAAGATGATTCTTAAGACCCCAGTGCAGTCTCCAAAGTTGGTTGCTCAAGCTGATGCTTAGAGTCCCCAGTAGAGGTTGCCCAGGATGATTCCTGGAATCCCCCACCAGAGTGTTCGCTCAGGATGATTCCTGAAATCTCCAGAATGATTATCGGTTCAAGATGATTCTTGAAATCCCCGGCGGAGTTATTTGTCCAAGATGATTCTTGAGGTCCTCAGCAGAATTGATTCATCCAGAATGATTTCTGGACCCTCGAAGCGGAGTTACTTGATAGTTCTCCAGAACCCCCAGCGGCGAAGTGTCATCCCCAGCAGGTTTCTAACGGCGAAGTTGAAACCTCCCTTGAAGACTCCATGATTGAAGTTCGACCGTGTTAATGAAGCAGTTCTCTCAGCTGATGCGGAGTGCCTGATGTCAGAGGTAGATGTTCCCAGTTGGCTCACAATTGACCAAGAATTCTATTCCCGACTTGCTGATGATGTCCGGCTGATGCCCGACAGTAATGTGGAATGCCTGATGGCATGATCAACCTGATGGTTGAAGTCCGGCTGATGCCCGACTGTTTCTTTGAATGCCTGATGGCATGATCAACCTGATGGTTGAAGTCCGGCTGATGCCCGACAGTCTCTTTGAATGCCTGATGGCATGATCAACCTGATGGTTGAAGTCAGGCTGATGCCCGACAGTGTTCTTTGAATGCCTGATGGCAGGATCGACTATGTATTACCGGTTACCGTGTGACCAATTCCCCAGTAGGGTTGCCGTGCAACTGTTATGATCAGTGTCGAAGATGTTCCTGCCGACCAGAGTATCGTTCACCTGTGTGTGGTATCCAGACCTCCAGCAAGATCATTGATACGTGTTCATCTTATTACTCTCTCCAACAGAGTCTAGTATTCAAGTTCATATTTCCCCAATGGATTTCTTCACCCTAATGGCAAGGTCAGACGATGTCGAGAGTTGACGGCGAAGTCAGATTATGTTGGTTCTCCAGCGGCGATGTTGGATGTTTGTTTCTGGCGGCGATGTCAGGCGATTCAGTTCTCCAGCGGCGATGTTGGATGTTTGTTTCTGGCGGCGATGTCAGTTGATTTAGTTTTCCAGCGGCGATGTTGGGTGTTTTATTGTCCAACAGCGATGTCAGATTCTTTAGTTCTCCAGCGAATGTTGGATGTTTGTTTGGCGGCGATGTCAGATTCTTTATTTTTCCAGCGGCGATGTTGGATGTTTGTTTCTGGCGGCGATGTCAGGTGATTTAGTTTTCCAGCGGCGATGTTGGGTGTTTTGGTTGTCCGACGGCGAGGTCAGACGCTTTATTTTCATGGATGCCTGACGGCGAGATCAGATGTCTGAGGACAATGATAGAGGATTTTAATGTGGATAACTGACGACAAGGTTCAGATCATTATGTCTCCAGCTAGTCACCGTGCAGCTATTATTTTAGTTTTCGAAGATTCGTTCCTGCCTGAGTACCGTGTGCTTGTGCAGTTGGCAAATTTCCGGGTTTATCGGTATTCAACCGTCTCGCACCTTGATTGGCTGAGAGTCGTTCGCTCCTCACCCAGTCAGGTTCAAGCCGTTTGAATAGGGGCAGCTGTTGCACCCCAAAATTTGACCAACATTTATTTACCCATCAAGAGTTGTATGAGACTGTGAAGCTAGCCAAGAAGGTTGTTCAAGTGATCAAGGATTGATATCTTTGTCAGAAGACTCAAGAGATCCTCAGAAAGATTGGTTGAAACCAAGGTTGTGTGCCTCATAACTTGAGAGTTGTGGGAGCTCCTCAGATGATTCTGAGACTATGAGGAAGGACTTGAAGCTTTGAGAAAGATTATGAGATGTCTTGAAAGCCATCATGAAGCCTAGAGAGGTCATTGTACCAGAATTCAGAAGATTCAGCCATGAGTGGTGGAATTAGGGTTTGACTGGGTCAACCCTAGGTCAACTGATGATTTGGGAGAGGGTTGAGACCTAATCCAAGAGCCATGTGATCATGGAATGATGCATTGAGTGCTATAAGGATGATTCCTAGACCAACTCATCATGATTGAGGAGTTTGAGAAGTTTTAAGCTAGGGTTTCTAAGGCTCGACAGTGTAAAATCCCCTAGTTTGATCCCTATCTTCAAGGCAGTTTAGCTCAAGATGTGATTGTCATCTCATCTTCCCCACAACATGAATGTTGTAGAGCTTGATCTTATCTTTAATTTGAGTACTAGAAGTCCTTGATAGGATTTGTAGAGCTCAAGTTATGACTTTGAAAAATTACAGGTCATCTGAGGTATGTGAATCTGGGTCCTTGAAAGTCACCCAACTTGCACCCAACTTTTGCCCTAGTAGGATGATTCCTATGAATTATTGGTCAACATGAATGTTGTATAGCATTTTCTTAGCTTTCTAGAGAGTACTAGAAGTCCTTGATAGGATTTGTAGAACTCAACTTATGGCTTTGACAAGTCAAGGGCATTTTGGTCATTTGGAGGTTATAGGTCATTTCAAGCATAAGGCCATATCTCCTATTTCCAAGCTTCAAATGGAAAAATCTTCAACATCAAACTTGATTAGAATGATGTTTTAAGGCTAGTAAGAAGGTCATGATATGTTGAAGGTCTGAATTGAGGGGTTTCTTCATCTGTTCACTCGATTTTACCAGGTTTGCAACTTTCTCTTTACACTCTAATTTAAGTAGAATTAGATAGAATTAATAGCTTAGAATGGTTAAGGATAACTAGGAGATCATTTCTGGAAAGTTTGAAGAGAATTGATGATGGTTTTGTTGTTGACAAGATTTCTGTTTGGACCAAGAACTCCTTGAATCTTGAGTAATAATCTTAGTTCTTTAGTGGAGTTTGATCAGTGATAGGAGGTGAACATTTTAGTGTAAGCAATTTCAAGAATCTTGAGTTTTTATGTTCAAGCATAATTTGAGGTTTGATTCGTGTTTTAAGTTTGAGTGAGATTCAATGGAATTTGAGACTATAATCGTGTTCAGCATGAAAAATGGAGCATGTTTGTATTTTAAGTGATGAGTTTTGATGAGATATGGAGAGAATCCGAGTGAGGGTGATGATGATATTTGAAGTTCTGTTCAATGGAGGTTGCCCTCCATCCACGAGCCAGAGGAAGAAGATGAAGTCTCTACCGTGAGATCGTGTTTGACTCGTTGACATTTCCAATATCCAACGGCCTTGATTAAACCTCAGCATATGAAGGAGTTCTGAGTTGGTCATGAAACGCTCAGTTTCATTAAAGGAGCTTTGGGCTTTAGTTGCCAGACACAGCTATACACACCCCCTTCACGAGGCCCATTAGGTTTTAAACTGAAAATCATTGCTATTCTCACCGTGGTTTTTTCTTTTTTCTTTATGTTTTTTGATTTAATTTCTGATTAATAAATGGGCCTAGCACACTTACTTTTTGTACCCCCCATTCTGGGCCCATGCGCGTATTGAACTGCATTGCATTACTATCTGCACCCCATCTCTTAATATTTCATTTTATTTTCCTCCATTTTATTTCAATCTTGGAAAAATCATATCAATTTGAAAATTAATGTTTTTTTAATGGGAGTTTTTGCTCCCATTTTATATTCATGTCTAGAAAAATATCAAATAAAAATATTTTCATTTCATGCATTCTAGTATTTTTTGTGTATTTTCTACTTTTATTGCATTTTATTTCTTTTTATGTTGATACATGAATTTGTAGAATTTTGTTTAGGTAGTTCCCTTAACATTTTTAGGCCATTCTTTTTAGGATAGTTAGATATATGCTTTAGCTTACCCCTGGATTTATTACATAATTTTGTGATGAATTTTAGGTTAGTTCTGATTAGATGACATTAGGTTGTGTAGAATTAGGTCAAACTTCAACATAGGTGCACAATAACATTAGAATTTTGGGTTTCTAGGTCAAGATAGGTATTGGGGCATATAAGGGTATTAAGGGTAGGTATGTAGGATCCCTTAGAAATTATATTAGGATTTAATATAGTAGTATACTATTTTTGGATGATTTTTGTAGTTGATGATTGTTTGTGTTGCCCTTGTGGGCTTGAATTGTTGTTTGCTTTGCTTTGTGGGCTTGGAGAGCTTGGTATTGTTCTAAGGAGAATTGAGGAGCATAGTAGAAGACTTGAAGATGGACTGAGGAGCTTGAGAGCTTGGTCTTATTTGTTTTGTCATTGTTTTAGGGTTAGGGATTAGGAAGAGTTTAGACTTAGATAACTTCTTTCTTAAACATGGCTGGTATCTTCCACCTCCATTCCTCCCTATGATTCAAAGTCCTTCCATGGTATACACCTATCTCCTTTGGAGGGATAAGTGATAGTACCTAGGGAGTAGAACTTTTGAGGGAACCATTCCTTTGATGTTGAACCCTTATAGGTCACCTTTGGGGGTCAATAAGCAGTTCAATATCCCCAGCTTATCCAGTAAGTGATTTCCTCTGGTTTGATTATCCTGAGAGATGTTGAGCTTGAGTTTGAAGATGAAGACTTCATTGAAGAGTGTAGAAGAGGATTTCCTTGAGCATTCTCATTCAAGCTGAAGCTTGAAGAGCAACAAGAGCAAGCTGATACTTGCTTTGATACCTGGAGATCTTGAAGAAGATCAAGTTGATACTTAGGATGATAGTGAAGCCTGAAGGTGGAGCTGATCAGGGAGCTGAAGCTCAGAGAAGATAAGTTGAAACTTATGTTGAAAATTTGAAACCTGGAAAAGCAAATTGATATTTGTCAAGAGTGATTGAAGTCTGAAGACTGAGTTGCTGTTGGAAGAGCTGAAGTGGAGGGAAGTTAGTCTGCTTTCTTCTGTTTTCTTTTCTGTATTGATGTGTTTTGTTTGACTTGTTTGATGCATTAGAATAAGTCCATATCTAGAATAGGTAGAATCTAGGAGCATGATTGCACTAGAGGTTGAGTTGCTCCCTCTGCTTGTATTGTTACTGTGTGGCTTTGCTTGCGGGTATTCGGTAGAGCCCCGCTCCCTTGCCCATGTGGTTTGTTTGCCTGATGGCATTTTATTTCATTTTATCTGTATGATTGCAGTTTACGGTATATTGCTTGATAGCATGTTGTTTTATATTTCAGTATGATTACTGTTATCCATTCTGGCTTGAGGTTGAGATGAGCTTGTGGAGGCTGAAGCCCCACACACATTTCCTCCCTCACTTGCATTGCATGCATTTTACTGTTTAAGCTGATGCTTTGTCTGTTTTGGCGTATCATTGACATGATCCCTTAGGACTCTCATTTCCTTTGATAAGGAATTGATGATATAACTTTAGGTTGAAACCTATGCATGACAACTTCTAGGAGTTCCCTGTTCAAACCTCAACCATAGGATGAATCCATGGCATGACAACAGTAGGACTTGATAGTCTCCCTCCTAGTTGGGCATGTTCTCTTCTCATCTCAAAACAGTTTAAGATACAGTAATCATGAATGATTTTTTTCGTACGTTACGAGCCTTAAGCTATCTGAGAAAGGATTGTGGGAGAGCTTCTTTTCCACAGTCTGGATGTTTAGTATGGTACCCTTTGGGTGACATGCGACGCATTCACTCTCAGGTCATAGTCTCTAGTGCGGTTGAAATTGCAAACACAATAAAAAACACTTCTTTCGTAAAAGACAGGAAATAAACCGTAGTTTCCCGAACTACGTGAGCTCTGATCTCTCATACCTGTTGAGAGTACGTAGGCACAAGATGGCGATGTCTTGGCGAGCTACCTTCCCCCATAACCCGTCGTAGGCCGAACTACGTTGACTCTGATTTCTCATTCTCTGATGAGAATACGTAGGCATAAAGCACGACGCTTTGCCGAGTCATTTTCTTTTCTGTTTAAGCCAGCCTTGATAGGTAGATAGAATAAAACCAACCCGTCCAAGTAAACACAACAAGCGAGGATCCCGTCGAGTACGACGGACGTGAGGGGTGCTAATACCTTCCCCTTGCGTAACCGACTCCCGAACCCAGACAATGGTTGCGACGACCTTGTCTTACCCTTTTTCGTAAGGTTTTTTCGATCGTTTCCTTTCCCGCTCTGAGGGATAAATAACGAAAGGTGGCGACTCTTCTGTTCTGCCGGCACCTTATTTTCGCGAAAGCGACATTATCTTTTGATGATGTACCCCCAAACGTTAAAAGTAATCCATTTCCGAACCATGGAGGGGTTAATACCGTAGAAAAAGTTTCAAATGAAAGGATAGTCCGAGAGGTGTCAGAGATCAAGACCCTGTTAAGGTTACTTCACGAGAACCTACTAAAAGCAGGATTGATAGAGGATACCCATAATGATTGTGAAGAATGTTCTATTGATTCTAGAGGGTGTGATGAGGTACGAAGAGATATACAAAGATTGATTGATGAGGGAATATTACAAGTGTGTAGTAAGGTGAGGAAAGAAGAAGTTTCGGTAATTGAGCATGTTTTTAATTTACCAAAGAAAGGTGAGAAAGTTCTGGTGTTCAAAATGACCAACAAAAGTATGAAGCCTGTTTTCAACAAGTCGGCTATCGATCAACCTCAACCGGTTATTATTCAGAAACCAAGACCGTTTCCTTTTGAAAGCACAAAGGTCGTTCCATGGAAGTATGACATGACTGTGATAGACCGAGGATCTGGGAAGGTTATTCAGAAAGAGACGGTGAAAGACGACCAAGTGGACGTGACAAACATTACAGGTACAAGCAAAATGACCCGTAGTGGTCGAATCTATCAGCCAAAGATAACAGTAGCCGCTCCAAAAGAGGTCACCCCTGCTGCGACAAAAGAAAAAGAGGTACCAAGTACTGAAGGAGACGACGAAGAATTCCTAAGGATTATTCGGAAAAGTGATTACAGGGTTGTTGATCAGCTTCACCAAACCCCATCAAAGATATCGATCTTGTCTCTCTTGATGAACTCTCCAGCTCACAGAGAAGCTCTGCAAAAAGTATTGAAGCAGGCACATGTGACAAAAGATATAACTCTTTGCCAATTTGACTCAGTAATAGCCAACATTACTGCATGTAACACCCTGAGTTTTAGTAATGCAGAGTTGCCAAAAGAAGGACGCAATCACAACCGTGCATTGAACATATCTATCAGGTGCCAAGAAGACACAATGGCATGAGTTTTAGTCGATATTGGATCCTTATTGAATGTATTGCCCGCAAGGTCACTCACAAGGTTAGCATATGCAGGGGCAGAAATGAAACCGACGTCTTTGATTGTAAAATCTTTTGATGGTTCAAGAAGAACAGTTGTTGGAGAAGTAGAATTGCCAATCATGATAGGACCTCATGTGTTCGATATTACATTCCAAGTCATGAACATCAACCCAGCTTATAGTTGTTTGTTGGGACGACCGTGGATTCACGCGGCTGGGGCGGTGACTTCCACATTGCATCAGAGAATGAAATTTGTTGTGAATGATAAGTTAGTGATTGTACACGGTGAAAAGGACCTAATGGTGAGAAATCTGTCATCATTTAAGTATATTGAAGCAGATGAGGGCACGTTAGAAACTTCCTTTCAAGCACTCGAGATAGCTAATGCAGTGATGTTGGAAGAAACAATGGCTAAGAGTGGCATGTCTTTTGCATCCGCTCAGAGCATCAAGTCTACACTGGAAGAAGGTACTCCTACAGGTTGGGGAGAGGTTATTGAAGTGAAGCCAAAAATGGATCGCCAAGGGTTGGGTTACAAACCAACTCATGATGAAGCACCGACACATGACAAAGGGCGCCCAAAGACTATACAAGAGGTATTCATTAATGGAGGATTCCAAATCAGTGATGTGGAAGAAGATTTTGAGGATGAAGACCATGAACAGTTAGTGTATCATTGCAGCTCTGCCTTGAGCAACTGGGAAGCTATTGAGATTCCTTTGGTCCTTCCTGAGTTAAAGTAATTTGTTTGTCTTTCTTTTCTTGTTGTTGTTTTGAATCTCCATAGCCATGCCCAGGGCTATAGGAATGTTTTGTAAGGGCCCCGTGCTTTCAAGAAAAAATCAATGAAAAATGAACTATTTTGTTAATTTCCTTGTGTTATTTCCTTTACTGCTTTTGCTTTCATTTTAAAAAGAAGAATGGAAATCTTAAAAAATCCAAAACAATTTTCTCTTTTGTGTGCTACATTTGTCTTTGTGTGTTTTAATAAATTAAGCCATTCCAACATGCAGTGATGTCCTAAAACCCATTGAATCCTATGACCCTGCATTCCTTCCTGACTTTGATTCACCAATATACCAAGATGAAGATGAGGATGAAGATTTCGAAATCCCTGATGAACTGGTAAAATTGGCACACCATGAGTATGCAGAGCTTCAACCCTACAAAGAACAGGTAGAAGTCATTAATCTTGGCACCGAAGAAGACAAGAAAGAAGTCAAGATTGGGGCAGCCCAAGAGGCAGAAGTCAAGCAGCAACTAGAAAAGCTCCTGAAAGAGTATGTGGATGTATTTGCTTGGTCGTACCAAGATATACCGGGTTTAGACACTGACATAGTAGTTCACAAATTACCACTTCGACCAGAATGCCCACCGGTTAAGCAAAAGCTGCGAAGAACAAGACCTGACATGGCTCTCAAGATTCGAGATGAGGTGAAGAAACAGATTGACGCGGGTTTCTTAGCAGTGTCCAAGTACCCCGAATGGGTAGCTAATATTGTACCTGTACCAAAAAAGGATGGGAAAGTCAGAATGTGTGTGGATTACAGGGATCTAAACAAGGCCAGTCTGAAGGATGATTTCCCTTTGCCGCATATCGATACGTTGGTGGATAATACGGCTCGTTTTACAGTTTTCTCATTTATGGATGGTTTCTCCAGTTACAATCAGATTAAGGTGGATCCCGATGACATGGAAAAAACTACTTTCATTACTCCGTGGGGGACTTACTGTTACAAAGTTATGCCTTTCAGTCTGAAGAACGCAGGTGCTACTTATCAAAGAGCCATGGTGACTTTATTTCATGATATGATGCATAAGGAGATAGAGGTATATGTTGATGACATGATTGCCAAATATCAAAGCGAGGAGGACCATTTGGAACATCTTTTGAAATTATTTAAGAGACTCAGAAAATATCAGTTGAGACTGAATTCAGCCAAGTGTACCTTTGGAGTAAGATCTGGGAAGTTACTCGGTTTCATTGTTAGTCACCGGGGGATTGAGGTGGATCCAGATAAAGTCCGAGCCATTCAAGATATGCCAGCTCCGCAGACTGAGAAGCAAGTCAGAGGTTTTCTTGGAAGAATGAACTACATATCCATACTTATTTCCAATATGACTCCTACTTGCGAGCCCATCTTCAAATTATTACGCAAGGACCAGACGGTTGTTTGGAATTCAGATTGTCAGCAAGCATTTGATGAGATTAAGGGTTATCTCTAAGAGCCTCCGATCTTAATACCTCCTGTTCCTGGAAGACCTCTCTTCATGTATTTGACAGTGCTCGAGAATTCTATGGGTTGTGTGTTAGGTCAGCAGGATGAGTCCGGGCGAAAAGAACATGTTATCTATTACTTGAGTAAGAAGTTTACTGATTGTGAAAGCCGATATTCACTTCTGGAGAAAACTTGTTGTGCTTTAGCCTGGGCTGCCAGACGATTGAGGCAATACATGATTTGTCATACCACCTTGTTGATTTCAAAAATGGATCCGATAAAGTATATCTTTGAGAAGCCTGCTCAGACTGGAAGGCTCGCCCGTTGGCATATGTTATTATCAGAATACGACATCCAGTACGTAGCTCAGAAGTCTATCAAGGGTAGTGTGTTGCCATAATATCTTGCAGATCAACCAGTGGAAGATTATGAGTCTCTCAAATTTGACTTCCTAGATGAAGACATTATATTGGTAAAAGATTGTGAAGAGCCAGGTCTTGATGAGGGTCCGCAGGAAGGTCTTTGGTGGAAAATGATGTTTGATGGTTCCTCCAACTACAGTGGGCATGGCGTAGGCGCCGTTTTAATGAGTCCGGAAGGTGGTTACACTCCATTCACAACCAGGTTGGATTTTGACTGCACAAACAATATCGCCGAATATGAAGCATGGATTCTCGTCCTCGAGGCAGCTATCGACCTCAAAATCAAACTTCTTGAAGTCAGTGGGGATTCAGCTTTGGTTATTTATCAAGTTACTAGTGACTGGGAGACTAGGCACGAGAATTTGATCCCTTATAGAACCTACATCGTCAAGATGATGGAGTATTTTGATGAAATCACTTTCAAACATGTTCCGAGATCTGAGAATCACATCGCCGATGCCCTAGCCATGTTAGCCTCAATGTGGAAAGTCATGGATGTCAATGATGCCACTCTCATTCGAATTGAACGCAAGACCGATCCCGCCTACTGTCAGATGGTTGAAGAAGAAACTGATGACAAGCCATGGTTCCATGACATAAAGAATTACCTGTCCAAACAAGAGTATCTAGCAGATGCTACGTCACTTGACAAGAAAACTCTGAGACGATTAGCATCCAAGTTCTTTCTCAGTAATGATGTGCTTTGTAAAAGAAATCATGATATGGTCCTGCTAAGATGTGTCGACAGACGAGAAGCAGAATTGTTAATGCAAGATGTTCACGAAGGAATATTTGGCACTCATGCCAATGGATATGCTATGTTTAAAAAGATTTTGAGGGCTGGTTATTACTGGTTGATTTTGGAAACTGACTGTATTCAATATGCCAGGAAATGTCACAAGTGTCAGATTTATGCGGACAAGATGCATGTACCTCCGACGTTGCTAAACGTGTTGTCATCACCGTGGCCTTTCTCTATGTGGGGCATCGATATGATTGGGGAAATCGAACCAAAGGCTTCTAACGGACACCGATTTATTCTAGTTTCTATTGATTATTTCACAAAGTGGGTTGAAGCCGCATCCTACACTAATGTTACTCGACAAGTGGTGGCCCGTTTTATCAAGAAGGAGATTATCTGTCGTTACGGAATTCCGAGCAGGATCATAACAGACAACGGTACCAATTTGAACAACAAAATCATGAAGGAGTTGTGCGATGATTTTAAAATTGAGCATCACAATTCCTCTCCTTACCGTCCCAAGATGAATGGAGCTGTAGAAGCTGCGAATAAAAACATCAAAAAGATTTTGCAAAAGATGGTGAAAACTTATAATGATTGGCATGAGATGCTACCATTCGCCTTGCATGGGTACAGAACGTTCGTCCGCACTTCAACAGGGGCAACCTCTTTTTCTTTGGTATATGGAATGGATGCGGTACTACCTATTGAGGTCGAGATACCTTCATTGAGAGTCATAATGGAAACCAAGCTTGAAGAAGCAAAATGGGTGAGAGAAAGGTTTGATCAGTTGAATCTTATCGACGAAAAGTGCATGTCTGCAATGTGTCATGGTCAGTTATATCAGAAAAGGATCAAGAGGGCGTTTAACAAGAAAGTTCGTGTCCGAGAATTCCGAGAAGGGGAACTTGTACTCAAAAAGATTTTACCAGTTCATAAAGATGCACGAGGAAAGTGGATGCCTAACTATGACGACCCGTTTGTTGTGAAAACAGTCTTCTCAGGAGGCTCGTTGATTCTCACTACCATGGATGGAGAGCAGCTCACTCATCCAGTGAATTCTGATGCAGTGCGAAAATATTACGCCTAAAAGAACCCGATAAGCCGGAAACTCAAAAGAACAGCTTATGCAAAAGTTAGGGTTGAAGAAAAAGAAAAAGAAAAAGAAAAAGAAGGATAAAAGCTAGCTAAGTTGAAAACCCGAAAGGGAGGCTTAGGCAAAAATGAGCGTCCCGGTGGATTGAAAACCTGAAAGGGAGATCCAGGCAAAAATTAGGGACAAAGGCGTTTCACTGTATCGGATAAGTTGTCACTACCGCAGAGGATCCTACAAGAAATCACTCCAACCGCTCTCGTCAGAAGCAAGGATTTTGGGGAGTTTTAGTCTTTAGGGATAGTTGGTCATGGGATTTAATGTAACCTTGTCCACTTTGCCATTTTTTCACTTGTAAAATTTCTATGGAATTTTGTCATTTGCAAGATTTCATTCTTGAATAAAATCAGTTTTGAGACATTCTTTCTTTTGCAAATTTATCATTTCCTTTATTTTCTTTGTTATGCAAAATATTGTTCATTGATCAACGATAATTTTGAAAGCATTAGGGGTCAAATTATCGAATAAAACTTGAAAAGATTAACAAACATAAAAACTTCAACTCATGGAAAAGAGTCGAGGAAAATCATATTTCCCCGAAACCTCAGGGTAGCGAAAACTTTGATACGCAATCCTATCACACTCCCTGGTGAAGTGTAAGCAAGTTGAACTGTTGATTTTCCTTTGGTCATGTGTGGTTATCAAGCTTGAAGACTGTCTCTCAAGAACTTCTTATGATAATGTGAAGACTCGTCCCCAGCGGAGGATTCCTGAGCATTTGATTGAATCTACTTGGTCGTCTCTGACTAGCTTGTTTAAAGCTCTGTTTCCCTATTAGGTGTCGCGGTGAAATTTGGATACCAAACTATTGATTAGTTTGAATCTTATTCATTTGCAGCCGAACTTTGATTTGTCCAAAGGAAGGGATAAAGATCGAAATTCCCACAATGCAATGCAAATACAAGGTTTAGAGAGTTATAGGTTCGGGGGTTGGTTAAACTTAGGGAAGGTATTAGCATCCTAAGTTTATGTAGTACTCTACAGGAACCTCTTGTTTTATGTTTGTTTATTGCTAAGTGTTTATCTGCTTAAGGGTGAAGACCTAGGGGTTTATTTCTAAGTATACTCGATAAGATGTCGCATCTTATGCCTACATATCCTTACGGGAGTGGAATCAGAGTATTTGTAGTTCCCCTAAAGGGTTTGAGGAGTTCTTTGACTGTGGTCGAAGTTCCTACGGGTTTAGGGTAGTTGATTGATTGATTTTAGGAGAAGAGATGAGTTATCATTTTAAGAGAGATTTATCCACCACAAGTTGTAAAAATGTAGTTTTTGCATCATCTTAAGAGAAAGGCTCAAGTACTCGGATAGGGATCGACGAGGTACGCCTCTATCTCTCTTAAGGCAAAGTTCCTACGGTATTGACTGTATTATTGTGGGGTGGAGATTCTATCTCGCTTAAGATGATTTGGCATCTTTCTCTAATGTGTTTGAATATTGTTTGTATTGTGTTGTTTGAATTGTTTGTTCTAAGTTGTAAAAGAGTCCTTCCTATGGGGTAGGATCTAACTTAGAGATCAACTTGAATGGGATCAAGGATCAAGCGGGAGTATGGTGCAAAATGAGATGCACTACACACGATTGTTGAATCATGTGTAGGTTTTTCCTTTGGACGGAATGCGATGCGAAGAATGTAAATGACGGTAATGTAAATTACTATAAGATAAATTGCAGAAATAAAATCATACACATACGCATGAAAGCGCTAAAGTGTGTGAGAGTGAAAGTGTCTTGGATGTGAGTGTGCATGATTAAGTTTTGTTTTACGATGTTGATTGTTTTTAGTTGGTTTGATTTTAGTTTGGATTATATAGAAAAAAAGCTGATTTGAGCGTGAGGTTGAATTGATTTTAGGACATTATGACTATTAAGGAGATTAATTTTATAAAAAAGTTGTTTATTGGTTTTAATAAAAAGTTAGATTGATGGAGTTGATTTTAGAAAAAAAGTTAATTTAATTTTATTAGCAAAAAATATTTTTGGATGTGAATTGATTTTAAATAAATAGGATTTAAAAATGGTTTTTAGATATTATCATAATAGATAGAAATTAATTTGGAAAAGAAAAAAAGTTTATTAACTTATTTTAAAAGTTGTTTTAAGTGCGAGATAATTCCAAAACAAAAAGGGTATATTATTATTTATAAAAGGTTATTAAGTTTATTAAAAGAAAATTAACTAAATGGTTGATTAATTAGACAATTAATTTAAGAAAAGAAAAAAAGATCAATAGTTAATTTCATAAAAATGATTAATATTAAATTAATTAGTTAATAAAATACCTGTTAATTTGTTTTATTAAAAAAAGGGTTAATTAAGATTAGAGGGTGGTTAGTGGATGATTGGGGTGGTTTAGTGATGTGTGTGTGGTGATAGTGTGTGTAGGTGAACAGCATACACAGGGAAAAACGAAATAGAGAAGAACGAAACCCCATCACCCCCCCAAATCGCTTCCCGTATCCCTCGATCCTCTCCTCTCTGATCGTCTCCCTCGTTGACCCATCATCTTTCCATGGCTTCGATCTCCTTTAAACCTGAAACATAAAAAAATGATCAATAGGTTCGATGAGTGTTACGAAAAGTGAGATTTTACCAACGATTAACGACGGCGGCGCTGGACACAACGAGGATGAGTGCTTTGCAGGTTCGATTTTGCGGCAGCTTGAGATGGAGATAAGCTTCTCTATTTAATTTCTTGAATTTTCGGTTCTCACGGTAGCTCTAGGGTTCTTTTTCGTGTGTGTCCTTCTTGCTTCGAATCTCTCCCTTTTATAGACTTGAAGGGGGATTTCCGTGTTAAAACTTGATTAGATGCCCTGAATGCTGATTGATTGCTGATTTGGATATTCCTTTTTGGGACCAATCCAGTTGAAAACCTTCCCTTTTTGAGAATTGTAATAATAGCTTGTTAATCTTCTAATTTTGTGCTTTGATTGAAATGGGATTTGATTTGGTCTCTTTCTGAATCGAATCTTCTATTCTCAGGGAATATACTTTTAACGGTTATTTGCTGACTCTGATATGGATTTCATTCTGATTTGTACTTGGTTCTATCTGATGCAATTTTGCTTCGATATCTGGCTTTCTGTTTCGAACATGCCTTAACTTTTCTTCTTCTTCTTTCAGATAGAGCTGGTAATTCGGATGTTGTCGGATCAGTGCCGCCGAGAAAGGATTGACGCGGTGATGAAGACATTTCAGTCTGAGCTGAGACAATTACGGTTGACATTTGTCTTCGAATGTCCGTTGATGTTTTCGAGCTGGTAGGGAGTTGACGACAAATCTTTTGTTGTCCTTCCGGCTACTCGAGCTTCTGCCCGATGATGAAGGGAACTGAGGGCTGAGAATATGACCTCCTTTTAAACTTTAAACTTCGGGCTCCTCTGTTGTTGATAACGCTCTTAATGGTGCAGATAGTGAACTGATATGGTTGACATTGTGCGCAGCTGACATTGTTGATATTACGCAGTTGACATTATTGATATTACGCTACTGTTATGGACGTTTGCTTGCAATTGCCATTGTTGAAGTTATTCTGTTGTTGGCATTGTTGAACTGATATTGTTGATGATGTTCGCAGTCGGCTTTGAAATACTTGCGGATGAGGGAATGTTGATGCTATGTTGTAGCTAATGTTGCTCTTGATATCATGGTGTTATGCTGTTTGCAGCTGTTTATCATTGATATTGCACTGTTGTCGTAGATGCTTTGCTTGCAATTGATATTTGTGGCTGAACTACTTTGTCGCATTGACATTTCTATTTTTCTCTCAGGGTGCCGCTAGCAGTTCGGAGGCTGCCGATCTTAGTCTTGGTGCTGAGAAAGGTTTGAGGTGGTGATGATGACTTATAATTCTGAACCATGAAGGGAATAAAATGCTACTGTTGTGAATTTGCTTGCGAGTGATGCTTGCAAATACTGTTGCCTTGATGTTGTTGTGCTTTGCATTATATTGAGCCCTTGAACCTTAGTTGCTTTCTATCTGAATTTTGATTTTCGATGCACGGTAGGGAGTAGGTGGCAGCTCCGTTTGTTACCATTCCGGCCGCTCGCCTGCGCCCCATGATGAGTTGAACTGAGGGCCGAAGATAACTTAAATTATTCCTTCTCTTACCTCATGCTTTATGGTTACTTTCGATGTCGGTTGCGGCTGTTAAGCCTGTTTTGTATTTGCAGGCATGATGCTGACTTTGGATTCTGTCTATTTTGACAGGTCATATGAGATGGTTACAGGCATCTTCTTCAAAGCCGACGCAAAGGTGGTTTGAACTCTGGTGATCCCTTCCGTTTTGCCCACCAGGTCGTGAGTTTAGATGCCTCTGCTCAATATTGTCCTAGGCCATATCTTGAATGTTGCTTGTTACTCATGTTGTAGTCGTTGGAAACATTCGGAGATCTTGACTTTGTCTGTTTTATGTAGGAGAGTGGCTACTATTCTAGTGCGTCTTCTTCAATCCTTTGGTCTCGCACTTGCCCGAGATTGGCGGCAAACCTACATGCTTGCTTTTTGAGGAAAGTTGGTATTTAACGTGAAACTCTTCTACTTGTGTGGCTTGTAACTTATTGGTAATTGATGCCTTGGCTATTCACATCTCCTTTTCTTATTTCTTCTTGATAGTGCGCCAATGCTAACGTGTTCCTGCCGCCACCGGAGGTAGTTAAAGCAAGTGCCTTTTATCATGAAGACGCTCAAATTGCTCTACTGAAAGAAAAGAAATTGGCTTTAAGTGGACTTCCTCAAGCACCACACCAGTAGCATACTGAAGAATCCCAAATTTGGATACGAAATGAGTCTCTTGAAAAACTGTGATCTTCTGTTATCATATGCAGTGGCCTGCTGACTTCAGCATAAGCAATAGTGATGACCCGAATGATACATGGACATCTCTAACGGAGGTCGCTTGGATTCGACGTAATGAGCGAGAAGCCTTGGGAGTGCAGATTCAAGCTGTAGGATCCATGCTGAGAAAGGCTTAGGTTTATTGCGTATCTAGGAAATTTCACCGGCATAGAGCATGTTCGGGTTTAGGAATTTCCTTACATCAAGAATTGTACATTGTTTAGGACTTAGATAGGTCCCAGTAGAACATTTCCAGTGATCTCCTTTGTGTATACCAGGGCCTTTTAGCTTCTGTTGAATGGTGCAGAACTAATGCATTAAATCACAAACCGTGAATGGTTTATTACGAGTCTTATTATTCTCATGAGCGTAAATGAGCGTAAACTTTGTTGAGAATTTGACTTGGGTGAATGCCAATGCTCTTGAGTTTAAGCATGAGTTCGATCTCTTGTTTGTAATGAGTTTAACTATTTGCACCTTGGGCTTCATTTGAAATGACTCGAAGTTGAAAACTTCCAGGTAGTTTTTTCATTGCCTTTAACTTCATCCTTGGAAGGGTGATACGCTTCGTGGAATTTCCTTTGAATTATCCCGGAGTTTCGGATCATATCTCTTTACTTTGCAAACATAGACATAATCCTGCTATAACTTGGTTTCACCACTGATAATATATTTCTTCACAAATTGGTTTCTCATATTCACAGATTCAAATGAGCAAGAACTTAATATGAGAGCTAATCTTGAATATAAGGGTGTAATGTCGAACAAAATATTCCCATGTAAACAAAACTCCCTCATGATTTAATCTTATTGAAACTCCTTTAATGTTTTTGGAGATCGGTCAATGTTAAAACTTGGTCTTAACTTGAACTTTGATACTTCACTAAGATTGAGTCAATTTAATCCATATGAGATGCACCAAATGAATTCAAAGTAAATACGAGCCGGACTTGGCCGCCATAAACCAAATGGAACCACTTGATTACATTGCAAATGTGGGATTTAAAGAACATATTAACGATCCTCAATTCTTGAAACCGTAATTAACTTGCGCGAGAAAGCCAAAAGACCCCAATTACCACGGTCCCATGGTCCCGTCTCTTACTTCGACAGGCCTTCTTGATAGAGGGGGGTGCGGACGTAAGAATCCATCGGAATTGTCTTTAAAGCACAAAATAGTCCTACAAACACTTGTTAGTCACGATAGAAATTCACATAGATGAAATACAAAAAAAGGAGGTGGAATCCTAAGGTCAAAAATTAGGGTGCAACAGATGCCCCTATTTAAGTTACTTCTATCTGGAGATATGGAGATTGAAATCTTCGTCTCGACGAGATAGGAGGGACTTAAATACAAACATTGTGCAAATTTTTGGCTCTAGGAAGCCACTGAATGCAAATGATATGCAATGATATGAAAACGCAAGACAGACGGGTCCTGTAAGGGGAAGATGTCACCGGGAAAGAACTGGACACAATACGTGGAACAAAGGAGTAACAGTCCCAACAAAACGGGACTCCACGGGGACAGGAAACAACCACTGATGTGAAATCTCCAGAAGTAAAACAGTACTTCATACACCGAGGATATGGAGGTTTAGACAATAGGAGAGAAACTTGTAGTCGAAGGATGTACTTACTATCATAATATAGTGGTCGGTAATAGTCCAAATGAATTTTCTTTGATCGAGTCGATAATTCGATTTTGTTTCGTATTCTTTTCTTTTGAGATCTAATTGGAAATAGTAAAATGTATAACCTCCCCAAGCGTCATGGTATGGGAACCATGAGCTGGTCTCAGTTTCTGATGTCGAACCGCCCCGAGCGTCATAGTATGGGAACCACGAGCTGGTCTCAGTCTCTGATGTAGAACCTCCCCGAGCGTCATAGTATGGATGCTATGAGCTGGTCTCAGTCTCTGATGTAGAACCTCCCCGAGCGTCATGATATGGGAACCACGAGCTGGTCTCAGTCTCTTGATGTAGAACCTCCCCGAGCGTCATAGTATGGGAACCATGAGCTGGTCTCAGTCTCTGATGTAGAACCTCCCCGAGCGTCATGATATGGGAACCATGAGCTGGTCTCAGTCTCTGATGTAGAACCTCCCTGAGCGTCATGATATGGGAACCATAAGCTGGTGTCAGTCTCTGATGTAGAACCTCCCAGAGCGTCATGATATGGGAACCATGAGCTGGTCTCAGTCTCTACTCGAAATGTTGAAAATTTTGCAGATTGTAGAGTCATTGTAGTTTGTAATTGTTGTTGTAGACTATAAATGTTGATGTAATTGTCGTTGTAAATTGTAGAACTTTGTAGATTGTAAATGTTGTTGTAGATGTTGAACTTGTATATGTAATTGAGATTGTAAAAATTCACCGGGGATTTGCGGGAGAGATGTGAGTCGGTTGAATTATAAAGTATGCCTCCTCAAATAAAGGGAGACTAAAGTGATGAACTTCTTCGACTTCTTTGGGGAGATGTCACTTGAAGGAAGTAAACTTGTGTGATGAACTCGCTGGGGAATAAATTCCTGAGGAGTATCCTAGCTGTTGTAAAATGTGTGAATTCTCAAATAAAGAGAACTATCTGTAAGGTTTTCCATTTACCAAGTCGATAATCACTGGAGATGGGTAAACTGTCTTGTGGAGACTGTCATGTGTCGTTTTGAATTAGATCTTGATCAAAACGAGTTGCTCAAATAAAGAGATTGTTATAGTCCAAATGTAGATGTTCGAGAAAAATTTGTTGAAGAAATGTTTGTCTTCATGAATACTCTTCCTGGGGAATAGGGTGCAAAATAAATGCACACTTAATCCATGTTCAAAGGTTGGAGACGTCCACGATGTGATTGCCCAAAGACCGAAGTTCGATTCGGGAAGTAGCCGAAAAGAAACTGTCAAGCAAGACCCAACCATTGAGGTATGAACTCAAATGGAATTGTACTAAAATAACCGTCTTCCATGAGGATTGAACTCCATGGGGGAAAACGAAACATCGTGCTCTTTCTACCTAGGGTCGACAAATCTATCTGGAGGGATAAGACATACCCAAACGCCTAGGGATAACTACAGCCAAAGCGATAAAACAAACATAAAGAATGCAAAAAAACGCACATGCCATGCTGTCTACTTATATGCTATGTGGATGCCGACGGACTGGGAGAAGTAAAACAAACGCCTCAAACGGAGGGGTACTCAAGCAAAATCTCCACAGATCTCTTATCACCTGCAAAGAAAATACCTCGAATGGAGATAGTCTTCATGTATGGATAAAATAAATATCCTCTTGCCTTAGAGAACTCACAAGATTGTCGTTCTTCCATGGATGAAATAAACGTCCATGGCTATCTTTTTGTTATTCATATATCAAGTAAAACATAAGGTTTTGAAAAAAGTTTAAATCAATTGGGATTTTGCTATCAAGAATAAAGACTTATGATAAATGAAAAACTTTTATTGAATGGTGGTCAGCAGAAAGGCGTGACCCCAATATTACAGTGTTGGAAAATAATGGCAATTACATAAAGGGAATAATGTCCTACTTCTCCTAAATTGATGTGAACTTCCCAGTTCTAAACAAAATACTTCTTGACAGCGTCCGTATTCACGGGACGAGTGATCTCTTCTCCATCCATTGTTGCTAACATCAAAGCGCCTCCTGAAAAAACCCTCCTTACCACATACGGCCCGTCGAAGTTCGGGGCCCATTTTCCTCTGACGTCGGTGAGGAAAGACTGAATCTTCTTAAGCATGAGATCACCTTCCTTGAACACGCGGGGTCGAACCTTCTTGTCAAAAGACTTCTTCATCTTCTGCTGATACAACTGCCCATGGCATAATGCTGCCATTCTCTTTTCTTCGATTAAATTCAACTGATCAAACCTGTTCTGGCACCATTCAGCTTCTGGTAACTTCGCATCCATCAAAATCCTCATAGATGGAATCTCAACTTCTATCAGGAGCACTGCTTCCATACCGTAGACGAGTGAAAACGGAGTTGCCCCGGTTGATGTGCGCACTGTCGTAGGATACCCATGCAAGGCGAACGGGAGCATCTCATGCCAGTCCTTATAAGTAACAACCATTTTCTGAATGATCTTCTTAATGTTTTTGTTGGCGGCTTCAACAACCCCATTCATCTTTGGTCTGTAAGTGGAAGAATTATGATGCTCAATCTTGAATTCTTCACACAACTCTTTCATCATCCTGTTATTCAAATTGGAACCGTTATCTGTAATAATTCTGCTTGGCACACCATATCGGCAAATAAGTTGATTCTTGATGAACTTGACAACCACATGTTGAGTTACATTAGCATAGGAAGCCGCCTCGACCCACTTGGTAAAATAATCAATGGCTACTAAGATGAATCGGTGTCCATTAGATGCTTTCGGCTCTATCATTCCAATCATATCAATTCCCCATATAGAGAACGACCATGGTGATGAGATAACATTCAACAAAGTCGGAGGCACGTGAATCTTATCTGCGTAAATCTGACACTTGTGACACTTTCTAGCAAACTTGTAACAATCTGGTTCCATTATGATCCAATAATAACCATCCCTTAAAAGCTTCTTAGCCATAGCATGTCCGTTGGAATGAGTGCCAAAAGATCCTTCGTGAATTTCCGTCATTAACATATCCGCTTCTTGTCTGTCAACACACCTCAGCAAGACCATGTCAAAATTCCATTTATACAACACATTGTTACTCAAAAGAAAATTTCCAGCCAACCCTCTCAAAGTTTTCTTATCTTTGTTGGAAGCTCCCAAAGGATATTCTTGAGTTCTAAGAAAAACTTCGATGTCATGGTACCAGGGTTTGCCGTCTTCGACTTCTTCGACGACAAAGATGTAGGCAGGTCTGTCAAGATGTTTTACTTCAATCCGAGGACACTCGTTCCAAAAGTTTACCACAATCATCGAGGCCAAAGTTGCCAACGCATCTGCCATTCTGTTCTCATCACGGGGAATATGATGAAATTCGACCCTATCAAAGAACGGTAACAGTCTTCTAGCATAATCTCTGTACGGGACCAAGTTATCATGTCGGGTTATCCACTCTCCAGTGATTTGGTTGATTACCACTGCAGAATCACCAAACACATCTAAATTCTTAATTCTCAAATCGATTGCTTCTTCAAGACCCATAATGCATGCCTCGTACTCAGCCTCATTATTAGTACACTGGAATGTTAATCTGGAGGTAAATGGGAAGTGGGTCCCTTGAGGAGTCACAATAACAACACCTATCCCTTTTCCATGAGCGTTGACAACTCCATCAAAAACTAAACCCCATTGAGAACCTGGCTCTGGCCCTTTACCATGTACGGGTTCTTCACAATCTTTCATCTTTAAAAACATAACATCCTCGTCTGGAAAATCATCGTTTGAGGGTTGATGATCCAAAATGGGCTGGTGAGCTAGATGATCAGCCAAAACACTTCCTCTAACAGCTTTCTGAGTATGGTACTCGATATCATATTCAGACAACAACATCGGCCATCTAGCAATTCTCCCAGTCAAAGCGGGCTTCTCAAAAATATACTTGATAGGATCCATCTTTGAAACTAACTAAGTAGTGTGATTCAACATATACTGGCGCAAACGCTTGGCGGCCCACGCCAAAGCGTAACAAGTCTTCTCTAACATAGTGTACCTTGTTTCATAATCAGTAAACTTCTTGCTCAAGTAATAAGTGACATGATCTTGCTTTCCTGTTTCATCTCGCTGACCGAGTACACAACCCATTGAATCTTCTAAAACGGTCAAATACATAATCAAAGGTCGTCCTTCAACCGGCGGTATCAGGATAGGTGGTTCAAGCAAATACTCTTTGATACTATCAAAAGCCTTTTGACAGTCTTAAGTCCAAACATACCCTTGTTCTTTCCTCAGAAGCTTGAAAATAGGTTTGCATCTAGCAGTCATGTTGGATATAAACCTCGAGATATAGTTCAAACGTCCCAAGAATCCTCTGACTTGTTTCTCGGTGGCGGGAGCTGGCATTTCCCGGATAGCTTTCACTTTGTCAGGGTCCACTTCAATCCCTCTTTGACTGACAATAAAACCCAATAGTTTCCCTGATCGTACTCCAAATGTGCATTTATTGGGGTTCAGACGGAGCTTGTATTCCCTCAACCGACCAAATAGCTTAGCCAGGTGTTTAACATGATCATCCTCGGTCTTCGACTTAGCTATCATATCATCCACATAAACCTCGATCTCTTTGTGCATCATATCATAGAACAAAGTGGTCATAGCCCTCTGATATGTTGCCCCTGCATTCTTTAATCCAAACGACATAACTTTGTAACAAAAGGTGCCCCAGGGCATGATGAATGACGTCTTCTCTTTGTCCTCGGGAGCCATTCTAATCTGGTTGTAACCTGAAAAACCATCCATGAAGGAGAAAACCTCATATCTCGCGGTACTGTCAACCAAGATGTCAATCTGAGGTAATGGGAAATCATCTTTCGGATTGGCTTTATTCAAATCCCTGTAGTCTACACACATGCGAACTTTACCATCCTTCTTCGGAACGGGCACAATGTTAGCCAACCATAGCGGATACTCGGCAGTGACAAGTAAACC
Organism: Lathyrus sativus; assembly: GCA_963859935.3. NCBI lineage: Eukaryota > Viridiplantae > Streptophyta > Magnoliopsida > Fabales > Fabaceae > Lathyrus > Lathyrus sativus. The sequence continues at coordinate 189,350,084 of OZ012735.1, read as the reverse complement.
TGCATCAATCTATTTCTGTACCTCTTCCTTAATCTTTAGAGCCATGTCGGGTTGAGTCCTTCTGAGCTTCTGTTTTACCGGCGGGCACTCTGGCTTTAAAGGTAGACGGTGTTCAACTATAGTAGTGTTCAATCCAGGCATATCTTGATATGACCAAGCAAACACATCAACAAACTCTCCAAGCAAATCAATCAGCTGTTTCTTTACATCAGGTTTGAGCAGAGCTCCAATTTTCACTTCTCTGCGGATTTCTTCTGATCCCAAATTGATTACTTCCACTGGCTCCTGATGAGGTTGGATAGCTTTCTCTTCTTTCTCAAGCAGTCTGGAAATTTCTTCTGGGATATCTTCTTCTTCGTCCTCGGCTTCGTACACAGGAAACTCGAAATTCGGAGAAGGCAGTGGATCATTATTCCCAGGATGTATTTTGTGTAGCAATCTGCGCAAGTGATGTGATTTTTAATAAGTTTTTGTAAAGTGGAAAGTGTGTGTATGCGATATGCTACTTATTATTTTCCAACGTCGTAAATAAATATAAAACTCAAATGAAAATGAAAGTGATTTATTGATGATAGCAAAACCGAAAAGACACGCCCAACAAAGTCACCTTTGCCTTGGGCAGAGCAAAGGGAATTATTAAAAGTAAGCCCTAATAAATGCAGTTTCGCCTTGGGCAGAGCGAAAATTTAAAAACAAATGCTTTACTTAAATATATGAATGGCAGCAAAGGCTTCAACCGCACTCCAGTTCTTGACCACAACGCCTGGGGTCACAAAGTCTGGAATGTCCTCATCTGAATTTTCCTCGGTGACAGCATAAACTCCAAAGGTATAGTCAAACTCATCTAAAACGTAGCCTGGATCTTCCATATAGGGCTCATAGTCTTCGTAAGGAATGGAGGACCTTGCAGAACCATCTGATACGTAGCCTTCAAGTTCGTCCTCTGACACAACATTAATCTGAGGATGATGGACGACTCCTCCACTACGGAACACTTCATTAATCAGCGGAAACCCTTGACTTTTGGTAGTTTGTTGAGCAGAACTGCTGGTGAAACCGAGACCTTCCTTGTTTTTATTCTCTGGCAAAGATAACACATTTCCCCCCATTGTCTGATGACCACTGTTTACTACTCGCTGCGCGTCTTTAAATGATGACATGGATGCCTGAGATTTTCGGACACCCTCGCCCACAATAGACAAAGCTTGAAATTGCGTGCCAACCTCTTCCTCAGCTTCGACATATGAGAATGATGACAAATGACTTACCACCAAAGCTCTTTCCCCACAAACTGTAATTGTTTTTCCCTCAAAAGCATATTTCAACTTCTGATGTAGGGTAGAAGTAACTGCCCCAGCTTCATGTATCCATGGCCCTCCTTAGCAAACAGCTATAGGCGACACAAATGTCCATGACTTGAAATGTGATCATAAAAGTTTGTAATCCAATAGTCATCGGCAAATCTACATCACCAATTACCGTTTTCCTTGACCCATCGAAAGCTTTGACAATAACATGACTTGGCCTCATCGGCGGTCCTTGATACGATAACTTAGATAGAGTAGTTCTAGGCATCACATTTAGAGACGATCCAGTATCAACCAACACACTGGACAGAGAGTCGTTTCCGCAGTTCACAGAAATATGTAAAGCCATGTTATGTTTCCTTCCTTCTTCTGGGAGATCATACTCATTAAAACCCAGATTGTCACATGAAGTAATACTACCAATGATGTTGTCAAACTGCTTCATGGTCACATCTTGTTCGACATACGCTTGTTCTAATATTTTCTGGAGCGCTTCTCTATGAGCCTCAGAACTCATTAGCAACTGCAACACAGAAATCTTTGACGGGGTTTGCAGGAGCTAATTGGCAACCTTATACTCACTCCTCTTAATTACTTTTAGACATTCGTCTGAATTGGATAAAATAGATCCACCAGATTGTCCCACAATTGTATCTTTTGAGCCTGTTTGTTCTACTGAGACTTCTTTTTCTTTTGGTGGTACAGTCGGGTAGACTCGACCACTCCTTGTTACCCTGCTAACATCTGCAATGTTAACTACTGAAGGCATAGTGGGTAAAGGCACTTCCTTCCCATTCTCCAACATTGTAGCATTGTACATTTAGGGGATAGCCTTACTGGAAGTATAAGGGACAGGTTCAGGCACATTGATTACCAACGGGGTAACAACCAGTTTTCTGCTATTATACACAATTTCGATACGCTCCACTTCTTTAAGTGAGGCACTATAACACAAACCTCTTCAGCCCTTTCGATTGAAGTTTTATGAACATCATCTGCCAAACAGTCTTGAATCATGTTAACGGAGGGTGAACCATGCGGTGGTAACGGGTTAACTTGTACATTAGGGTCGGAATCTTTGAAGGACAGGATTCCGTACTTAATGAGCCTCTGGACATCTGCTTTCATACCGAAACAGCTTTCAATATCGTGCCCTGGAGCACCTTGGTGGTAGGGGCAAAACTTGTCAGCTCTATAGGAAGGAGGAGGATTTGCAGGAACCATAGGTGGAGATTTCGTTTGAATATGACCCTTCTGGACCAAAGCTGGAAACAAGTCAGCATATTTCATAGGGATAAGCTCAAAGTTTATACTTCTATACGCACGACCTTGATTGTTGAATGGCCGATTCTGCTGAGGATACTGCGGATTTTGCTGAGGTTGAGCACTGGGGGACTGAGGTTGTTGATATGGCTGAGGATTTTGTTGAGGCTGATAAGCTGGAGCATTAAATACTGGTGATACGGCAGCAACTTGGTGTGATGGCGAATACCTTTTTCTAAATTGTCCCTTTTGAATGGCATTTACACCTTGCTCTTTTTTCTTAACAAAACTACTCCCATACTTTTTAGGAGCACTCTCTTCTTTGGCCAATCTTCCTTCGCGAACACCTTCTTCTAAGCGCATTCCCATATTGACCATTTCAGTAAAGTCACTGGGTGCACTGGCTACCATCTTCTTATAAAAGAAAGGACCAAGAGTCTTCAGAAAAATCTTGGTCATCTCTTTTTCTTCTAATGGTGGTGTGACTTGCGCGGCCAACTCGCGCCAACGTTGAGCATATTCCTTGAAACTCTCTTTATCTTTTTGCGTCATAGCCCTCAACTGATCACAGTAAGGGGCCATGTCCATATTATACTTATACTGCTTGACAAAGGCTCCCCCTAGATCATTGAAAGTTCGAATTTTTGTACTATCCAACCCCATATACCACTTGAGTGCGGCGCCTGTCAAACTGTCTTGGAAGTAGTGAATAAGTAGTTGATCATTATCAGTTTGGGCAGACATCTTCCTGGCGTACATAATAAGATGACTCTGAGGGCTAGTATTCCCCTTGTACTTTTCAAAATCAGGGACCTTGAATTTCGGTGGGACCTTAACATTTGGAACCAAGCACAACTTAGAAGCACTCTTACCAAACAAGTCCTTTCCACGAAGGGCTTTCAACTCTTTTTGCAATTCAGAAAATTGGTCTTGAAATCCGTCCATCCTCTTTTCCAAACCCACAGTTTCGGTCGGCGACCCATGTAAAATTGGTTCATCCAGAATATACGGAACAACGTTCACATGTGGAGACGCGGTAGTCATCACAGCAGAAACTACAGGAGCAGCTTGAACAGTGGTCACAGCAGGGATCTCAGACACAGATGGACGGTAACCGGCCGAAAAGAAATTAGGAGACAATCCCCATGGGAAACCTTGAGGCATACTGTAGGATATTTCAGCAACAGAAGACACCACTGGGATCGGTGTTGGCGTCACTTCAGAGATCACAGTCCTTGGAACTTCTTGGTTGTTGATCGAGGCTTGATTGGACAAAGCTTCCACTAGAAACCATTCAACCTCTCCAAACTTTCTTTCATAACGCAACTTCATCACGGAGCACTCTGTTCTCTTGTTCTAGTTGATCCATCTTCTGGCGTTGACTAGCTCGAGTTTTGAATCGGTGATTCAGCTTGTCTGCAGAGATGAAGCAAGAGTGAGACCCTGGAATGCAAACGATGCTATGCTTATGCAAAAATGTAAATGAGTATGAAACTTTCAAGAAACTCAAATTGTCTCGGTATTATAACGTTGGAGAAAAACTTATTTTATTTTGATAATCAAAGCATTACAAAACGGAGTACTCTTTTAGGAGTTTATTACATTGAACCAAAAGCAAAAGAGAAACTTGGAGATCTACTCCTTATGCTCCTTCTGTGCGCGAAGCTCTTCTTCTAACTGACTGACACGTTCTTGTAACTCGGCCTTCTCACAGATGAGTCGATCGACACATTCCTTCCAAGCCATAGCAGCTGGGGGAAAATTATCATTGGTGACAGTTCTTGAAGAGGTGTGAGAGGAAAATAAATCCTCTCGCGCCTTCCTTTTCCTTTCAAGTTCTACTTCTGGCAGCCTCTGGGATTTCTCTTTCTCTACCTTGAGTGTGAAAAACTTGTTCCTCCAAGCGGCCTTCAGTTTCCGAGCCTTATCCAAGGCAGCCTTCAACTGTTCTACTTCGCTTACGTCAAACCAATCAGGATCATGAAAGGCCAATACCATGGGTTCATGAAAAGGGAATGACATCTTGAGGTCGAGAGCTCTTTCTCACACCCAATGTAGATATTCTTCAGAGACAGCACAATTGGGGTATCCTAAAGCGGCTTTTCCTTCCTTATTGACATATTCCCATGAGTAAATTATGACGGTCTTCAGGTCTGAGTCTTCTCCTTCCTTGAGAAAGATCCCTTCTAACAGAGTCTGGTCAGGTACTTTAATCATGGGATGCCTAAATTGGAGATGAGCCAGAGCAGGGTTGTAACTTATGCATCCTTCTCTCCCAATGAGTGGTATGTTAGTAAATCCTCTGATGCTATGGATCATACATATACCTCCATAGGTAGGGTCGTACCACACAATGCCAGAGTGAGTAAGGTCCATAATTATCTCGGACCAATGAGGTGACTCTTCCTCTTCCCAAATAGACGGGTGCCGAGTTAGGCGAGCAATGAACCATGAATACAACAGAGCGGTACAACAAATGATATGTCCTCCTCCTTCAGCATTCTTCGAGTGGATTGAATAGTATGTGTCAGCTAACAAGGTGGGAACGAGATTCTTGAGTATGAATATTTTAATTGCATCCATGCCAACAAAATCATCAACCTTTGGGAACCAGAAGATTCCATAAACCAACAAAGCAAAGGTGGCCTCCATGATAAGGACCTCCTTCCTTTCAGCATGGTAACGGACTTTTTCGATCAAGAAATCAGCTGGGAACCCAAGGACTCCTTCCTTGGTGGTCAAGTGCGCTTGAACATCTGCTAGACTGAGATGAGTAGCGTTTGCAATCTCTTGGTGACTGGGTTCGTCCTCCTGGCTGGTGAATATAGGCTGGGTTGTCACGGGCATCCTCAGGAAATCAGAATACTCTTCCAGATTCGGCATCAACTGGTAATCCGGAAAAGTGAAACAATGGTACAATGGATCATAAAACTGAACCAAGGTCTCCAACAGCCCTTCTTTCATCTTGAGTTCGAGAAAACGGAAGACTTCTCCATATTCTGCTACGAAGGCGTAACGGTTATCGATGAGATCTGCTAGTTCTCTCAAGCTTTCAATGTTAGGACTCTGGAAAGTGTACTCCAATACTTCTCTTTTGAAATTCATGGTTACAATACCTAAGAAATAAAATTGAGTTTCTTGAGTAAAGAAAGAATGCAATGCAAGATGAGTAGGACTCCATGGGATTCCAACTATTTATAAACATTGTGGCAAAAGAAAACATTTTTATTTAATTTTGCAACGGAATACAAATAATTGCTTTTAAAAGTCCCAAATAAAAGCTAAACAAAAGCTAGTAAAGACACTAAGGAAGTTTCAACTTCAGCTGCTTGAGCTGCTCTTCTAATTGAGTCTTCTCACGGAGAAGGTTATCCACAATCAGCTTCCAAATAGTGCATTGTGGGTCGGAGAAAAATAAATCCTCCATGACTTTCCTCTTCTTGCAGGGGAGTAACTCTTCATCCTTCAACTGTAATTGCTTCTGGAGTTCGTCAATCTCTGCAACGGACACTAGATACTTGTTCTTCCATGACTCTAAATCATGTTGCGACTTCTTTAAAGCAACTTCTAACTTCTCAGTTTCGGACATAAAAACATAAGTGGGCTCTCTTCTCGGAGGTATAGGATCTTGACGAGAGTAAGGCATCCTCAGCTTGATCGCCCTATTCCTTACCCATTGGAGATACGTATCCAAAGACACACAGTTGGGCCTTCCCAAACTATTCCTATCTTTCTTATGCACATGTTTCCAAGCTTCCACAATCTTTTCTCGGAGTTCTTGATTATCCTCGAAGAAGACACTCTCAACTTGTATGCTCTTAGGTGGTTCCTTCAACGGATATCCCAACTGTCGGCGAGCTAAAATCAGATTGTAACTGATCCCTCCACCAAAGCTGAGTAACGGTATATTAGCAAAATCTCTACATCCATCAACGATTAGAATACCATCATACTCACGGCTATACCAATCGATGTCAGAATGAGTCAAAACCATAATCTTTTCTGACCAACGCTTATCATTAAGGTGCCAAAAGGAAACATATTTGGGCAAGTGGGTAAGGAACCATTTGTATAATTATGGCACACAACATGTAATCATTCTTCCACCATGAAGGTTTCGGAGATGTATAAAGTGGTAGGTGTTACCCAATAGAGTCGGCACTGGATTGTTCTTCATGAAAATCTTAATTGTGTTAAGGTCAACAAACCCCTCAAAACTTGGAAATAGAAACACCCCATAGACAAGTAAGGCGAAGATTGCCTCGAATGGAGCCTTGTTCGTAAAATCAGTATAAAATGAAGCCTTTTCGAATAAGAAATCTGTAGTCAAACCGAAAGTCTCATTTTTAACAACCATGTTGTCCTTAACATCGGATACCCTGAGATAAAGGGCCTTAGCGATGTCTCTTTCTTCGGGGTCCTTTTCTAAGAAAGGAAAAGGAGATTCATCTAGAATAGGCAGACCCAACAAAAAGGAGTATTCTTTCAAAGTTGGCAACAATTGATAATCTGGAAAAGTAAAGTAGTGATATATCGGATCGTAGAACTGTAATAGGGCGGAAAGTAGGTCTTCATTTGCCTTACGTATCAACAAAGATAGTAACTTCCCATATTTACCCTTGAACTTCTCTTGGTCTTCAATCAAAGCTCCCAACTCCCTTAGGTCATCCAATTTGGGACTCTTAAAAGTATATTTCAAAGTATTTCGTCTATTGGAATTCATAATGCCCTACAATGTTCATAAATAAAGGATAAATTCCATGAAGTCCAATGTAGTATGATGCTATATGAATGCAACAAACACAAGTAAGCACATAAGGGCACACAAAGATAAACAAACAAAGGTCCTAGGTTTGCAACGAGCATGGAGCCAAGGGTATACCCATTCCCAAAGGACAAGGACTAGAGGTGGATGGTATCTGCAAAACAGGGTTCTAAGGAGGTCCCAAAGTCATTAGCCCATCTATCGGATATTATCAACTTCCCAACTAACTCGGGGATTAATAACATTCTCAAGAGAACTTCTTTTGAGTGTAGCACTGCGTAGCACTATTTCGGGACTTACTCCCTCATAGCCTCGCACTACGTCCTAATAAAGTCCAAAGTGGGGTTAAAGGTGACTATGGTCCTTAGTATTATGGACTCCCATTGAGAATAGTAAAAGTTTTCACGACTAAACTCGTTCAACCAAACTATTTTCAAAAGGGTCTCAACTAAGCGAGATTCTCGAGTCAACTTAGTCGGGACTCACTCCCTATAAGCCTCCATTTCTGTCGCGGTGAAATTTGGATACCAAACTATTGATTAGTTTGAATCTTATTCATTTGCAGCCGAACTTTGATTTGTCCAAAGGAAGGGATAAAGATCGAAATTCCCACAATGCAATACAAATGCAAGGTTTAGAGAGTTATAGGTTCGGGGGTTGGTTAAACTTAGGGAAGGTATTAGCATCCTAAGTTTCTGTAGTACTCTACATGAACCTCTTGTTTTATGTTTGTTTATTGCTAAGTGTTTATCTGCTTAAGGGTGAAGACCTAGGGGTTTATTTCTAAGTATACTCGATAAGATGTCGCATCTTATGCCTACATATCCTTACGGGAGTGGAATCAGAGTATTTGTAGTTCCCCTAAAGGGTTTGAGGAGTTCTTTGACTGTGGTCGAAGTTCCTACGGGTTTAGGGTAGTTGATTGATTGATTTTAGGAGAAGAGATAAGTTATCATTTTAAGAGAGATTTAACCGCCACAAGTTGTAGGAATGTAGTTTTTGCATCATCTTAAGAGAAAGGCTCAAGTACTCGGATAGGGATCGACGAGGTACGCCTCTATCTCTCTTAAGGCAAAGTTCCTACGGTATTGACTGTATTGTTGTGGGGTGGAGATTCTATCTCGCTTAAGATGATTTGGCATCTTTCTCTAATGTGTTTGAATATTGTTTGTATTGTGTTGTTTGAATTGTTTGTTCTAAGTTGTAAAAGAGTCCTTCCTATGGGGTAGGATCTAACTTAGAGATCAACTTGAATGGGATCAAGGATCAAGCGGGAGTATGGTGCAAAATGAGATGCACTACACACGATTGTTGAATCATGTGTAGGTTTTTCCTTTGGACGGAATGCGATGCGAAGAATGTAAGTGACGGTAATGTAAATTACTGTAAGATAAACTGCAGAAACAAAATCATACACATACGCATGAAAGCGCTGAAGTGTGAGAGAGTGAAAGTGTCGTGGATGTGAGTGTGCACGATTAAGTTGTGTTTTACGATGTTGATTGTTTTTAGTTGGTTTGATTTTAGTTTGGATTATATAAAAAAAAAGCTGATTTGAGCGTGAGGTTGAATTGATTTTAGGACATTATGACTATTAAGGAGATTAATTTTATAAAAAAGTTGTTTATTGGTTTTAATAAAAAGTTAGATTGATGGAGTTGATTTTAGAAAAAAAGTTAATTTAATTTTATTAGCAAAAACGATTTTTGGATGTGAATTGATTTTAAATAAATAGGATTTAAAAATGGTTTTTAGATATTATCATAAGAGATAGAAATTAATTTGGAAAAGAAAAAAAGTTTATTAACTTATTTTAAAAGTTGTTTTAAGTGCGAGATAATTCCAAAACAAAAAGGGTATATTATTATTTATAAAAGGTTATTAAGTTTATTAAAAGAAAATTAACTAAATGGTTGATTAATTAGACAATTAATTTAAGAAAAGAAAAAAAGATCAATAGTTAATTTCATAAAAATGATTAATATTAAATTAATTAGTTAATAAAATACCTGTTAATTTGTTTTATTAAAAAAAGGGTTAATTAAGATTAGAGGGTGGTTAGTGGATGATTGGGGTGGTTTAGTGATGTGTGTGTGGTGATAGTGTGTGTGGGTGAACAGACATATGATTATCACAACATACACAGGGAAAAACGAAATAGAGAAGAACGGAACCCCATCACCCCCCCAAATCGCTTCCCATATCCCTCGATCCTCTCCTATCTGATTGTCTCCCTCGTTGACCCATCATCTTTCCATGACTTCGATCTCCTTTAAACCTGAAACATAAAAAAACGATCAATAGGTTCGATGAGTGTTACGAAAAGTGAGATTTTACCAACGATTAACGACGGCGGCGCCGGACACAACGAGGACGAATGCTTCGCAGGTTCGAGTTTGCGGCAGCTTAAGATGAAGATAAGCTTCTCTATTTAATTTCTTGAATTTTTGATTCTCACGGTAGGTCTAGGGTTCTTTTTCGTGTGTGTTCTTCTTGCTTCGAATCTCTCCCTTTTATAGACTTGAAGGGGGATTTTCGTGTTAAAACCTGATTCGATGCCTTGAATGCTGATTGATTGCTGATTTGGATATTCCTTTTTGGGACCAATCCAGTTGAAAACCTTCCCTTTTTGAGAATTGTAATAATAGCTTGTTAATCTTCTAATTTTGTGCTTTGATTGAAATGGGATTTGATTTGGTCTCTTTCTGAATCGAATCTTCTATTCTCAAGGAATATACTTTTAACGGTTATTTGCTGACTCTGATATGGATTTCATTCTGATTTGGACTTGGTTCTATCTGATGCAATTTTGCTTCGATATCTGGCTTTCTGTTTCGAACATGCCTTAACTTTTCTTCTTCTTCTTTCAGATAGAGCTGGTAATTTGGATGTTGTCGGATCAGTGCCGCCGAGAAAGGCTTGACGCGGTGATGAAGTCATTTCAGTCTGAGCTGAGACATTTACGGTTGACGTTTGTCTTCGAATGTCCGTTGATGTTTTCGAGCTGGTAGGGAGTTGACGGCAAATCTTTTGTTGTCCTTCCGGCTACTCGAGCTTATGCCCGATGATGAATGGAACTGAGGGCTGAGAATATGACCTTCTTTTAAACTTTAAACTTCGGGCTCCTCTGTTGTTGATAACGCTCTTAATGGTGCAGATAGTGAACTGATATGGTTGACATTGTGCGCAACTGACATTGTTGATATTACGTAGTTGACATTATTGATATTACGCTACTGTTATGGACATTTGCTTGCAATTGCCATTGTTGATGTTATTCTGTTGTAGGCATTGTTGAACTGATATTGTTGATGATGTTCGCAGTCGGCTTTGAAATGCTTGCGGATGAGGGAATGTTGATGCTATGTTGTAGTTAATGCTGCTCTTGATATCATGGTGTTATGTTGTTTGCAGCTGTTTATCATTGATATTGCACTGTTGTCGTAGATGCTTTGCTTGAAATTGATATTTGTGGCTGAACTACTTTGTCGCATTGACATTTCTATTTTTCTCTCAGGGTGCCGCTAGCAGTTCGGTGGCTGCCGATCTTAGTCTTGGTGCTGAGAAAGGTTTGAGGTGGTGATGATGACTTATAATTCTGAACCATGAAGGGAATAAAATGCTACTGTTGTGAATTTGCTTGCGAGTGATGCTTGCAAATACTGTTGCCTTGATGTTGTTGTGCTTTGCATTGTATTAATCCCTTGAAGCTTAGTTGCTTTCTATCTGAATTTTGATTTCCGATTCACGGTAGGGAGTAGGTGGCAGCTCTGTTTGTTACCATTCCGGCCGCTCGCCTGCGCCCCATGATGAGTTGAACTGAGGGCCGAAGATAACTTAAATTATTCCTTCTCTTACCTCATGCTTTATGGTTACTTTCGATGTCGGTTGCAGCTATTAAGCCTGTTTTGTATTTGCAAGCATGATGCTGACTTTGGATTCTGTCTGTTTTGGCAGGTCATATGAGATGGTTACAAGCATCTTCTTCAAAGCCGACGTAAAGGTGGTTTAAACTCTGGTGATCCCTTCCGTTTTGCCCACCAGGTCGTGAGTTTAGATGCCTCTGCTCAATATTGTCCTAGGCCATATCTTGATTGTTGCTTGTTACTCATGCTCTAGTCGTTGGAAACGTTCAGAGATCTTGACTTTGTCCGTTTTATGTAGGAGAGTGGCTACTATTCTGGTGCGTCTTCTTCAATCCTTTGGTCTCGCACTTGCCCGAGATTGGCGGCAAACCGGCATGCTTGCTTTTTGAGGAAAGTTGGTATTTAACGTGAAACTCTTCTACTTGTGTGGACTGTAACTTATTGGTAATTGATGCCTTGGCTATTCACATCTCCTTTTCTTATTTCTTCTTGATAGTGCGCCAATGCTAACGTTTTCCTGCCGCCACTGGAGGTAGTTAAAGCAAGTGCCTTTTATCATGAAGACGCTCAAATTCCTCTACTGAAAGAAAAGAAATTGGCTTTAAGTGGACGGCTTCAAGCACCACACCAGTAGCATACTGAAGAATCCCAAATTTGGATACGAAATGAGTCTCTTGAAAAACTGTGATCTTCTGTGATCATATGCAGTGGCCTGCTGACTTCAGCATAAGCAATAGTGATGACCCGACTGATACATGGACATCTCTAACGGAGGTCGCTTGGATTCGACGTAATGAGCGAGAAGCCTTGGGAGTGCAGATTCAAGCTGTAGGATCCATGCTGAGAAAGGCTTAGGTTTATTGCGTATCTAGGAAATTTCACCGGCATAGAGCATGTCCGGGTTTAGGAATTTCCTTACATCATGAATTGTACATTGTTTAGGACTTAGATAGGTCCCAGTAGGACATTTCCAGTGATCTCCTTTATGCATACCAGGGCCTTTTGTCTTCTGTTGAACGGTGCAGAACTAATGCATTAAATCATGAACCGTGAATGGTTTATTACGAGTCTTGTTATTCTCATGAGCGTAAATGAGCGTAAACTTTGTTGAGAATTTGAATTGGGTGAATGCCAATGCTCTTGAGTTTAAGCATGAGTTCGATCTCTCGTTTGTAATGAGTTTAACTATTTGCACCTTGGGCTTCATTTGAAATGACTCGAAGTTGAAAACTTCCAAGTAGTTTTTTCATTGCCTTTGACTTCATCCTTGGAAGGGTGGTACGCTTCGTGGAATTTCCTTTGAATTATCCCGGAGTTTCGGATCATATCTCTTTACTTTGCGAACATAGACAGAATCCTGCTATAACATGGTTTCACCACTGATAATATATTTCTTCACAAATTGGTTTCTCATATTCGCAGATTCAAATGAGCAAGAACTTAATATGAGAGCTAATCTTGAATATAACGGTGTAATGTCGAACAAAATATTCCCATGTAAACAAAACTCCCTCATGATTTAATCTTATTGAAACTCCTTTAATGTTTTTGGAGATCGGTCAATGTTAAAACTTGGTCTTAACTTGAACTTTGATACTTCACTAAGATTGAGTCAATTTAATCCATATGAGATGCACCAAATGAATTCAAAGTAAATACGAGTCGGACTTGGCCTCCATAAACCAAATGGAACCACTTGATTACATTGAAAACGTGGAATTTAAAGAACATATCAACGATCCTCAATTCTTGAAACCGTAATTAACTTGCACGAGAAAGCCAAAAGACTCCAATTACCACGGTCCCATGTGTCGCTACTGGGAAAATCGGCGCCGGCTGAACAGAAGAGTCGCCACCGTGCGTTATTTATCCCAAAGGAGGGAAAGGAAACGCTCAGAGTAAACCTACCGCAAAGACGAGAAAGGAATGGTCATCGCAACCAAATCCTGGATTCGGGAGTCGGTTACGCAAGGGGAAGGTATTAGCACCCCTCACGTCCGTCGTACTCGACGGGATCCACGCTTATTTTCTAGTACGGACTGTTATTCTATCTATTCTACAGGTCTGGGGTTAAAAGAAAATAAACTGACTCGGCAAAGTATCGCACTTTATCCCTACGTATTCCCGTCTGGAACGAGAAATCAGAGTCAACGTAGTTCGCCTACCTACGGGAAAGAAGGGGAAGGTTGCTCGCTAGGATATCGCATCCTATGCCTACGTACTTTCATACAGCATGAAAGATCAGAGCAAACGTAGTTCGGGCCACGTACGACACAAGTCTGTCTTGATTGTTTTTATCCTTTTGAAAAAGGTTTTCTCCTGATTATGGGTCCAAGCGGACAAAAATGACGTTTTTTGATTGGTTTACAGTCTTTTACGCAAGAACTGTCTTTTATTGATGTTTGAAATGTTTATTGTGTTTTTTGATTGTTTTGAGATAGAAGAGAAACAGAACCTCTAAAACCTATGGTTGAAAAGGGAATCAAAATCTACCCTAATGTTGGCATGCATGGATGAGAGCCTAATGTCTGTCATATTTCTCTCTTGCACAGAGAGAAACAGAGATCCTAAGGGGATAAATGGAAAAGCAACAACATATATACAGTAAAGCAGTAAAATGCATGAATGCAGCAGTACAAGCGAGGCAAGGGAGTCCCACTCAACCTCGAACCTAGAAAACAATGGGCAAAGTGAAACAACTTCACTTCAAACCTAAGGGGAAAATTAACAAACAATACAGCAAAGAAAGTAAAACCCCAAAACCAGCCCTGACAGCACACCAGCTCCTACAGCAGCAAACCCTGGCTTTAACAGTTGCACAACTTTGACATGAATAATCTTCATCTTTGTCAATCTTTGATCTTCATCTCTATCTTCAATGGCTTCTTTCTTCAAGACAAGCTCTCCCAGATGAGAATTGATTTATCAGAATAAATTGAATGCCAAACAGTTCATTGACAACCAAAGGAAGTCTATAAACAGTTGACATTGTAACAGACTGTTTCCCTCAAAGTTCTACCTCTAAGGTAAGGCCACTTATCCCTCCAAAGGAGGGAGGTGAATACCATAGAGGGACTCTATGTCATAGAGAGGAATGGAAGCACAGGAAGCTATCCATGTTTATGAAAGAATTTGCTCTATTCTAAGGCTCTGCTTATTTTCTCCTATTTCTCCTAAGTCTTCAATCAGCTCCAAGCTCAAGCAATCATCAGGCTTCAACATTTGATTATTATCCTCAATCTTCTCCTTCGATTCTCCACGCTTCCACAAGCTCAGGCCAAGCCCATACCCCAAATAAAATGCCCAAAAGCCCAAACAAGCAACATAAACCCCAAATGGGAACACCAATCAATCACACAATTTGCAAAATATACTAAAAATAGTAAAATAGTATTTACAAGTCTAATATTAATTCTAAGGGAGATCCTATATCTACCCTATATACACCATAGGTCCCATATCCTAATTCATACTAAAAACCCCAAAATAAAATGTTTTAGTGCACCTATGTTGTGTATAAACCCTAATCTAACTATCCTAATATCATTTAATCAAAACCACCTAAAAATAATCCTAAAAATTATGGAATAAAATCCAGGGGTACCTAATGTTCATATCTAATTATCCTAAAAAGAATGGCCTAAAAAAATAAAGGGAGCTATCTAAACCAAAATCTACAAAATCATGTACAAACTAAATTCAATAAAAAACAACTAAATGCAAAATATTCACAAAAAATAAAGAAAATACCTAAACTAATATTTTTATTTATTTACAAATTTTCTTGAACCCAAAATCAACCTAGAGCAAAAATTCCCACATTAAAAAGGCTATTTTCCAGTTTTATATGATTTTTCAAAAGCTGTAAAATAAAATGATAAAAAAATTAAAACACATGGGCAGGTGGTACAGATAGCAAGTGTTTAGTTCAAACGTTCGTGGGCCATCAGCCAGGGGGGTGCGCGTATCAATTATGCTAAGCCCAATATCCACATAAAATCAATTCAGAAAAGGATAATAAAATCAACAAAATCTCGGTGCCAATAGTAACTAGAACAAGTGAAAACAAGGATGGGCCACGAAATGGGGGTGCCATCATCAACAACCAACTTAAGCCCAATGCCTTCCATTAAGTGAAACGACTGCGCTTTGCATTCTCAGCAAACTCTTCACAACTGAGCTGAAACCTGAACCACACGATGGGGATTAAGTCAACATTTCTACCCTAATCCAACAGTCCAAAACTCGTCTTCCTCATTCAAATCAGATTTGGAGCCAAACTGCCATGGATGAACCTCCAAGAACACTCAAAATGCAGCAAATCATACTCCCTCAAAACCCAATCAAAATCAACAAAATAAAACCCTGTCATGATCCATTTTCTTCCCTGGTTTCATCTATGGCATCAGAATTAATTGATATAGCTTCTAACGTCAACCACGATTCTGAACCTAAATTTGCTCCAAAATTCAGTCAATACCAATCTTCAAATTATTATGCTCAATCTCTTCCTTGTTCCACCCTGAGTAACTCTAACTAAAGAACTAAGGTTATAACTCCATATCTAATGAGTTCTTGATCCCAACAGAAATCATGTCAACCTAACAATCATCACTAAATTGATCTAAACTTTCCAGAAAGCATCACCTAACCACATACTAATCATTTAACCTAAGAATTCATGATAACTACTCCTAATTTGATCCAGAATGTGAAGTTTACTAACCTGTGTAAATGATGAAAACAGATGGTGATAACCTTCAATTCAATGCTTGTCCTTCTCCAGATTCAATCAAGAGGTTGAATTCTTGCTTCTGTATGCACTAGATCTTGCTCAAACAGCTTGCATCAATATAACAGAATTTCAATTGTAGTTGGAAAAGTGAAACCTCAAGAACACGATCCAGCCAATGATTCACTCTGATTCTGATTGCTACACACTCAGTGATGATTATAGAATTGAATTGGATCAAAAAATGGAAAGAATGGTGAAGAAATTTGAGAATTCGAAATTGAATTGCAAGAAGAAAGTGTGAAGTTCAATCTCTGATTTTTGCACAAAATGAAGCCCAACCTCTATTCGGATCAGTTCTAATGGTTTTATAGATGATGTTGGAAGTATCTAGAAGCAACTGGAATGATCCAAGGAGAAAAATGAATATCTCATGCTATGAGATTTTGGAATGGTGAGTTCAACATGACAGTCACAACTTTACAGCACCCCAATGTGGCTTGAATTTCTCTCCAAATGAGAAATAGAAAGTGTTTGAATGATCCTTTGCCTTGTACATTGACCCTAGCTTGATTTGGCAAGTGTATCTTCTTTTACAAGCAACTAATGACAAGTCCAATTTCTTGATCTCAAATGAAAATTATAATGATGCCAATGATCTCAAAATGTGTTTTCCCTTCAATTTGGTATATCACATGCCTTGTTTTGATCATATATGAAAAATCCCCAAAATGGTCACTTTTATGCCTTAACTTCCACCATTAGTTTGGCCAATTTTGTCATTTTGAGTTCCATGCATTTCCAAACTATCATGACCTCTAACTTGGACTCAAAACATAATTTTGAGCAAGTTTGATGTTGAACATTTTTCCCTTTGAAGTTTGCAAGTAGGAGTTTTAGGCACATGCTTGAAATGACCTGTAATCTTACTTTCCCAAAATACCCCTCTCTTGTCAAGATCATAAGTAGAGCTCCTCAAATCAGAATGAGGCATACCATATCTTTTTGGAAAGCTAAGATCATGAGGAACAACTTTCATGTTCACCAAAAATCCATTTGAAAACGCCTTGTCGGGAAAAGGTTGCTTGGAAGTCAAGTAACTTTCACAGATAAATTTCAGTGTCCTCAGATGACCTGTAACTTGCAAGAACCATAACTTGAGTTCTATAAATCTCCTTGATGACTTCCACCACTCAAATTAAAGGTCTTGAGATGCTATACAAGTTTCATGTTGGACAAAGATCCATTTGAGACTTGTATTTGGAATTATTTTGCTTGGAAGTTTGCCCTAACTCAGGGGATTTTACACTGAAACCCTAATTTAGAAACTTCTCTTCTCTTTGATTTATTTTGATTTCTCCTTGGCACAACACCCCATCTATATCCATACATCAAATGATGAATTCCACATTCTTCAAATAGGCCTTGACGCCCTTCAATCAAGCATTTGACCTAGGGTTGACCTAGATGAAACCCTAGTTGACTGTCTTCAACTGCAGCTCTTGTAATCACACCAATGACTTGTCTCTTCTTCAACATGACCTTCTAGGTATTCCATGACATCTATGCACATTTCATGCCTCAGTTCATAGCTCATAACCTCTTTGATGATCTTCAAATACCCTCAAGATAGGAGAGAAATCCACTGCTAACTTCTCAAAGCTTCACTTTCTTTCCTGGTGACTTGGATACTCTTGAACTTGAATAAAAACCTTTTGGATATGCTTCTTGAGATGAAAATGGCACTTGATCCCTTGTTGGATGGCTGGCCCATGCTATGCTATGCAAATGAATGAACTATGTATATGATCTACTATGCAAATGATAAAGCTATGAAAACATAAATCAGGTAAAACAATTTGGTCAAATTTTAGGGTGCAACAGCTGCCCCTATTCAAACGGCTTGGACCCGACTGGGTGAAACGCCCGGAGCCTTCAGACAATCGAGGTACGAGACGGTTGAATACCAATAAACCCGGAAATTTGCCAACTGCAAAAATAAATTGCGAAATAAACTGCACCACTACTTGGGGAACACTATCTACAAATCTGATTTCAACACTATCTTGTCAATATCGGAATAAACTTATTGACTTCACCGGGAGAAGTACTTTTGTCGTATATAAGAATGCAATTCTGTATTATCATGGAACACATACTATGTTCCTTACGGGGGATCATCCGTCTAGATACTGAGGAGTTCATCCTCCTATCTCTCACGGGAAACATGCATCGATTTAGTAACACTTCATCCGCCTATCCAATACGGGAACACTATTCTGTTTACATCAAAAGAAAACTTCATCCGCCTATCCAATACGGAACCACACTTCTGTCTATATCACAGGAACCCTTCATCCGCCTATCCAATACAGGAACACTATTCTGTTTACATCAAAAGAAAACTTCATCCGCCTATCCAATACGGGAACACACTTCTGTCTATATCACAGGAACCCTTCATCCGCCTATCCAATACGGGAACGCTATTTTGTTTACATCAAAAGAAAACTTCATCCGCCTATCCAATACGGGAACACACTTCTATCTATATCACAGGAACTTTTCATCCGCCTATCCAATACGGGAACTCGCTTCTGCCCATCTCACAGGAAAATCTTCTTCTGCCCATCACACAGGAAAATACACTTCTGCCCATCACGCAGGAAAATACACTTCTGCCCATCACGCAGGAAAATACACTTCTGCCCATCACACAGGAAAATTACACTTCTGCCCATCACGCAGGAAAATACACTTCTGCCCATCACACAGGAAAATACACTTCTGCCCATCACACAGGAAAATACACTTCTGCCTATCACGCAGGAAAATTACACTTCTGCCCATCACGCAGGAAAATTACACTTCTGCCCATCACGCAGGAAAATACACTTCTGGCCATCACGCAGGAAAATACACTTCTGCCCATCACGTAGGAAAATACACTTCTGCCCATCACGCAGGAAAATACACTTCTGCCCATCACGCAGGAAAATACATTTCTGCCCATCACACAGGAAAATTTTCTCGGCCATAGCTTCTTTGCCTATTCTTTGCATTAACTAACTCCACTGAGGATATTCCGAAAATAACTGTCAAACACTCGTCTCGATAACAAGTGGCTACTTCTGAACTTTAATTTTATGAAAACCTGAAACGCTGCCACAGCAACAAACTTGAAGAAACATTCCGCTGGCCGGATGCAATAACGCCTCAATTGGCAACTCTGTGGGAAAATAATAAACTGAACCACATCATCACACGTCTCCCGGCGAGACCTCGATTGTCTGGTAATATCTGAGCTTTAGAACTCCATACTCCTATTGAGAAAGCACACCTGAAAGCGAAAGGTTAACCAACCTGATCTATGTTTCATAATGCGTATGTTTGATAATGGCGTAATGCTCCATACAACATGGAAATGCTACGCGTTTTTTATTTGGTAGATGCAAATATGACACTATATGCCAATGAAAATGCAGGCTCTAGCTGCTAGGAAAAGCTCTGACAAGCTTGCTTCATCAAATCTGCCGTCGAGGACAAATGCCACCATGCTGGGGAGTGAACGGGTATCACAAAGTATTCTGGCAAAATAAATGCCAGGCCATACAACCAACTCTGTCGAGGAGAGCTTTAACTTTCGATCTCCACTGGGAGGAAAGAACAAAATAACACCTGTTGAATAGAGAGAACTCCGCTGGGGAAGAAACGACTCTCTCGGGGAAAATAAAACTGGCTCCATTGGGGAGAACATAAATGACCCTACTGGGAAGGGAATCTCTGCTGGGGAGAGTATACCGTCTGGGTACAGCTCACAACTTTGGAAATATTAGTCTTCTGAGGCTAACCAACTCTCTGGGATAGGGAATCCTTTCGGAGGAAACCACACTGTCTGAGTACAACCTACAATCTTGGAATTATCAATTCTGTTGAAGATAAATGTCCCTGCTGGGAAAAGTAAACCATCTGGCTATAGTTTACAAACTCGAGACTATCACTGTGCCGAGGGTATACATCTTGTTCATTGGTCTGACAACCTGTGGGGAGAAGGGAAAACCATCTTCTATAGTGAAACATCCTTCTGAACCAATCTTGACTTGGTTGAACACTTTGAGAACCCTCTTGACTGGGGATTGGACCTGCACATACTCAAATCTCTGGGGAGTACTACCTCTGCGGGGGAATATTAATCTGCTGGAGATATCTCTATGAGCTGCTTTCATGAGGATACTCTTCTGGGGAAATGACATCCTCTCAACTCCTGGGGATGAAGCGTAACCTGCGTGGGGATTTACGTCACATAAAGTCCACTCTTTTCGTCAAGCACCTTTGGCTGGGCTATAATTTTCTGATTGTCCGCTTTCTTGGACTTTTGCTTCGGGGATACTAACATGCCCTAGTCTAAATTCTAGAGTACCTTCTCTCGAAAGAAAAACCCCGGTCATGACACTACCTTGAAATGGCTTGCCCCTGACTCTGCAACAATTTTGAAAAAAGACTCTACAATCTTCGTACCCTGACGGCCAAATATGAACTGCTTCTGCATCTCGAATCTCGAAGAGGTGTTCCAATAAAATTGCTTTCGTGTTCTTAGGGTGACCTGCCCCAGTATTGCAATAATCTTTTGCCCCTGAATGACTGATTCGTGGAGCAGTGCCCATAACTGCGAGAGATTTGCTAAATCTCGACCTGATTGCCCCAGATTGGCTGATTCTGGGATGGCTGACTCATTGGGGATCAATTGATATAGCTTGCCCCAGTTCATGAAACATTCGGGCATTCTGCATTTTATCCTGATCAGACCTTCCACTGTAGGAATTTTTTCTGCTGGCATGCGCTTACTCGCAAGTAACACAAGTTGTTCTGCATAAAAGATATATTAAATGTAATGCATATGACAGTTTCAAAATCCGAGTCTGTTCACTGGAAAAATTTTTTTGCGACATATAATGAATCAATTATCAAAATGTCAATATGAATGCACTGCTGCAAGAGGGATCCTTTTAGGAGTCTGTTTCGATGCGATCTTTACCGAAGTATGCTCTCGAACTAAACCTGTTTCAATTAGGACTTTTTCGGGTTGTAATGTGGTCGAGTTCACGGTTAACAAGGAAAGATAAAGGCTCAGAGTTTACTTTAACCCACCCATTCTCCATAATATTCTCCAATCCTATGTTCAGCTAATCTGACTTCAGCATTCATCTATCAAAGATTGCGTAATGGGATGACGGTTCTGGATATCACACGTTTTTCGAAGTGACAGTCATTCACTTTTCATCTTCGGGTGCCTAGAGTCACACGATCTTGTCCTTTTTAAGGATTTTTCTTTGGTAATCCTTTTCGTCTTTCATTTTTTTTCGTTCCCTAACTTTTGCCTGGACTGACTCTTTTGAGTATCTTTTGCTTTTGAAGTCTAGCGGGATGCCCTAATTTTTGCCTAAGTCGCTTGTTCTCAAGATTCGACTTAGCGGGCTTTTGCTTTCGATTTTTTTCTTTTTTCCCTTTTTGTTTTTTTTAACAAGTCGTGTGACACTGGTTGTCTGACTCTTTGTGGAATAATGTGACTGTTTCACTCTTGGGTCGGCGAGCCTTAACCATTGTGGTTTTTAGGCACGACCTATATGGGTGTGATTTATCCTCGAACGGACACTCCTTTCGCGATTTGAACGCTTGGTCAAACTAACTGACGCCTACCCTGCCCCGGGTTAAGATTTAGGGTTTTTCACTTTCAGAAAGAAACTCCTACTACTAGGCTCAAAGGGGTTAACAAGGGATTATCTTCCTTATCTCTCCGGTGTTTATGGATTGAACCAATTCCTGTACATCATCAACCGGTTTTTATTCAAAAGCATACAATCGGAAGATTATTCGTCATCTGTTTTCGTCATCCTCCCCGGATTCCTGCTAAAACAAGCATTAAGCATTAAAGAAAGCAAAGAGTGAACACGACTGGATTAATTCAAAACATGCATATTTATTTTATTTATCAATATCAATTGAAAAAACAACAAGTTTTACAGGAGAAATTTGCAATTAAACAGAAAGGCACCTACAAATGCAAAGACATGAACAAAATAACATGAAAAATGCCAGTGTCTCAGAACTGGACTTCTTGCACTTTGACTTATTGGCGAGTCAACCATCTTCAGAATCAATTGTTAGCGGTAGCCTGTTGCTGTCTTGACCTTCTTTCAACGGCCCGATCAAACCTGGGAACCTTTTTCATCACCCCGACTTTTGCTTGTCTATGGCCCTGCACCACATTGGGGACCCTATCAGAGAAGTTGATAGCCCTACTGTCAATCAAATCTTGGACGTTATGCTTGAAAGCGTGGCAGCCCTCGATATCGTGGCCGGGTGCTCCGGAATGAAATACACAATGCTTACTTACGTCGAAACCACACGGAAGTGCGCCCGTTGGTGGGGCTAATGTTCTCTTTTCAACAAGGTTCAAATCTAACAAGGCCTGAAAGAGTTCCGCGTACGTTGATGGAGGCGACTCAAATACCCTCTTTGGTTTCCTCTCCCAAATTCTTTGCTGAGCTGGATATTGGCATCCCATGCGCTGCTGGTTTGGATCAAACTGTTCCTTAGGCTCATGCACTGTCATCCTCAAATTCAACCCAGGCATCGACAACTGTTGTGGACATGGGGATTCAGTTTCCAATGACTCCGGAATATACCTCGATTCGTCTGCAACTTCCGGCTGGGAAATGGGAATATCGGTCCCTGAGACTTTTATACCGCCTGGTACAAATTCAATTGCCTTATCATCCAGCAAATCTTGAATCTTATGCTTAAAAGCTTTGCAGTTTGCAATGTTATGCCCCGGTGCACCGGAGTGGAAGGCACAATAGGCGTTTATGTCATAGCCCGGTGGCGGCTGCCCAGTCAATGGAGTCAAAATACGAGGCTCAATCAGTTGAAGTTGGAACAAGAGTTGCACTAGCTGATCGTAATCCACTGGGATCTCATCAAATATTCTGTTAGAGAGCCTCATCCTCTTACCATACCTCCTTGAGTTATCTTGAGAAATCAATCGCGACCGCCGACGAGGAGAATCCTGAGCTTCGAATCGTGTAGAGGGTCTCTTAAGCCTATCATGCTTGGGTAATGGTTCTTCCGACCCTTGAAGAGCAAGTAAGCCAGTCGCGTCTTCGGACATTTGCCCTCCTTCTCTTCTGAGTACGTTCCTCAATATTTCATCCATTAATCCTACCTGGGCCTTCAATCGGCAGTTCTCCTCTTCTAGCATCTCTTGATTCGAGCGCAACACTTGCATATCTTTCGCGAATTGCCCCAGCTGGCTTCGAACTTCAATTAACTCAGCTTGAACCTGCTCGATGTCTATCCCCATAAATTGGCGTCTGAGACTTTGGAGGAAACCCTGATTCCCTTGTAGAGTAAAATCGGCAGTACTATCATTAGCCTGTGCAATCAGAGGTTGCACCATGTTCTGCAGCTGCTCTTGGCCCTTGGCCATGGCTTCCATCGCCTGTATGAAATGCGTCATGTTTTTGCGCGTCTCCTGCATCTCAATCTAGTCCTGACCCATGACTTTCTTACTGCAGTTTCTGGTTGAATATCATTGAATTCTTCGGTCGTTAATCCTGGAAAACCTGAGATGCAGGAGGTAAGATACGAGTTCAAGCCTGTACCTGTAATGCAAAATGGGTATGCGATATGCTAACAATATGCAAATGAAAATGCAAACAAATGCAACGGGAGACCAAGTGCCCCTGGCTGAGAAGCCCAAACCACAGAATAGGTCTCAAACAAACCCTCCAATACTCCTCAAACCATAGTCTCCAACAGACCCAATAATGAAACTCAAACCTGGTCTCTGACAGACCCAATAATATATCTCCAACTTGGTCTCTGATAGACCCCCAATAAACACTGTCCTTAAATATCCACAATCCTGAATCTCAATCAAGAAATACACCGGTAGTCTGGAGGTCAAGTTACCTGCATGCCCAACCCCTCTCACAGGTAGGTGTCCTAATAACTGACACAAGGTATGGCATCCTATGCGGTCGTCGGCGTCACAGACTTTCAGGGTTGATGATACGATACCCAGAAGGTGTGGCATCATCAAATCCTGAAGAGGCCTCACTTAGCCAACTTCCAATTGATCAGTCCCCGGAGTCGACAATCCAACTAACCAACAACCCACTCCACCCAAAGGGTGGAACAAGAATCCAACCAGAAGAACCTCGTCCGAGCGTGAATTTTGCGGGACACTAGTACATGCAAAGCATGCACGCGCCCACTACTTTCCACTCTAATTCTAGGTGCACTCAAGCTCAGGTACGACTTATCTCTCAATAACAAAACACCCATCATACCCAATAAACAGCAATAATAACAATAATATAATACTGAATGTAAATGACATAAATGTAAATCCATACAAAATCCTCGACGGGAAAACAAGCGTTAGGATTGACTCGCATAGGGGACGTTGGATCCCCAGCAGAGTCGTCAGCTGTCGCTACTGCGAAAATCGGCGCCGGCTGAACAGAAGAGTCGCCACCGTGCGTTATTTATCCCAAAGGAGGGAAAGGAAACGCTCAGAGTAAACCTACCGCAAAGACGGGAAAGGAATGGTCATCGCAACCAAATCCTGGATTCGGGAGTCGGTTACGCAAGGGGAAGGTATTAGCACCCCTCACGTCCGTCGTACTCGACGGGATCCACGCTTGTTTTCTAGTACGGACTGTTATTCTATCTATTCTACAGGTCTGGGGTTAAAAGAAAATAAACTGACTCGGCAAAGTATCGCACTTTATGCCTACGTATTCCCGTCTGGAACGAGAAATCAGAGTCAACGTAGTTCGCCTACCTACGAGAAAGGAGGGGAAGGTTGCTCGCTAGGATATCGCATCCTATGCCTACGTACTTTCATACAGCATGAAAGATCAGAGCAAACGTAGTTCGGGCCACGTACGACACAAGTCTGCCTTGATTGTTTTTATCCTTCTGAAAAAGGTTTTCTCCTGATTATGGGTCCAAGCGGACAAAAATGACGTTTTTTGATTGGTTTACAATCTTTTACGCAAGAACTGTCTTTTATTGATGTTTGAAATGTTTATTGTGTTTTTTGATTGTTTTGAGATAGAAGAGAAACAGCAACTCTAAATCCTATGGTTGAAAAGGGAATCAAAATCTACCCTAATGTTGGCATGCATGGATGAGAGCCTAATGTCTGTCATATTTCTCTCTTGCACAGAGAGAAATAGAGATCCTAAGGGGATAAACGGAAAAGCAACAACATATATACAGTAAAGCAGTAAAATGCATGAATGCAGCAGTACAAGCAAGGCAAGGGAGTCCCATTCAACCTCGAACCTAGAAAACAATGGGCAAAGTGAAACAACTTCACTTCAAACCTAAGGAGAAAATTAACAAACAATACAGCAAAGAAAGTAAAACCCCAAAACCAGCCCTGACAGCACACCAGCTCCTACAGCAGCAAACCCTGGCTTTAACAGTTGCACAGCTTTGACATGAATAATCTTCATCTTTGTCAATCTTTGATCTTCATCTCTATCTTCAATGGCTTCTTTCTTCAAGACAAGCTCTCCCAGATGAGAATTGATTTATCTGAATAAATTGAATGCCAAACAGTTCATTGACAACCAAAGGAAGTCTATAAACAGTTGACATTGTAACAGACTGTTTCCCTCAAAGTTCTACCTCTAAGGTAAGGCCACTTATCCCTCCAAAGGAGGGAGGTGAATACCATAGAGGGATTCTATGTCATAGAGAGGAATGGAAGCACAGGAAGCTATCCATGTTTATGAAAGAATTTGCTCTATTCTAAGGCTCTGCTTATTTTCTCCTATTTCTCCTAAGTCTTCAATCAGCTCCAAGCTCAAGCAATCTTCAGGCTTCAACATTTGATTATTATCCTCAATCTTCTCCTTTGATTCTCCATGCTTCCACAAGCTCAGGCCAAGCCCATACCCCAAATAAAATGCCCAAAAGCCCAAACAAGCAACATAAACCCCAAATGGGAACACCAATCAATCACACAATTTGCAAAATATACTAAAAATAGTAAAATAGTATTTACAAGTCTAATATTAATTCTAAGGGAGATCCTATATCTACCCTATATACCCCATAGGTCCCATATCCTAATTCATACTAAAAACCCCAAAATAAAATGTTTTAGTGCACCTATGTTGTGTATAAACCCTAATCTAACTATCCTAATATCATTTAATCAAAACCACCTAAAAATAATCCTAAAAATTATGGAATAAAATCCAGGGGTACCTAATGTTCATATCTAATTATCCTAAAAAGAATGGCCTAAAAAAATAAAGGGAGCTATCTAAACCAAAATCTACAAAATCATGTACAAACTAAATTCAATAAAAAACAACTAAATGCAAAATATTCACAAAAAATAAAGAAAATACCTAAACTAATATTTTTATTTATTTACAAATTTTCTTGAACCCAAAATCAACCTATAGCAAAAATTCCCACATTAAAAAGGCTATTTTCCAATTTTATATGATTTTTCAAAAGTTGTAAAATAAAATGATAAAAAAATTAAAACACATGGGCAGGTGGTACAGATAGCAAGTGTTTAGTTCAAAAGTTCGTGGGCCATCAGCCAGGGGGGTGCGCGTATCAATTATGCTAAGCCCAATATCCACATAAAATCAATTCAGAAAAGGATAATAAAATCAACAAAATCTCGGTGCCAATAGTAACTAGAACAAGTGAAAACAAGGATGGGCCACGAAATGGGGGTGCCATCATCAACAACCAACTTAAGCCCAATGCCTTCCATTAAGTGAAACGACTGCGCTTTGCATTCTCAGCAAACTCTTCACAACTGAGCTGAAACCTGAACCACACGATGGGGATTAAGTCAACATTTCTACCCTAATCCAACAGTCCAAAACTCGTCTTCCTCATTCAAATCAGATTTGGAGCCAAACTGCCATGGATGAACCTCCAAGAACACTCAAAATGCAGCAAATCGTACTCCCTCAAAACCCAATCAAAATCAACAAAATAAAACCCTGTCATGATCCATTTTCTTCCCTGGTTTCGTCTATGGCATCAGAATTAATTGATATAGCTTCTAACGTCAACCACGATTCTGAACCTAAATTTGCTCCAAAATTCAGTCAACACCAATCTTCAAATTATTGTGCTCAATCTCTTCCCTGTTCCACCCTGAGTAACTCTAACTAAAGAACTAAGGTTATAACTCCATATCCAATGAGTTCTTGATCCCAACAGAAATTATGTCAACCTAACAATCATCACTAAATTGATCCAAACTTTCCAGGAAGCACCACCTAACCACATACTAATCATTTAACCTAAGAATTCATGATAACTACTCCTAATTTGAGCCAGAATGTGAAGTTTACTAACCTGTGTAAATGATGAAAACAGATGGTGATAACCTTCAATTCAATGCTTGTCCTTCTCCAGATTCAATCAAGAGGTTGAATTCTTGCTTCTGTATGCACTAGATCTTGCTCAAACAGCTTGCATCAATATAACAGAATTTCAATTGTAGTTGGAAAAGTGAAACCTCAAGAACACGATCCAGCCAATGATTCACTCTGATTCTGATTGCTACACACTCAGTGATGATTATGGAATTGAATTGGATCAAAAAATGGAAAGAATGGTGAAGAAATTTGAGAATTCGAAATTGAATTGCAAGAAGAAAGTGTGAAGTTCAATCTCTGAGTTTTGCACAAAATGAAGCCCAACCTCTATTCGGATCAGTTCTAATGGTTTTATAGATGATGTTGGAAGTATCTAGAAGCAACTGGAATGATCCAAGGAGAAAAATGAATATCTCATGCTATGAGATTTTGGAATGGTGAGTTCAACATGACAGTCACAACTTGCTCTGTTACAGCACCCCAATGTGGCTTGAATTTCTCTCCAAATGAGAAATAGAAAGTGTTTGAATGATCCTTTGCCTTGTACATTGACCCTAGCTTGATTTGGCAAGTGTATCTTCTTTTACAAGCAACTAATGACAAGTCCAATTTCTTGATCTCAAATGAAAATTCTAATGATTCCAATGATCTCAAAATGTTTTTTCCCTTCAATTTGGTATAACACATGCCTTGTTTTGATCATATATGAAAAATCCCCAAAATGGTCACTTTTATGCCTTAACTTCCACCATTAGTTTGGCCAATTTTTGTCATTTTGAGTTCCATGCATTTCCAAACTATTATGACCTCTTACTTGGACTCAAAACATCATTTTGAGCAAGTTTGATGTTGAACATTTTTCCCTTTGAAGTTTGCAAGTAGGAGTTTTAGGCACATGCTTGAAATGACCTGTAATCTTACTTTCCCAAAATACCCCTGGCTTGTCAAGATCATAAGTAGAGCTCCTCAAATCAGAATGAGGCATACCATACCTTTTTGGAAAGCTAAGATCATGAGGAACAACTATCTTGTTCACCAAAAATCCATTTGAAAACACCTTGTGGGGCAAATGTTGCTTGGAAGTCAAGTAACTTTCACAAATAAATTTCAGTGTCCTCAAATGACCTGTAACTTGCAAGAACCATAACTTGAGTTATATAAATCTCCTTGATGACTTCCACCAATCAAATTAAAGGTCTTGATATTCTATACAAGTTTTATGTTGGCCAAAGATCCATTTGAGACTTGTATTTGGAATTATTTTGCTTGGAAGTTTGCCCTAAATCAGGGGATTTTACACTGAAACCCTAATTTAGAAACTTCTCTTCTGTTTGATTTCTTTTGATTTCTCCTTGGCACAACACCCTATCTATATCCATAAATCAAATGATGAATTCCACATTCTTCAAATAGGCCTTGATGCCCTTCAATCAAGCATTTGACCTAGGGTTGACCCAGATGAAACCTTAGTTGACTGTCTTCAACTGCAGCTCTTGTAATCACACCAATGACTTGTCTCTTCTTCAACATGACCTTCTAGGTCTTCCATGACATCTATACACATTCCATGCCTCAGTTCATAGCTCATAACCTCTTTGATGATCTTCAAATACCCTCAAGATAGGAGAGAAATCCACTGCTAACTTCTCAAAGCTTCACTTTCTTTCCTGGTGACTTGGATACTCTTGAACTTGAATAAAAACCTTTTGGATATGCTTCTTGAGATGAAAATGGCACTTGATCCCTTGTTGGATGGCTGGCCCATGCTATGCTATGCAAATGAATGAACTATGTATATGATCTACTATGCAAATGATAAAGCTATGAAAACACAAATCAGGTAAAACAATTTGGTCAAATTTTAGGGTGCAACACCATGGTCCCGTCTCTTACTTCGACGGGCCTTCTTGATAGAATGGGGTGCGGACGTAAGAATCCACCAGAATTGTCTTTAAAGCACAAAATAGTCCTACAAACACTCGTTAGTCACGATTGAAATTCACATAGATGAAATACAAAAAAAAAGGAGGTGGAATCCTAAGGTCAAAAATTAGGGTGCAACATTAGGATTGGGTTTATTTCCCAAGTCTGCATACACCCTTCAGCCTGGGTTCAGTGTGATTCATTTTGTCTCGTGGGTTCGGTGTGTTATCTGTCGATTCCCCGTGAATGTCTAATCACTGCTAGTGAATTTCCATTTCAAGTCCAGTTGTAACTGGCATTGTTTTAGAAGCCAATCTTAATTGGTATTCTTTTGGCCGTCACCATATTTCTTGTTAAGTCCAATCGTAACTGACATTGTATTAACTTCACTCATTATTATCTTTTGGTTTGGTCGTTACCAACTTTTTTCCCTCTGAAGTCTAGTCGTCACTAGCAAATCCTCTCTGAAGCCTAGTCATCACTAGCGAATCCCCTGTGAAGTCTAGTCGTTACTAGTTAATTGTCGCTTAAGTCCATTCGTAACTGGCAGATGTTCGAAATCCAATCGTCATTGGTATCTTGGTTGTCACCAACCTTCCCCATGAAATCCAGTCGTAACTGGTATCGTTGAAATCCAATCGTTATTTGCATCTTTTGGTTTGGTCGTTACCAACCTCCCCGGCTGAAGCCTAGTAGTTTGCTAGCATTCTCATAACCACATGTGTTGATATCCCCTGATTTGGTCATTACCTTGTTTCTTTAAACTCCAGTCGTAACTGGCATTACTTGAAATCCAATCGTCATTGGTACCCGGACTTGGTCGTTACCAATCTCCTTTAAAGTCCAGTAGTTACTGGCATTGCTTGAAATTTGGTCATCACCAATTTCCCCAGTCGAAATCTTACGTGTTACTGATTGGATTTGAGAAATCTCATTTTGTCATTATCTCAGGTTGGTCGTTACCATCATCTCCGAAAAGTCTAGTGGTTACTAGCACTGTTTTTAACCATCTGTTAAAAATGAGTGACATCATTATAATCTTATGTGTTACCGATTGGATTTGAGAAATCTCATTTTGTCATTATCTCAGGTTGGTCGTTACCATCACCTCCGGAAAGTCTAGTGGTTACTAGCACTATTTTGATCCATCTGTTAAAACTGAGTGACATCATTATCCCCAGTAAAACCTTTCTCCCCAGACAAGCCTCAGAGATCTAGTCGTCACTAGTATCCCCAGTATGTTTTGTCCTTGTTTCTAGTCCATTCCTGAAGATCCCGTTTGAACTCTTCACTATAGGAAGTTCCTCATCTGATCATCCCCAGTGAGGTTCACGTCCCTAGTTCTTCACTTCCCCAGTAAGGTTCATGTCTCTAGTTCTTCACCTCCCCAGAAGAAAGTCGCTCTTTTCCCCAGTGGAAATTTACTTCTCTCCCCAGTGGAGTGTCTGCTCTTCCCTAGTGAGATTGTCATCTTCATTGGAATTCTTGCATCCTCATGTGAAATTTTCCTCTCAGTTATCACTAGTCATGTTTGAACTATTGATTGTTATATCTCAGTTTTCCCCAGTGTCGAATCCACAATAACCTGGTCCCCATGGGTAGTTACTTGTTGCTTTGTTTTTCTGTCCTCTGCACATGTCTTGCATCCAAGCATCATGAAGCATCATTTAGAATTCATAGCATATCATGACCTGTCCTTTTGCATATCATCGGATCTAAGGGACGAAATTTTTGGTTTTCTATATTTAAATACCTTTCACTGCGATTCTACGAGGACTGTCATCTCTCAGTTCCATCTAGTGAAGATATTTAAATAGGGGAAATTGTTGCACCCCAAATTTTGACCCCTTAGATTCTCATTATCATTTTAGGAGCATACTCATAAAATTATCTAACCCTAACCCAGTGCAAGTTTGGCTTTGTCAAGTTACAGATGAATCAGGGTTTTGTACAGTCGAATCGAAGCTTCGGGGTTTGTGATCAATCAAATTTTTAGGCTAATTCAATCATGAAACAAGGTCAAGGGTATCATATGATGTCAATTGAGAATCCAATTTGAGGTTGTTACCCCATAATCAAGAACAGTGCATTTCAGGGTACCCGATTAGGGTTTTTGACTAGTAAAAGTCAACTGTAGTTTGACTTTTGTGTTAGAAGGTGTTTTAATGGTGGTATTATGATCCATGAAGTTCATATAGCTTAATAAAGTTCATTCAAGAAGTTTCAAAGTCTCAGAAGGTCCAGAGCGTCAACAGACGACTCGGTAGTCACCGATCGATCGTACGGTTGACCGGAAAGTCAACTCTTTAAATTTAAGGAATTGGACTTCAAAGTGTGAGTAAAAAATGTTCCTTATATCATATTGCATTTTCCTATCAATTCTCATGACCATTAGGTCAAGGATGAAGGAGTAATCGAAAAATCGGGAAATTAGGGTTTTGAAAAGGGCTAAACCATAACTCCTTAACTACACATCCAATTGAGTTGGTTCAAAGCTCATTGGAAAGCTCTTGACAAATACTACAAAAGTCCCTAAGTAGTCCATCATCAGAAAATGCATAGATTTGGAGTTATGATCAAATTCATTTCAAGAAGGGAAAAAGACTTAGAGAAATTTCACTTTTAAGCTCATTTTTTAGCAAGTTTGAGAGACTTTTTGGCCAAGTTCCTTTTGGAAATTTAAACTCATGAAAATATGAATGTTTTAGAGATATTTGAGGGCTTTCTAAAGAGTACTAGAACATTTCAAAAGGATTTGTGAGCTGAAAGTTATGGTTATGGCAAGTTGGTGGTTTCATGCTTGAAGTCCCACATTGACAAACTT
Organism: Lathyrus sativus; assembly: GCA_963859935.3. Classification (NCBI taxonomy): domain Eukaryota; kingdom Viridiplantae; phylum Streptophyta; class Magnoliopsida; order Fabales; family Fabaceae; genus Lathyrus; species Lathyrus sativus. The sequence continues at coordinate 189,317,972 of OZ012735.1, read as the reverse complement.
TCAAAAATCATTCCTTTGATCAATTGGCCCAATCTCAGCTTTTGAAACATGTTGTATCTGATATGTATGGAGTTTGTAGCATAGAAGTACAAAGGAAATGCAGAAGGTGTGAAATTAGCCAAGCTTGCAAGTGGGCTTGCAAGAGGCTTTACAACTTGCACTTAAAGTAAAAATGACAAGCATGAGGTGGAAAGACAAATCTGAACCAGCCATCACCCTATGCATTCTATCCTGCATTTAGCCACTTCAAACTCATCATGAAGCTTGACTTTGGAGCTTACCTATCAGCCAAGGAAACCTCTTTGTGGAGGTTTGGTCAAAAAGGTAAATCTTTCCTTCATATGAAGGAAATCTCCAAATCTGCCCCCTCCATTCATTTGCCTATAAATAGAGGCCCTCACCACTTCATTTGACACACAATATCCACTCTAAAAAACCAGAGAAAGCTCAAGCCTCTGCTCTTGCACACTTTGCTTCAAAATCACAAAGATATGGCTGAGATATGGCTGTTTTGTTGAGTTAGATCCTCTCTAAAATCATGATCATGGTAGGTGTGTATGTTTGTTTGGAGCTGTTTGCATCTAATTTGTCTTTTCATTCACAAAATGCCATGTTTGCATTTTAATGCCATAGCCATACCAGCTTGGATTGCAGGCCTGAACATGCTCAAGTTTGAGTTTAGAATCATCCATTTGTGCATTTAGGACTTGTGTGTGTAACTGTTTTGAGTTAAACATGATCAGAAAATGATTTGAGTATTTTCATGAATGTACAAAGCATAATATCACAACTTGCATATCATTTTCTCATAACAGACTGTTTTAGTTCATCTTGTTGCTTGGACACACTCACCTATATGTATATAAACTGTTTGCATAAGTCAATTAATCAATATGTGCTTAGAATCAAAACTAAACACCATTATGCATCACACTTATGCCAAACTTGCAAATTGTGTACCATTTTCCATGACAACTTTGGTTTGACCTCAAAATTGTGTTTTATTCCACTCAATATCCTATATATAAGGTGTATGTATGTTTGAAATGGTTTGAATATGCTTGGAACCTGAAATGAACTTCCTCATGTACTTCACAAGCACATTTGGCATCTTGATCACTACTTTTCACTATAGCCTGTTTTGAACTTAACTCTTTGCTTAAACTCACTCATTAACATATATGTGTTGTGTGTGTATGATTGGTTTGATCTGAACATGTCTGGAATTGAAATTGCTCATCATCATGCATTTCACAAGCACAATTTGCAACTCAAGAACCATTTTTCATGACAGTTTCTTTTTTGCTTCAATTTGTGTTTGAGCCCCTTCAGTACCATGTATATGTGATGTGTGGATGTTTAAATTGATCTGGAAATGTTTTGAATTGAAAATGAAAAGTTTCATGCACTTCACAAGCACAAACTTGCATTTTGAATATCATGTTTCACCACAGTTTGTTTGGAGTCTCAGCTTATGACCAACTTCATCCTATATCATGTATTTGATGTGTGTATGTGTTTAGTTTGATCAATATATGCCTAGAAACAGAATTGCATATCAGCTTGCATATCATTCATGAGAAAGTGGCAACTTGACAATCCTTTTTCATTGCAGCATGATTTGAACTCTATCTCTTGCATGAATTCATCCATTATCATTATTGTGGTGTGTGTGCATAAGTACTTTGATTTAAAACTGACTGGTGTGTGAGATACATATCAAAATGCATTCCAAACTTCAAAAAATACAAGTGCTATCGGGTTTTAAAATAGAGGAGGAATTTCAAAAAACTAAAAGTGCCATCTTGTTCCTCATGAAAAAAATACTCAAGTTACACTAAAATTTTGTAAAAAAACATCAAGATTTGAGAGAGTTACAATGAAAATGCAAATCAGGATTTTTGCCCTTGTTTTGTGCCCAGCCTGGTTTTGAAACATCCCATATATATTTATAGGGTGGCTTTAATCAACGGATGTATAGCCACCCCAGTGGTAAGACCATTGCCAAAAACACGCCTTGCACATACTGAACCTGGGTTCGACCCCTGAGGAGGGCAACCCTTTTACCAATTTTTGCTATTTTTCACCCCATCTTCAAAAAATCATATCTCATCCATTTTTAATCATTTTTAACCTATTATTTTTTCATTGTGTCTGTCTACTTTTATGTCATATTTTAAAATTTCATGTTTGCCTAAATTTTCATCCTTTTTGACTACTTGCAAGTTAAGTATGTTTTGTGATCGTTTTCACGTATGCAGATGAATTCTTTTTTGTGATACTTGTGATTGTTTATGATATTTGTTTATATTCATATCCTTAAAATGTTAGTTAACATGCTATGATTTCATCTTTGGTTGTTACCATGTTTACTTTGTCCCCCCTGTTAAATTTACTTGAGTTCGATCTGTCGTCACAGTTCCTGCTTAATCAACTGCTTTGATTGTCATCAATGCATCTTTTTTTCACATGCTCATTTAATGGTTGTCACCATGTATGTATCTTTATCATGTTTAAAACCTTGTTAAGTTTTTTCCTTTCCCCAAGTGATGAAGCTTGTTAGCTCTCATCCCAATTGCCTCCCCTCTCTCCTTCCAAAGGAAAAGTCTTTCCATTAACCCTTGTGTTATGGATAACTCATTCACCCATTCCCTTGACTTTGTTAAGTCACTTTAACCTTAGTTTAGAAACCATTAGACTTTTCTTTAAGTCTAAAAGACCCACCTGTACTAGGAGTGTTCTTCAACTAGAACCCTAGGATAGAGTTTGTCAACTCTATGTAAGAATCATCGTCATGATTTCTTACTTCCCCTTTTGAGTGTTACAATTTAGATTAGGGAGTTTTGTCAAACTCCACACAAACATTGTCATGTTTGTTCCCCCCTTGAACCTTGATCATAATCAAGTGTTCTTCTTCCCTTATGAGGTGAACTACGATTGCTCTGATTCTATACTAGTTAGGATACGTAGGCAGAAGACGCGATGTCTTTGCGAGCAAACTTAGTGTATATAACTTTAGGGTTTCAACTTATATCTTTTCCCAATCCATAGTACATATCACAAACTTAGCAAACAATCAAACAAGAGGTTCCTGTAGAGTACTGCAGATGCTTAGGGTTCTAACACCTTCCCTAGGTATAACTAACCCCCGATCCCCGAATCTCTTAGCGTTGTCGTTACATCGCGAAAAATGTTTTTCTTTCTTTAGACCTTTCCTTTGGATAAAATAAAGTTCCGTTGTAAAAGAATTAAGATTCAAGTTAATTTAATAGCTTGATATCCAATTTTCACCGCAACACATAATCTTCTAGTTAATGCTACTAAATTGACAGAACCTCCCGTTCTTCAATTACCTTCGCTCGGCTGAATCTGTGAAGGAACGATTTATTCAAAACCCCTAAAATCCAAGATTCTTAGGTAAACCCCTGAATCTGGCACAAGCTAGAAGCGAGAGGAGCGAAGCCGTCCACTCCTTCAAGCGGAAGACAGAGTTGGTGAACAGATTGGGTACAGACTTGACTAAATAGATAGCTGAGCATGAACGCTTGGGTCTGGACTTCAAATCTGTCAATGACGTACTGGCCACTAAGAAGCAGCACTTGGATGAAGCGTATAGAAGAATATCCAAGTTTAATCAGCAGTGGAATGCCACTCTAGCCAACGACAAGGAATGGGAGGATAAACTGAAGCAGCAGATCTCCAAATTAAAAGCTCAGGTGAAGGCTAGCGAGAAGAGGTTTGATGAAGAAAATGCTCGCAGATATGCCGCTGAAGACCTGCTAAACAAGGCTCTCGCTAACCTGAAGGAGCGCAAACAGATGTTTGAATCCAAGAAACGGCGTTTAGAAGATTGTTTCAGCGAAGGAGCGTGGGAAGACTTCGTCGAAGGTCTTCAATACACTATTATGCAGAGGGAGTTACTCGTCGAAGGGTTGCTCACTCGGCCTGATCATCCAGAAATGAAGGGGTTGTTAGAAGAGTTTCGCGCCCGTGGCCGTGCTTGACTATATTTGTAATCCCTTTGTATTTTATCATTGTTGTATGCTGACCATCACTAGGCTTGTTGGTCGAGGTCATGCTATTGATTCTGCTTGTACCCAGTGACATTGTATGCTGCCTCGATGGGCTTTATATATATATGAGATGTCATTTCCATGACTGGATCCAGACTTCTTATTGTCAGCACCGACACTTTGGCACTAGAATCGGGGGAGAAATCTCCCTAAGGCACATACACGTATGCATTTGCATGAAGCATTTGCATGACAAGCACCTTGTCATTTTTCTAACCCTTTGTGTATGCAGGTTGTTCCAGGATTGACCGAAGACTGCTCCATCGATACCCGACCAGAGCGAATCAAGCTAGAGCAATGGAACAAGTGCAGACTGACATCTAGGAACTCCGAGAGAGGATGGACCGCTTCATGGAGCTCATGCAAGTGGTCGCTAACGGCCAAGACCAGCTCCGAACTCTAGTTCAACCACTAATCTCAAGGGTTGACAGTAGCGGTGTGCTTCATGGTGGGAGCGTTCCAGTACCTCCACCTGTTGAAACTCCTCAGGATGGCATCCCTGTGACCGGGGGGAATGGAAGTGGTAACGGCAATGTGGTCACTAACATCGGGCCTAATGGTAATACGACTGGCGTCGGTAACGGTAACTTTGAGGCCAATGGCAATACTGGACTAGGCCATGGCAACACAGGTGCTGGAAATTTGTATGGGTCTAATGCTACTGGATTTGCTGCTGGCAATGGTACTCAGCCATGGCTAGAAGATCGCCAAGAAGATTTGTTCTCATAGAAGAGTGCTGAGGGCGAATTGAATGTTGAGGCACGTCTGAGGTTTAAAGCACTCGAGGACAAAATGAAGAGTTTCGAGAACCTAAACACTATGGGTGTCGACATGACTAAACTGGGATTGATTTCTGATTTTAAGGTGCCTCCTAAATTTAAGGTACCCAACTTTAAGAAATACAAGGGTACCACTTGCCCTCGTGTCCACTTAAGGTCATACTACCAAAAGATGTCCGCTCACTCTAAAGATGAGAAGCTGCTGATGCACTTCTTCCAGGATAGCTTGTCCGGTCCATCCCTGGAATGGTATATGGGTTTGGAACCCACCAGTGTGCGCACATGGAAAGAACTTGCTGAGGCCTTTGTACACCATTATCAGTATAACAGTGACTTGGCTCCGAACTGGGTTCAACTGCAGAACTTGTCACAAAAGAACAATGAGGGGTTCAAAGAGTACGCCCAGCGATGGCGTGAATTAGCAGCTAGAGTTCAGCCGCCGATGGTTGAGTGAGAGCTTATTGAGATGTTTGTAGCCACTCTCCCAGGGGTCTATTACGAGAAACTGGTCAGTGGTATGTCAGGGAGTTTCTCCGATCTCATCATTACTGGCGAACACGTTGAAAATGGGATCAAATTGGGGAAAATTCAGGGTGTTGATCTATCCTCAGCTGGAGGAGGAAAGAAACCGTACAGTAACAAAAGGCGTGAAGGAGAGACGAGCGCGGTGTCTAACGCTCAGAGGAAAGGTAAGGGCCAGCGCCAGCAGGTTGCTAGCATAACCATCCCTGCTATCCAACATCCCCAGCAGCAGCAGCCGCAGCAGCAAAATCAACAAGGGTACAGAAGGTATCAGAACAGAGCACCTCTGGAAAATCGTCACCTTGAGACCCCACCCATGTCTTATGCTCAGCTATTACAAACTTTGCTTCAGTTACAGCTAGTCCAGAAAAGAACTCTGGCTCCCTTGACAGGGGCACCTCCGCAGGGTTATGATGTGAATGCAACATGTGATTTTCACTCAGGGGCACCTGGCCACACGATAGAAAACTGTAAGGCATTCAAGCACAAGGTGCAAGATATGGTGGATGCTAAAATCATCAATTTCTCAAATAATGTGCCAAATGTCACAATGAACCCTATGCCGAACCATAGGGGAGGTGGGGTGAATGCCATTATTGAAGAAGAGGACTTAGATTTATTGACTGATGTCAAGGATCTGAAGACACCACTTAGCTTCGTTAAAGCCAAGCTGATGAAGAGAGGCATCTTTCCGGGCTGTGGAGAATGGTGTATGGGTTGTGCGATTTTCTCAGACGGCTGTGAACAGTTGATAATGGGGATTCAGAATCTGATGACTGAAGGAATCTTGCAGTTTAGCCGGAGGGCTGAATACAGATCTGGAGAGGTAGTGCTGAAACAGGATGATGAAGTTGCCACCATCACCATCCCTCACAAGACAATAACCATTTCTGCGTCCAGCCCACACACAATCACCATCACAAAGGCTGGGCCTATACCTTTTGAAAGCACCAACGCTGTCCCATGGCACTATGGGGCAGACGTCTACTGTAATGGACAGAAATTGGAACTGGAACCATCTGGGCATTCTGTGGATAACCTAGTGGGAACCGGCGGAATCACACGTAGCGGAAGAGTATTTGCTCCACCTGAGGTTGTGGTTGACAAAGCTGACAAAGCTGAGAAAACTGATAAGGGAAAGAGTAAAGTCGTTGAGGAAACCCCTCGTGGGGTAGAGAAGGACTTACTTGTAAAGGACGCTGAAGAGTTCATGAGGTTGATCAAGAAGAGTGATTACAAGATCGTTGATCACCTCCATCAAACACCATCGAAAATCTCTATTCTGAATTTGTTGCTATGTTCTGAGACACATCACAACGCGTTGTTAAAGGTTCTGAATGCCACGTATGTACCACAGGAGATCTCGGTCAACCAGCTGGAGGGGGTAGTAGCCCACGTGAATGCTGGAAACGGGTTAGGGTTCACTGACCTGAAGCTGACGTTGAAGGGAAGAAACCACAACAGCGCCCTGCACATCTCGATAGAGTGTAGGGGAACAGTTATGTCCCATATGTTGGTGGACACTGGGTCATCGCTCAATGTTCTCCCGAAGAAGGCACTGATGAAACTAGATACGAGAGGATTGATTTGCACACCCAGTGATCTGGTTGTGAAGGCTTTCGATGGAACCAAGCGTCATGTCTTTGGAGAGGTAACTCTGCCAATCCAGGTGGGGCCGGAAACTTTCGAGGCAGTCTTCTACATCATGGACATCATGCCAACCTATAGTTGTCTGTTAGGCCGGCCATGGATCCATTCTGTTGGTGTTGTGACCTCCACATTGCACCAGAAGCTGAAGTATGCGGTGAGGGGCAGCATTGTAACTATTTGTGGCGAGGAAGACATAATGGTGAGCCATTTGTCGTCCTTCAAATATGTTGAGATGGATGGTGAGCTCCACGAAACCTTATGTCAGGCATTCAAAGCTGTTAAGGTCAAAGACGTGACTCCAGTAATGATTGAGAAACCGAAGATGACTCTCTCTTCCTTCAAGGAAGCCCGGGCCGTTGTTCAAGCGGGATCTTCCCCAGGCTGGGGGCAAGTTCTAGAAATACCTAACAAACAGGACAAGTTTGGGTTAGGATACTCTCTTACTGCTGAGGTCTCCTCCTCTCACAGTGTGTTGCGGGTTAAAGGGCCGATCCAGTTTACGAGTGGCGGGGTGATATTTGAAAATGTCAACGCAGTGTCTGAAGACGGCGAAGACAGCGATTGCGACCTGGATTCCTGGATCCAGCCAAGCAAACCAGGTCAGAGCCTCGACAACTGGCCCGTCAGGGATATCATCATAGTGACAGGCAAAGAGTAATGATTTACTTTCTCCAATTATTGTACAACCCTATGCCTTACCTGAGGCATAGTGGTTTCATTGTCATGGCCTTGTTTGATTATGTACATGCATTTTACCAATAAATCAAAGGGCGTTTTTCTTCGCATTCAAATGTTGTGATCTCTGTTATTCCTATTTTATATTTGTTTTGAAAAACAATAAAATGGAAATATGGTTTGTGCTAACCTGCATATCCTTGTTTTAAGCTTGACCCTTGTTATTGCAAGATTCACATCGCAGATGACATCGACTCTGGACCTTCTACGACTCACTTCGACTTCGATTGCCCGATCTATCAAGCTGAAGAAGAGATTGATGAAGACGAAGACCTTCCCGAAGGGTTGGCCCGTTTGTTGAAACAAGAAGAGAAAATCATTCTGCCTCACGAGGAAGAGATTGAGATTGTGAACCTGGGTTCTGAGGAACTTGTCAGGAACGTCAGGATAGGGGCTGCATTGCAGAGTGACGTCAAGCAGAGATTGGTTGAGATGCTTCGAGTGTATAGTGACATCTTTGCTTGGTCATACGAAGATATGCCCGGACTTGATACTGACATCGTGGTCCATCACTTGCCACTGCGAGAAGATTGTCCTCCCGTTAAGCAGAAGCTTAGAAGGACACGACCATATATGGTCGTTAAGATCAAAGAAGAAGTGCAAAAGCAGCTTGATGCTGGCTTTTTAGCGGTCACTACTTACCCTCCGTGGGACGCCAACATAGTGCATGTACCGAAGAAAGACGGTAAGGTGCGAATGTGTGTCGATTATCGGGATTTGAATAGGGCGAGCCCTAAAGATGATTTCCCACTCCCTCATATTGATGTGTTGGTCTACAATACAGCTCAGTTCTCCGTGTTTTCATTCATGGATGGCTTCTCCAGTTATAACCAGATCAAGATGGCGCCGGAGGACATGGAGAAAACAACGTTTATTACACCTTGGGGAACATTTTGCTACAAGGTAATGCCTTTCGGTCTGAAGAGCGCAGGGGCCACTTACCAACGAGCAATGGTCACTTTGTTTCATGACATGATTCACCATGAGATTGAAGTCTATGTTGATGACATGATTGCGAAGTCCCAAACGGAGGAGGGACATCTGGTCAATTTGCTGAAGCTTTTTGAGAGGCTTAGGAAATTCAGGTTGAGGCTGAATCCTAAAAAGTGTACTTTCGGAGTACAGTCTGGAAAACTACTGGGGTTTATCGTGAGTGAAAGAGACATTGAGGTTGATCCTGCGAAGATAAAAGCAATACAAGAAATGCCAGCGCCAAAAACTGAAAAAGAAGTTCGTGGTTTCTTGGGCAGAATAAACTACATTGCAAGGTTTATCTCTCAGCTCACGGCCACGTGTGAACCGATGTTCAAACTACTAAAAAAAGATCAGGCGATTATCTGGAACGAGGATTGCCAAAAGGCATTCGATAAGATAAAACAATATCTGCAGGAACCTCCCATCTTGATACCCCCAGTGGCCGGAAGACCCTTAATCATGTACTTGACAGTTCTTGAGAATAGTATGGGGTGTGTTCTCGGTCAGCACGACGAGACGGGCAGAAAGGAGCATGCCATTTATTACTTGAGTAAAAAGTTCACAGATTGTGAATCCCGTTACTCAATGCTGGAGAAAACGTGTTGTGCACTCGCATGGGCTGCCAAACATTTACGACAGCATATGCTCAATCACACAACCATGCTAATTTCGAAGATGGATCCGATCAAGTACGTCTTTGAGAAACAAGCGCTTTCGGGAAGGATTGCCAGATGGCAAATGGTGTTGACGGAATATGACATTCAGTACGTTTCCCAGAAGGCCATCAAGGGAAGCGTATTGTCTGAATACCTTGCCGAACAGCCGATCAAAGATTATCAGCCGATGAGATTTGAATTCCCTGATGAGGATATCATGTTTCTCAAGGTGAAAGATTGTGATGAACCGTTGCCCGACGAGGGGCCAGACAGGAAATCCCAATGGAAATTGATATTTGACGGGGCGGTTAATTCTTACGGAAGTGGCATTGGGGCAATCATCACGACTCCCCATGGATCCCACATCCCGTTCACTGCTAGATTGACGTTTCCGGTCACCAATAACGAAGCAGAATACGAAGCATGCATCATGGGTCTAGAAGAAGCGATTGATTTGAGAATCAAGAACCTAGATGTATATGGTGACTCGGAACTTGTGGTTAACCAAATTAAAGGGGAGTGGGAGACTCGCCAACCGAATTTAGTGACGTACATGAATTATGCCAGAAGGCTGCTTCCGTTCTTTGATCGAGTGGAACTCCATCACGTGCCCAGAGCTGAAAATCAGATGGCTGATGCCTTAGCCACGTTGGCTTCGATGTATAAAGTCAATTTTTGGAATGAAGCTCCAAGGATTTTCCTTTCCCGTCTTGATAGACCTGCGTTCGTTTTTGCAATCGAGGAAGCCTCCGACGGCAAGCCATGGTTCCATGATATTCAGACTTTCCTTATGACTAAGGAGTATCCTGTGGAAGCGTCAACCCAGGATAAGAAGACTCTGAGGAGGCTGTCTGGAAATTTCTATCTCAATCCTGATGGAGTTCTCTATAAAAGAAACCACGATCTCGTGCTACTCAGATGTGTAGATGAGAAAGAAGCGCGTTTGCTCATGGAAGAAGTCCATGAAGGCACATTTGGTACGCACGCCGGAGGGCATGCTATGACAAGAAAGATCCTGAGAGCAGGATATTACTGGCTGACGATGGAGTCAGATTGCTTTAAATTCACGAAGAGATGTCATAAATGCCAGATTTATGCTGATAAAATTCATGTGCCACCGTGCCCGTTGAATGTCATGTCCTCCCCGTGGCCGTTCTCCATATGGGGCATCGACATGATAGGCAAGATCGAGCCCACTGCATCTAACGATCATCGCTTCATTTTAGTAGCCAGCCATCGACTACTTCACCAAGTGGGTGGAGGCAGCCTCGTATGCTAACGTGACCAAGCAGGTGGTGGCTAAATTCATAAAGAGGGACATCATCTGTCGATACGGAATTCCCGAGCAGATCATTACCGATAATGGTTCGAATCTGAATAACAAGATGATGAAGGAGTTATGCCAAAGTTTCAAGATTGAACACCATAACTCATCTCCTTACCGGCCGAAGATGAACGGCGCGGTTGAAGCGGCCAATAAAAACATTAAGAAGATTATACAGAAGATGGTTGTGACCTATAAAGATTGGCACGAGATGTTGTCATTTGTATTACACGATTATCGTACGACAGTACGAACATTGACCGGGGCAACTCCTTTCTCACTGGTGTACAATATGGAGGTTGTCCTACCGTTAGAAGTTGAGATTCCTTCTTTACGAGTTTTGGTTGACGTGAAACTCGATTAGGCCGAATGGATTAAGAACCGACTGAACCAACTCAGCCTGATGGACGAGAAGAGATTAGCATCGATTGCATATGGTCATCTGTACCAGAGCTGAATGAAGAAAGCTTATGATAAGAAGGTGCGTCCTAGAAGCTTTCAGACGGGTGATCTCGTCCTGAAGAAGATTCTTCCTTCACACTCCGATCACAGGGGCAAGTGGACTCCCAATTACGAAGGTCCGTACATCGTCTGCAAGGCCTTCTCGGGAGGAGCCTTGTTGTTATCCACGATGGATGGCGAAGACTTTGCATCCCCGGTGAACGCGGACGCAGTTAAAAAATACTTTGCTTAAAAATGACCCGCTGGAAAGAAAAAAGAATATCCAGGCAAAAATAGGGTATCCCGGCGAACCATAAAAAAGGAAAAAGGTTCGGGCAAAAGTTAGGGATATAACTGAAAGAATGTACACCCGCAAAGTCGAAAACCTGGAAGGGCGAATTTGGCAAAAAAGGGTATCCCGGTGAATCGAAAACCCAAAAGGGCGGTTCAGGCAAAAGTTAGGGATTCGAAAAGCAAATGACTGCGTTCCGCGTGTGGACTTTCATTGTTTAGTGGTTTGGAAGATCTGAGGGCCGTTTATCTGAATCAATCTCTTCTGAAGCTGAAGCGTCGGAGAAGTATCGAAGTCGAGTGGGTCATAGAGGGATCAACCCATGGTATTCGTCTACGCCACATCGCCAACATTTGTGTATATACTGATGTATATTTATGTTATTATACTTGTGCAACTTCCTCATTCCAGGAGCTTGCATCTGTTGTAAAACATTTTGCCCATTCAGGGGTTCGTTATCAATGAAACATATACTATTCAGCAATTCTGTTTGTTTGTTTAGCATTTATCTGTTTTGTTTGCGAAAAAGAACACCGATGTTTTTGATAAAATGCGCATACATAAACTTACTGGCCTAGGCCACTAATTGTTGAAACATTGAATTACTTGAATATTGTCGCAGAATGATAACCTTGATAGGTCCCTTTGAGAAGGGTATCTTGTCTGTTTGTTTGTGTGGTTGCAGGTATGGCATATTCCAGGCAGTGCGCCAGGGGTACCCTAAGCAGGATGATTCCTTCTTCCCCAGCGAGTTCAGCAGTGTTTCCCCACGGAGTCTGAACATGGGACCGCGAGCGTTGATATGTCTCCCTATGCAGAGAAGATTCTCCCCAACCAGATGAGTCCTGAGGCAGAATCATTATTTCCCCAGCTGAGTCATGCGCTGAAGCGTAGGTTCATCCCTAGCACTGGGTCAATGTGCAGTTTTCGCATGAAATACTAGTCGCAAGCATTCGGCTTCCGATAATCCGGACTGAAGTCTCTAGTGGAATTGAAATTCCCCACAGGGTTGTATTCTCCCCGGCAGGTAGGAGTGATTCCAGCGTCCGGTTACCGCCCTCAGCCGAGTTTGCAGTCCCCCGAGAGAGCCGAGTCCTTGGAAGCCGTTCAGGCCATAATTGGTGCTCCCCCGTAGAGTGTTGAATAGCGGATGCTGTATTTCCTCATCGGAGTCGTTATCTCCAGGAAAGTTTAGCCGCGAAGGCCGTGCAGTTTATTTCTACAATTGACATCGTTTCCCTCAGCAGTTTGTGGGTCGTATGCCCAGTTGAGCTGGTTCAGGTCCTCGAAGAACCTTACTCCCCTGCAGCAGTCGACTGAAGTTCGCTTCCCCAGGCGGAATCCAATTGAGATTGGTGTGACTTCTTCTCCTCGGCAGGATGATTCCTTCCTCCAACAGAGTGGTTCTTTCTCCTTGACAGGAGGATTCTCCATTCAGCATTTATTTTGCTGATGGGATCGTAGCATTTTGCATGATTGCATAGCATTTACCCTAAAAATGCGTAGCATTTCCACCGTGTGGAGCATTACGCCATTGTCAAAGCATATGCATATGAAACATGAGCTAGGTCGTTACCGTTCTTGTTTTGCAGGTGTTCCTCCACAGGATGGTTTGCTGAAGATGATTCTGGAATTCTCCAGCGATGTTGTTGACTTAAGATGATTCTTAAAATCCCCAGTGAATCCCCCAGAGTTGGTTGCTCGAGTTGATTCTTAGAGTCCCCTGCAGAGTGTTTGCTCAGGATGATTCCTGAAATCTCCAGCAGAGTTATTGGTTCAGGATGAGTCTTGAAGTCCCCGACGGAGTTATTTGTCCAAGATGATTCTTGAAGTCCTCAGCAGAGTTGATTCATCCAGAACGATTTCTGGACCCCCGAAGCAGAGTTACTTGATAGTTCTCCAGAATCCCCAGCGGAGATGCGTCATCCCCAGCAGGTTTTGAACAGAGAAGTTGAAATTTCCTTGAAGACTTGAGGATTGAAGTCTGGCAGTAGTGCCAAAGTCCCCAGACTTACTGATGAAGTCCGACTGCAACGTCGAAGTAGTTCTCTAAGCTAATGCAGAGTGCCTGACGGCAAAAGATTGTATATCCTTATTGGTTCATGATTGATTAAGGGTTCCATTTGAAGACTTACTAATGAAGTCCAACGGCGATGTCGAAGCGGTTATCTCAGCTGACGCAGAGTGCCTAACGACAAAAAGATTGCATATCATTATTGGTCCGTGATGGATTAAGGATTCCATTTGAAGACTTACTGACGAAGCCCAACTGTGATGTTGAAGCAGTTCTCTCAGCTGATGCGGAGTTCCTGATGGTAGAAGTTTGGATATCCCTATTTGGTTCATGATTGACCGATGACTCTATACCCGACTTACTGACGAAGTCCGGCTGACGCCCGAAAATTTCTTTGAATGCCCGACGACATAATTAACTTGATTGTTAAAAAGTTCCTAATGACCTGATGAGTCCCGAGGAATTCTTCTGCTGCCACGCCGCAGAATGCCTGACGGCAATACTAGCTATGTATCACCAGTTACCGAGCAACCGGTGATCCCTTATTGACTTACTGATGAAGTCCGACAAAGATGTTGTCGACGTGCCTAGCGACACGATGAGTCCATAGGTGACGATAAGGAATTCTTCTGCAGTGGCGCAGAATGCCTGACGGCAGAATCAGCCATCGTTCACCAGTTACCGAATAACCGGTGATCCCTTATCGACTTACTGATGAAGTCCGACAAAGATATTCTCGACGTTCCTAGCGACATGATGAGTCCATAGGTGACGATAAGGAATTCTTCTACAGTGGCACAGAATGCCTGACGGCAGAATCAGCCATCCTTCACCAGTTACCGAGTAACCGGTGATCCCTTATTGACTTACTGATGAAGTCCGACAAAGATACTGTCGACGTTCCTAGCGACATGATGAATCTGTAGGCAACGATAAGGAATACATCTATCCTTCACCAATTATCGTGTGACCGATTCCCCAGCAGGTTGCCGCGCAACTATCATTTTCAGTTTCGAAGATGTTCATACCAATCAGGGTATCGTTTACTTGTGCGGTTGGAAAATCACCAATTACCGTGTAACCAGTGATCCCTTGATTATTTGAGGATGCAATGATATTAGAGAAATCAGAGAATCATCCTGAAGGAGGTTCAGATCAGTATTTCTCCAGCTAGTTGCCGTGCAACTATTATTTCAGTTTCCGAAGATTTGTCCCCATCAGAGTACCGTGTACTTGTGTAGTTGGCAAATTTCCGGGTTTGTTGGTATTCAACCGTCTTTTACCTGGATTGTTTGAGAGTCGTTTGCTTCTCACCCAGTCAGGTCCAAGCCGTTTGAGTAGGGGCAGCTGTTCCACCCCAAAATTTGCCCAACATTTCTTTACCTAGCTTATGTTGCATTTCATTCACATTAGCATTATCATTTGCATTTCATTGACATGTATGCAGGGGATCAAGAGGTATGATTACCAATTAAGAGCTACACAATAATATGAGGCTAGATAAGAAGGTTATTCAGATGTTCAAGGGTTGATATCCTTGTCAGAGAAGTTAAAAAATCCTCAGAGAGAGTGGTTGAAACCAAGAGTGTGTGTCTCCTAACTTGAGAGTTGTGGAAAGCCATCAGATGATTCTGAGGCCATGAAGTTGGGCTTGGAGTCTTGAGATAGCTCATGATAAGTGTTGAAGATCACTTTGATGCCTAGACAGGTCATTGTGCAAGATTAAGAAGCCTCAGCCATGATTGGTACAACTAGGGTTTGACTGGGTCAATCCTAAGTCAACTGAGGATTTGGAGAAGGTTGAGACTTAATTCAAGATCCATGTGATCATGGATTGATACATTGAGATGTTATTAGGATGATTCCAAAGTTAACCCATCATGATTGAAGATTTTGAGAAGTTTCAGGCTAGGGTTTCTAAGACTTGACAGTGTAAACTCCCCTAGCTTGACCCCTGACTTCAAGGCTATTTAACTCAAGATATGATTGTCATATCATCTTGACCCTAACATGATTGTTGTAGGGCATGATCTTAGCTTTAATTTGATTGCTAGAAGTCCTTGATAGGATTTATAGAACTCAAGTTATGAGGATGACAAGCTACAGGTCATCTGAGGCATGTGAATTTGGAGCTTGAAAGTTACCCAACTTTCATGACACTTTTGCCCTAGAATGATGATTCCTATGAACTTTTGGTCAACATAAATATTGTTACTTATCCTCTTAGATTTCTAAAGAGTACTAGAAGTCTATGATTGTATTTGTAGAACTCAAGTTATGGCTTTGACAAGTCAAGGGTATTTTGGGTATTTGGACATTACAGGTCATTTTGAATCATAGGTCAATTTCATCATCTTGCAAGCTTCAAATGGATTTTTGTTCAACATGAAAGTTGCTCAAAATGATGTTTTTAGCTTAGCCAAGTATCAAGAGTCTATTGATATGGATTATATCAAACATTGGTTGAAGAAAATTCACATAAAGACCATTTTAATGAATTAAAATGAGAAAATTCAAAATAATTGGAAATGAGATGTTTTCAAGTCAAATTTGTGGTCATTTTGAATGGAATTGATATTCTAGAGAGATTGGAATTATCACATTTTTGAATTGAAGTTCATAACATAGCCATTTGGAAAATTGCTTCATAAGAAAGAAACATATCAAACACACTCCATGGATTGAAATCAAGGGAGGGAAACCATTCAATTACACTCCACAATTGTTAAGTGAGTTATTTGGACTGAGTTTGAAGAAGGAACAAAGCAAAAACGTGTGCCACCATGATTGAATTTTTCGAAGGAAGTGAAAATTGAAAATCCAAAGTTGGGCTAGATTTGGGCCTCCAAAGTGATGAAACAGAATATAAATGAGATATGGATCATTTTGAGAAAGTTCTAGTGCCAAATTCTGTTAAGGAGCCATTGGAGCAAGTTGAAGAAAAAGCTTGAAAGTGAATTTTCCATTTTGAAGAATCAGAGGGTTTCATCAAGAATTGATTATCAAGAATCGTTCACCATCAATCATTGAAGCTTTCTGCACGTGTTGGAGGAGAACTGAGGTCTGAAACCACCACAATCAAAGCTTAAAACTAGGTTTCTACTTCTTTAATTTTCTCTCCATTCATGCGTTTTTAGTGGATTAGATTCATGTGGTTAAGTTACAAGTAAGGTGTAGATGATTTTTGGACAGAAAAATTGAGGTTTAGTGACAAATTAGGAGTGGATCCGTTTTCGGTTGAGATTAGGATTTCTTGATTCTTGAGGTTTCAGCGTGATTCGTTAGTATAATTGAAATCCTCGTGAAATTTCACACAACTTTGGTTCAAAAATCGTTTGGAATGGTGGAGTATTGAGAGAGATAGGGATGCTCGAAGATTGCCGGAAAACCACCGTCGCCGGCCGGCCTGCGCGCGAGTTCACTGCGTGTAGAATTTTGAATTGGAGAAGACATAATCTCCACCCTCCATTCGTGAGTAAGACGAAGACTGGGTAATCCAATCTTGCGCTCCAGCTTGCGCCACGTACCCCTTCCCCCAAAACACAGCCGTTTTGCATAAGTGAATATCCCAAGTTTTGTTCACTTCGCTGCTTAGACCAATAATGCGTAGGTTCGATCCTCACGTGGATCCTTTTTCTTTTAATTGTGAAGCTGAGTGAATTGTTATTTGTTTTGGGCTTTGGTCTGTTTGTGCTATCAACACCTCACCAGCAGGCCCATCCTTAATTAACACTTAGAATGCCTGCTTAATCCACCCCCTGGCATATTTTTGTTTGCTGAATTCAAACTCAGATGGGCCTAGCGCCCTTGTGCTACTAGCACCCCCATTCATGGGCCCAGGCGAGAATTGTGCTTGGATTTACTGCTAACTGCACCCCTTTCAGTTCTTTCTCTCAATTTCTTTTATGTTAATTTTTGTTTTAATTGATTGTGAGAATTAATTCATAAAAAATTAGTAAATGTTGATAATAAATTCTGGAAAAATTTATGGATATAAACTGTGATGTTTAGGATTTTATCATGCTTTTTATTTTAATTTTCCATACATTTTCCATTTTATTTCATATTTTCTAGTTTAATATGTTGCTAATGGTGGAATAATTGTGTGCTGATTTTGTCCATTTTATTTCTCACTCATATTTATGAGTTTGATCTTGAGATTTTACATGCTGATTATATACATGTTCATGATGTTGTGTGATTTTTATCATTATTTTTAGATGATTTTAAATAAGGTTTTGGGATAGTTGTTTAGGAGTGTTCATGATTGAATCCCTTTGATGTACCCTTGAACTTTAGATTTAATTTGAGCCTTTTGACTTAGGTTTAACCCCTGATTTTTAGACTATAGCATGTTGATACATGTAGGATGATATGATATTTTCCTTAGAATTTCTAGGAATGATTTTCAATTAGTTCCCCATTTTACAAATTAACTTCAATTTAGGTGATTCTAACTTAGAGAGCTTCATGTGTTAACCTTGTAATGGGCCATTAGATAATTCTAAGTAGTGTATTCCTTCTTGATAGAATGGTAAGTAAGTAAATACCTCATTAAGGTTTAGGAAGATCCCTAGAGAGTGTTTTCTTTCTTCAAATAAACATGGCTTGCTTTGTGTGCATGTCATTCCCATCCTATGATTCAAAGCCCTCATGTGAAAGCCCATCTCTCCTTTGGAGGGATGTATGGCATGTCATAATGAGTAGAGCTTTTGAGGATGCCTTTCTCTGATGACTGGTTGAGTGTCAGGAGGGATTCCCTTGGTTTCCTTCCTGCTTCCCATCATCCATCCAATATTCTTGGTGTTGTTCCTTTTCTCTTGTGTTGGAGCTTGTTGGAGCATGGAGATGAAGACTTCTCTTGAAGATTGCTTGAAGTTGTTTGTTGACTGTTTGATTGTTTGCTGCTTATTTGCTTTGTTGTTGAGCTATTTTGTCTGCTACTCTTTCTGTTTGACTGTTGCTGGTGCAACTTGATATTGTTGCATTCATTTATCTTTGCAATTATTCATACTTGGCTTGAGGTTGAGATGAGCTTGTGGAGCCTCCTTCCCCACACATATTTCCTCCCTCACTTGCATTGCATGCATTTTACTGTATAGCTGTTTACTGTTTAAGCTGATGCTTTACCTGTTTCTGTATATCTTTGACATGATCCCCTAGGAATCTCACTTCCTTTGATAAGGAAATGATTATTTGAACTTTAGGTTGAAACCTATGCATGATAACTTCTAGGAGTTCCCTGTTTCAAACCTCAACCATAGGATGAATCCTTGGCATGACAACATTAGGACTTGCAAGTCCCCCCTTAGTTGAGCCTATTCTCTCTTCTCATCTTGAAACAAATTAAAATACAGTAATAAAGGTTAACTGACGTCGTACGTTACGAGCCTTAAGCTACTTGAGAAAGGGTTGTTGGAGAGTTTCTTTTCAACAACTTGGATGTTTAGTATGGTAGCCTTTGGGTGACATGCGACGCATTCACTCTCAGGTCATAGTCTCTAGTGCGATATTGGTTGCAAACATCCATAAAAAACAGTTCTTCCGTAAAAGACTGAAAACAAACTTCAAACCTTTTTGCCCCGTGGGCCCATAATTCAAAGGAAGTTTTTCTGAAGAAAAGAGTGTCGTTAACTCTCAGTTCTACCGCAAACGGTAACGCCTAAGTCTCCAAGGGTCAAGCTACGTACGCCAAACTGCTGGAATTGTTTGTTAACCCTACTCGAAAAACAGATGAATCTGAATTCCCGTAATCCGTATTTTCCCGAACTACGTAAGCTCTGA
Source organism: Lathyrus sativus (assembly GCA_963859935.3). Lineage (NCBI taxonomy): Eukaryota > Viridiplantae > Streptophyta > Magnoliopsida > Fabales > Fabaceae > Lathyrus > Lathyrus sativus. Next base: position 189,298,727 of record OZ012735.1, on the reverse strand, counting down.
TCTCTCATACCTGTTGAGAGTACGTAGGCACAATACTGATGTATTGGCGATCCACCTTCCCCGTTTCCTTTCCCGCTCTGAGGGATAAATAACGAAAGGCGGCGACTCTTCTGTTTTGCTGGCACATTATTTTCGCGGTAGCGACACATATACAAGGCAAAAACAGATCATACAAGCATGCATAGAAAGCATCCCAAGAGGGAAAATGCATGAGAACATGGCATGAAAAAAAATAGAAACCATACATCAACATGATCAACAAGTTTACATTCAAACATGCACACACAAGATCATACAAATGAAGTCACACAAATGGAAATCAAACATGCCTCAAGGAGATTCAAACATCAAAACCAACCATAAAAGAAAACCACGATCAAGCAAGAAACCAAGAACTCACAAGACAAGAATACGGACATAATATCACTCAAACATGAATAAAAAAAACACATCTCCTCAATTTTGCAATTTAAAATCAAATTAAAGAACAAAATAAAAAGGAAAATAAAACCTAAAAAAAGATGAAAAATAGTTAGACCACCAACAAAAATCCAAGAACATCACCATAGATCAAAAACCATCATAGGATCATGTTCTAATTTCCTCACAATTTTAAATGGCTCAAAAATAATTTTAAACCAATTAAAACTGACCATATAAATCAAAAATACATGGAAAATAACAAAACCAGAAATAAAAAACCATGAAAATCACCATAGGTTCAAAACCATCGTAAGATCATATAATATTTTTCTCACAATTTTAAAATGCTTAAAGATAATTTTAAACTACTTAAAAATTGGCTCAAACAAATTAAAATTCAAGAAAAATAGCAAATGAAAAAAAAATGCACAAAAATAAAAATTAGAAAGAGAAAAATAAAATGAAATTTTAAAAATTATTTTGGTATTTTTCTGATTAAAAATAAATTTTCTAAGAATTTCTGAAAATAAAATGAATTAAAAAAAGAAAATAAAACAGAAAAAACAAGATGCGTTGGATCTGATTTCATTAAATGACGTGTCAAATCCAAAGGCCAGAAAGCGCGCATCCACTGTGGATCTGAGTCAAACACATCATTTCCAACCAGTGAAAGTCAAAACCACCAGATTAGAACATGTGGCATGATGGACGGTGAGATCATCATCTTCAACCTCCAACCATTGAAAAATCTCAGAGAATGCAGATATTTGGGGATCCATCAAACCATAACCATTAGAGCTCATAGTGGTTTCATTTGATGCGTCTTCTCAAGACAATCTCAACCATATCATCGCACCATACTTCTTTAAACCATAGCTCACTCGATTTGAAAAAAACCAAAAAGAAAAGCAAACACGGATTTGAAAATTGAACATCAAAACTCAACCAAAACCAAAATCTAACAATCCTAACAGCATCAACACATCAAGGACTACATCTTAGCAACAAATTTGAGTTGAAATGGTTAAGATTTTTACCTATTGAAGTTCAACTTCAGAGCTCTGAAAGTGGAGTCCCCTAGCTTGATTCAGGCCACGATCCTTCAAGTTCTTGAGCTGGTTAGCTTCACTGAATATTGGTCAAGCTAACTGAATGGAGAATTTGAGTGTTTAGGGTGTGGAAATGAAAATTCGAAGTTATAGCTTAAGAGTTCAAATGGGATCTCAGCAGGGTGATTCTGGCTATCAAAGCTTGTGAAAATGAGTGGAATGAGTCCCTTATTTATAGGGGAAGCTTTTTGAATGAAGAGGGAGGGTGAATGATGTCAATTTCACAAATATCATACACACCTGCAGCATGAGCAAAATGTGACTTGCAAATTGTCAAAATTCACTTAAAACTTGCATTTCAAGGCTCTAATCAACCCAGGAAAGTTTGTTAATCATGTTTAGATTGAATTTTTGGCTTAATTTGGTGATTAGAGACCAATTCAAACAAAATCAATTTTGACTTGAAGTGGATTTTTAGTTTTGAAATTCAATCATTGCAACCATGGTGCTCACAATGTAGGAGGCTTTTTGAGATGTTTCTTCTTGCATCGAATAAAGGATGATGCCAACTTTGTAATTTGAAATGAAGGAGTTATGCCCATTTGATCATAGCATCCACAAATTTCTAAATTAGCTCAAACACCTTGAACCAACTTTGAATCTCTTGATTGTTTCTTGCAAAATAAGCCATGGTGAATCACATATGATCTTGAAATGTTGTTGCCTTGAATCATACTTGAAGATGAAGGACCTTTGGGAGCTTGAGAAAACCAATAAAGTCAATAAGAAACCTTGCTTGAGGTTGAAGAAACATGCCCCTCATATCCTGAGAAACAAACCATGATGCCTTGATCCTTTGTCAAGAACAATGCTATGCAAAAAATGAATATGAGATGCAATGAAACATAAGCCAAGAACCAAGAGAAAAGATGGGAAAATTTTGGGGTGCTACAAACGCCTAGTTCCCTACGGATGTGAGAGAAAGGCTCTATAGCGAGTGGTTTTGTAAAGATATCCACAAGTTGGTTTTTGGTATCAACGTGCTCAAAGACCAAATCACCCTTCTCTACATGATCCCTAAGGAAATGATGACGAATTTCGATATGCTTGGTGCGTGAGTGAAATACGAGGTTCTTGGTTAGATTAATGGAGCTTGTATTATCACATAAAATAGGAATACACTCAAGTTTTACATTGAAGTCGAGCAATTATTGCTTAAGCCACTACACTTGAGCGTAACAACTACCAACCACAATGTATTCCGCCTCGACTGTTGACAAAGCAACGAAAACTTGCTTTTTTCTATGCCAACTCACCAAGGAATTTGAAAAGAAATGACAAGTTCCACTTGTGCTTTTCCTATCCGATTTGCAACCTGCAAAGTCGAAATCAGAATAGCCAACCAAGGAACTATCACTACCCCTGGAATACCAGAGCTTATACTTTGGAGTCCAGAGAGGTACCTAAGTATGCACTTGAAAACGTTCAGATGAGATTCCTTGGGACATGATTGATACCTCGCACACATACAAACACTAAACATGATGTCAGGTCGAGATGCGGTAAGATAGAGGAGAGAGACGATCATACCTCTATACTTCTTCACCTCCACATCCTTATAATTCTCATCTTAATTAAGGTTTGCACACGTCAGAATCGGAGTGTGAATTGCCTCAGAGTTTTCCATGTCAAAACGCTTGAGAAGCTCAAGGCAATACTTTGTCTGGCTCACAAACGTATCCTCTTCGAGTTGCTTGATTTAAAATTTGAGGAAATAGTTGAGCTCCTCTATCATGCTCATCTCGAACTCTCCCTGCATCAATCTAGAAAACTCCTTGACCATATTCATGTTAGTTGATCCGAAAATGATATCATTAACATAAATTTGTACCAAAATTGAGTGTTTTCCTTGACGTTTAATGAAGAGAGTTATGTCAACCTTTCCTCTTAAATACCCTTGATCAAGTAGAAATTTTCTAAGACGGTCATACCAAGCCCTAAAAACTTGTTTGAGTCCATACAAAGCTTGTTTTAGCTTGTAGACATGATCAGGATACTCATGGGATTCAAACCCAGGAGGTTGGGCTACGTAAACCTCTTCATTGATATATCAGTTTAGGAAAGCACTTTTTACATCCATTTGAAATAATTTTAAAACTTTTACACATGCGTAAGCAAGTAGAAGACGCATAGCCTCGAGTCGGGCAACCGGCGCATAAGTTTCCTCATAGTCGATTCCCTCCTCTTGGTTATACCCATGCGCAACTAAGCGCGCCTTGTTTCGTGTTATAACTCCATTTTCGTCTAGTTTGTTCCTAAACACCCATCGGGTGCCAATTACTCGGTGGCCTCGCGGAGGAAGGACAAGGTCCCAAACCTCATTTCTTTTAAACTGATTTAATTCCTCTTACATTGATAAGAACTAATATTCATCGAGTAATGCCTCTTTAGGGTTTTTAGGCTCAACTTGAGAGACGAAAGCAAAGTGATAAGAAAAGTTACTTGTCTTAGATCTTGTGGTCACTCCCTTTGAAATGTCATCGAGAATGTTGTTGATATGATGGTATTTAGAAGACTTCCAAGCTGGAGGAAGGCCATCGGCGTTAGTCGAATGATCCTCATCAATCTCCTCATGATGGTGATCTTTTTCCTCCTTAACTTTAACTGAATTAGATTGTCAATTCCTTTTTCAGTATCTTTGAGTATGTCTTCAAAAGATACACCTGCACCATGAAAAGAAATACCTTTTCCCACATTTTTCCGATAAGTTTCATCAAAAGTGACATGAACAGATTCTTCAACAATAAGTAACCTCTTATTATATATCATATATGCTTTACTTGACTGAGAGTATCCAAGAAAGATACCTTCATCTGCTTTGGAGTCAAACTTACCAAGACTCTCCTAACCATTGTTCAACACAAACACATACAATCGAATACATGAAGGTGAGATACATTGGGCTTCCTCCCTTTTAAAAGTTCATACGGAGTTTTGTTGAGAATAAGACGGATGAGCACCCTATTCAAAACATAACAAGCCGTACTAATGGCATCGGCCCAAAAATATTTAGGAAGACCACTTTCATTGATCATAGTTCTTCCTAATTCTTCCAGCGCTCCACGACCCTGTTTTGTTGAATGGTGCACAGCACGGAAAAATTATGATCAATTCCATGCCTACCACAATATTCTTCAAAGATATTATTTTCAAACTCACCTCCATGATCACTTCTAATTGATATAATGTTTGTGTTCAACTTTTTTTGAGAAAGTTAGGAAAAAACTTCAAAGGTGGAAAAAGTATCGCTCTTGCTAGCCAAAAAGATAGTCTAGCAAAATCTAGAGAAATAATCAACTATAACAAAACCATAGTTTTTACCACCTAGACTCTTAATTCTAGATGGTCGAAAGAGTTCTATATGAAGAAGTTCAAGGGGTCTCGTAGTTGAAACAATGTTTTTAAATTTAAACGAGATCCTTGTTTGCTTCCCCATTTGGCACGCATCACATAAGTAATCCTTTGAAAACTTGATTTTGGGTAAGCCAATCACTAGGTCCTTGGAGACTATCTTGTTTAGCAAGTCAAAATTTACATGTGCAAACGTCTATGCCACAACCATGAGTCTTCACTCATAGTGACGAGACATTTGTCGCTACACAATGATACTTCACTCAAATCCAGCATATACACATTATTTACCCTCAAGCCATTAAACACATCCCCCTTTTTATCATTATTTTCAATCATGCAACAATCCTTTGAATAATATACTTTGTATCCTTTCACATAATTGACTAATGCTTATAAGATTGTGTTTAAGGCCTTCAAGTAGCGTAACATCAGAGATAGAAGTAGACGAGGGATTACCTACACTACCTTTTCCAAGTATTTCTCCTTTGTTATTGTCTCCATAGGTTACAAATCCCTTCTTCTTTGCCACAAAGTCAATGAAGAGAGATATGTCTCTTGTCATATGTCTTGAGCATCCACTATCGAGAATCCATCTTCTCTCCGTAGGCTCAAGACTTTGTACCTATAAAAACAATCAAAGGAAATAGGTACCCAATTGTTTATTGGGTATTTGGTTGTGAGTGAAATCTTGGTTGCATTTAGGCAACCATTGATAAACCCCTTTAGGAACTAAAAACCTCCTAAAGCGACATTTAGCAATGGTATGACCCCTTTTGCAACAATACAAGCAAGTGAGGTTAACCTTGGTATCACTTTTAATACCTTGATTTTTGATCACATATGTATATTTTTGATAAGGATTAATCATGTTTTGTTTCTACAGTGTGAGCTATCAATAGCAAAAGTGACTATTGGTTCTAGAGGCTTGTCAAGTTTGGCTTTAAGAGTCCTAACCTCTTTTTTCCAAATATGACAAGTATCACATCCAAAGTTTAACCATCTACTTTTTTCTTCCTCAACGTCTACCTTTTTTACTTCCACCATGGATGCTTTGAGCGCCTCTAATTCCCTCTTGGAATCGGAGATCTTTTTCTCCAAGTGAGTAAAAATTTGTTTGTTTGAGGCCAAACGTTTAAAGGCTTCCTTAGCCTCATGATGTAAGGTGTCAAAGGCATGTTGTAATTCAGAATGAGACAATTTACTAGAGTTTTCGTATTTATCATGTCGTACCTTTTTATTCTTCTTCTTTTGATGAGCTAAGAGATAAAGGTTAACGCACTCTTCTTCGTCACTTGAACTATCATCCCTAGATGACTCACTATCTCTTTCCCAAGCGATGTAAGCTCTTCTAGGCTTACCTTGTTTCTTTTGTGAGTGATTACTTTTCTTTCCTTTGTCCTTCTTCATCAATGAATAATTCGGCTTATAGTGCCCAACTTTTCCATAATTAAAGCATGATCATCTTGCTTTGCTACCCTTATTGCCTTCATTCTTGAAAGACCTTGATTGTCTTCTAAAATTGACGAGATTCTTTTCGAAATGTTGGGTATAATTCTTCTTTACATAGTGATTGTATCGCTTCACGAAAAACCTCATATCCTCATTCGTTTCTTCATCATCGTCATCACTCGAGTCGTAATCACTTAGCTCTTTAGAGGAGGACTTTGAACAAGAAGCCTTTAGAGCTATTGACTTCTTTTTCATAGTTTTGGTCTTTTCTTTCTTTTCCTTTTTCTCAAATTGATCAAGGATAATGAGCAATTTCTCATGTTCTTGGAGCTTTCCAAAAAGAGTTGTAAGATCCAAAGTCATAAGATTATTTGCTCCCTTTATGGTCGCGACCTTTGGTTGCCACTCCCTGGTAAGATATCTTAAAAATTTGTTAGTAGCAACGTCATTGGAAATTGGTCTACCAAGTGAATTTAGTCTATTGATTAAGTGAGAAAATCTCTTTTTCATGTCGGCAATGGTTTCCTCTTGCTCCATCTGAAAGATATCAAACTCTTGAGTCAAAGTGTTGATTCGAGCTAGCTTGACGTCATTAGTTCCCTCATGGGCAACTTGTAATGCATCCTGTTGCACCCCAAAATTTGCCCAACACTTCTTCACCTAGCTTATGTTTCATTTAATTCACATTAGCATTATCATTTGCATTTCATTGACATGTATGCAGGAGATCAAGAGGTATGATTACCAATTAAGAGCTACACAAGATTTTGAAGCTAGTTAAGAAGGTTATTCAAGTGTTCAAGGGGTGATATCCTTGTCAGAGAAGTTGAAAGATCCTCAGAGATAGTGGTTGAAGCCAAGAGTGTGTGTCTCCTAACTTGAGAGTTGTGGGAAGCCATCAGATGATTATGAAGCCATGGAGATGGACTTGAGGTCTTGAGAGAGCTCATGAGAAATTTTGAAGATCACTTTGAGGCCTAGACAGGTCATTGTACAAGATTAAGAAGACTCAGCCATGAGTGGTGCAATTAGGGTTTGACTGGGTCAACCCTAAGTCAACTGATGATTTGAAGAAGGTTGAGACTTAATTCAAGAGCCATGTGATCATGGATTGATACATTGAGATGTTCTAAGTATGATTCCAAGTTTAAATCATCATGATTGAAGAGTTTGAGAAGTTTCAAGCTAGGGTTTCTAAGGCTTGACAGTGTAAAATCCCCTAGTTTGACCCCTATCTTCAAGGAAATTTAGCTCAAGATTTGATTGTCATCTCATCTTGCCCCCAACATGATTGTTTTATAGCATGATCTTAGCTTTAATTTGAGTATTAGAAGTCCTTGATAGGATTTGTAGAACTCAAGTTATGGCTTTGACAAGTTACAAGTCATCTGAGGTATGTGAATTTGGAGCTTGAAAGTTACCCAACTTGCATGACACTTTTTCCCTAGAAGGATGATTCCTATGAACTTTTGGTCAACATTAATGTTGTTCCTTATCCTCTTAGCTTTCTAGATAGTACTAGAAGTCCTTGATAGGATTTGTAGAACTCAAGTTATGGCTTTGACAAGTCAAGGGTATTTTGGATATTTGGTGATTATAGGTCATTTGTGATCATAGGCCATTTTCACCAACTTAGATGTCTCAAATGGAATTTTGTTCAACTAGAAAGTTGCTCAAAATGGGATTTTAACCTTAACCATGCATCAAGGAGTCATTGAAATGGCTCAAGGAGAGACTTGGTTCAAGAAATTTTGAAAAAAGAAAGAATTAAAAGGATTTAATGGCCAAAAATTCAAATAATTCATTTTGTGATCAAATGAAACAAAATTATAGGTCAAATTGATTGGAAAAATGATCTTATAAACAATGCAAATGTTAGAATTTTGATTTGGGATCATTTGCATAGCATTCCATTTCATTTCTTCATGATGAAGCAACATATCCAATTCATACCTTTGGCTTGCAAACAAGGAAGATTACTCATCAAACTCATTCAAAATCTCTTGAGAATTTGATTACACACATAGCCATGCCAAGAGGGGGTCAGAATCGTGATTGCCATGGATGAGATTTTGAAGAGATTTTGAAAATCCAAAATCTCATTTGGATGAATCCGGAAGTTTCTAGACAATCCCAATCATTTCTATATAAGTCATTGAGTGAACTCAACCATTTTTTTGGAAGGAATTGAGGCTGGTTGCAGAGAGTGGAGTTGAAGTTTCATGAATGCAAGTTGAGATCGAATTTTGAGGTCAAGGCAGAACCAAGCCAATTTGAGGTGTGCATTAGCTTTAGAGGGAAATTTGGAGTGAATCTGGATTGTTGTGGAGTCTGAATCGTGCAAGAACCACTTCTGTTACAAGCTTGAACACAGGTTGGTGAATTTCTTGATTATGCATGATTTAGGCAGTGATAGATAGAAATTCATATGTGGTTAGGATCCTGAGGGTGAGTAGTTGGATTTAGGATGTTTAATTGCTTGATTAGAGATGATTTAGGTCAGATGCCATTTTTGGTTGAGATTGATATTTCATGATTCATACGTTTTGAGGATGAATAATTGGTATGGTTGAATTGCTGGGAAGATTCTGGTCAAGATCCATTCAGGAATCGTGGCAAATGGTTGGCTGTAGAGGAAGTTAGGGTTCTGCAGGGGTGGCCGGAAAAGCCACCGGCGATGGCTGGTTCGCGCGCAGGTTTCAGGTTTAAATTGGGGAAGACGAAATCCTCACCCTCCATTCAGGCTGAAGACTTGACTTGGTCCATTGATCTAAGCGCGTGTGTTATGCCACGTACCCCTCCCCCAAAACTCTCCGTTTTAATTACTCTTTGAATGGACTGAATGAGCACGAGTTCGAATCCTGGCTTGTGTGTGTTTTTCTTTCATTTTAATTGCTAAAGAAAATGCAAGTGGATCCAAGCGCCTGGGCCTATGAAGTCCTTGTTATCTACACCCCCTTTCTGACCCAACCCAAGAATTAAACTTTTAATACTTGCTATTTGCCACGCGTTTTTTTATTAATTTCCTTTTATTTTCTTTATTTTCATCATTTCATATGACTTAGAGATTAATTCATAAAAAATAGGAAATTAACTCAATTAATTCCAAACTTTTTTCCCCTGATTCATGATTGAATCTAGAAGTTTATAGATTAAAAATATTAAGAATTCATGCATTTGTGATTTTATTTTCATTTTTTTAATATTAATTGATATTAAAATGGCCATGGCTGATACCTTGTTTTGTTGAATTTGGTTTGAGCATTTGGTGATGATTCCTGACTTGATTGTTTGTGTGTAGCCAGAATGGATATGCATGTTCCCCTAGTAATTTTCTCACATTTTTGTGATGAAGTTAGGTGGTAGTTTTAAGTTGAAACTTTAGGTTCTCTAGTTTTAGGGTTTAAGCTTAGTACCTTGTGATCTAGGTTTTATTTCTAGGACTTTGTGGATGATTCAACCCCTAGATTTTGTATGGTAGATTCATGATTGAATTAGGTTTCCATAGGTATTTTTGTAGGATTTTACAATTGGTTTTAGTATTTTAGTTAGGACTAACTTTAGTACTAGGTTTTAGGTGATCCTAACTTGCTAATTCAACTAGAATTGATTTCTTTAGTTCCCTTAGATTAGATTTTTGCTTTGCTTGCTCTTGGATGATGTTTAATACAAGCTTGGGGCTACTATGGAATGCTTGAAGAAGCTTGGGTGTGAAGCTTTCCCTTCTTTTGGTGTAGCTTTGTTTAGGTGTTAGGATTAGGGTTTGTAGGCAGAGCTTCTAGATAGATTCTCTTCTTTCATAAACATGGAAGGTGTTGATCACTTCCATTCCTCCCTATGATATAAGGTCCCTTGTGAAGGCCTCATCCCTCCTTTGGTAGGATGTGTGGCTCTTCACAAATTGGTAGAACCTTTGAGGGTTCCTTTCTCTGGTGATGGAGTGCTCAGTGGTGACCTTTGGTCTTCACTCTGCTGTCCATTATCCAAACCCTGCTCTTGTCAGATGAATCTTTCTCCCTTGCTAGAGGATGGAGTTCTTTGCTAGAAGATTGAAGATGCTAGAGGTTGCATTTCCCTTTGTCTGAAGACTGCCATTGAAGCTGAAGCTTGAAGATCAGGAAGAGCAAGTTGACACTTGTGAAGAAGATCAAATTGTGATTGAAGAAAGAGCTGAAGCTTGAGGAGACAAGTTGATACTTGTGTTTGATACTTTGAGAGCCTGAAGGAACAAGTTGACACTTGTTATTGGGATTGAAGCCTGAAGTTGGGGTTTACTGTGGAGCTGAGGCTTGAAGAAGAAGGATAAGTTGATACTTATGTTGATGTGGTGGAGGCTTGAGGAAGCAAGTTGATATTTGCTATTGAAGATGATAGCCTTAAAGAGCAGTTGAAGACTGAGGACTAAAACTGTTGTCAGAGGAGAGCTTTGCTGTGAACTGTGGGAGTGGTTGATCTGTTTTCTTTTCTGTCTGTCTGCTTTCTGTGCAACTATATTGAAGTGACTTGTTTGATTTGCTGGATGCATTAGAATAAGTTCATATTTAGATTGACTTAAGCTAGGAGCATGATTGCACTAGAGGTTGAGTTGCTCCCTCTGCTTGTATTGTTACTGTATGGCTTTGCTTGCGGGTATTCGGTAGAGCCCAGCTCCCTTGCCTATGTGGTTTGTGACTTTCTTGATGGCATGTTATTTCTTCCTGTATGATTGCAGTTATTCATATCTGGCTTGAGGTCGAGACGAGCTTGTGGAGGCTGATGCCCCACACACATTTCCTCCCTCACTTGCATTGCATGCATTTTACAGTCGTTAACTGTTTACTGTTTAAGCTGACGCTTTATCTGTTGCTGTTTATCATTGACATGATCCCCTAGGAATCTCACTTCCTTTGATAAGGAAGTGATGATTAGAACTTTAGGTTGAAACCTATGCATGATAACTTCTAGGAGTTCCCTGTTTCAAACCTCAACCATAGGATGAATCCTTAGTATGACAACATTAGGACTTGATAGTCTCCCTTTAGTTGAGCATGTTCTCTCTTCTCATCTCAAAACAAATCAAAATACAGTAATAAAGGTTAACTGACGTCGTACGTTACGAGCCTTAAGCTATCTGAGAAAGGATTTTTGGAGAGTTTCTTTTCAATAGTCTGGATGTTTAGTATGGCACCCTTTGGGTGACATGCGACACTTCACTCTCAGGTCATAGTCTCTAGTGTGATATTAGTTGCAAACATCCATAAAAAACAGTTCTTCCGTAAAATACAGAAAACAAACTTCAAACCTTTTTGCCCCGTGGGCCTATAATTCGAAGGAAGCTTTTCTGAAGAAAAGAGTGTCGTTAACTCCCAGTTCTACCGCAAACGGTAACGCATAAGTCTCCAAGGGTCGAGCTGCATACCCCAAACTGCTGGAACTGTTTGTTAACCCTACTCGATAAAACAGATGAATCTGAATCCCCGTAATCCGTATTATCCCGAACTACGTAAGCTCTGATCTCTCATATCTGTTGAGAGTACGTAGGCACAATACTGATGTATTGGCGAGCCACCTTCCCCGTCACCCGTAGTTAGCCGAACTACGTTGACTCTGATTTCTTATTCTCTGATGAGAATACGTAGGCATAAAGTGCGACGCTTTGCCGAGTCATTTTCTTTTCTTTTTAAGCCAGCCTTGATAGGTAGATAGTAAACCAACCCGTCAGATAAACACAACAAGCGTGGATCCCATTGAGTACGATGGACGTGAGGGGTGCTAATACCTTCCCCTTGCGTAACCGACTCCCGAACCCAGACAATGGTTGCGATGACCTTGTCTTATACCTTTTGCGTCAGGTTTTTCCGACCGTTTCCTTTCCCGTTCTGAGGGATAAATAACGAAAGGTGGCGACTCTTCTGTTTTGCCGGCACCTTATTTTCGCGGTAGCGACACGTCCCACATAGCTTTAGCAGTCATACAATGTGAAACTCTATAATATTCATCAACTCCCAAGAAGGAGATCAAAATATTTCTAGTCTTCCAATCATAGTTGTACTTTTTCTCATCTTCATCATTCCATTGTGCTTCAGGCTTAGGCATAACAATGTTGTTTTCATCTGTCATGTTAATTTCCATAGGACCGTTTAATATAACGTTCCATACATTTCTATCAATGGAATTGATATGCACACACATACAATCTTTCCCATAACTATAGTTCTCACCATTAAAAACAAGTGCTATATTGTAAGTCCCTTTTGGTTCGTTTTCCATATTCTAAGAAGTTATATGCGAAGCACGAAATGAACCGGTGCTCTTGATACCACTTGTTAGACGATGATAATGATCTAGAGGGAGGTTGAATAGATCATTTATCCTTAAACATATTTAGCGCTTATAATAAATTGGTTTTTAAAAAATTTAGGGCCTAACCGGCTAAGGAAATAAGATAGTCTAAACGAACTGTTACCAAAAAGATTAGATATACGCTACGCCTATATGGAATACCGATAAAGATGAGAAATCGAATCAATAGTTTAAACATAAATCAATATGATTTTTGGTCACTCAAAGTTGTTCAATTTCCAATGCTTGTGAAAAATAAACACAAATTGAAAAACACCTCAAAACATTTGTATTCAAGAAATTTGTCGAAGACTTGGAGTGCGAGGCACACCAAGTAAAATTCACTAAGTAAAGGTAGTTCTAAGTTTTTCCGATTACAACCAAACAAATTGTAATGAGTTTTCTAAATGTGTTTCAGCATTACAATAAACTAGAATTTTAGTCAACCAATTTGATTGCACAAAAATGAAAAATTCAGAAATGAAAAAATCAAAAAGAGAGAACAACACCAATTTCTTGAGGCAGTTCCCCCGTCGTGCTCGCTCGGGGCACGTCTTCCCTCAATTCTAAAAATTTAATTGGGACCTATATATAGAACCTGTTGCAAATTGTTTTTACAAAAGAAGCATTAGAAATCAAACACTCAATCCAAATTGTTGATGTTGAACCTATGTCTTCTCTTCCCTTGATTCAAGATGAATCAAGTCCTTCGAGTGTGATGAGTAAACCTCTGATTGCAACACCACCTTTGAAAAACCCAACGGTCTTCAATTCTTTGCCCGACTGATTTCAAACACCCATAATTAGAACCCAAACCTTCCTTCTATAATCCTTCGGTTAACACTACTAAATTGACAGAACCTCCCGTTCTTCAATTATATTCGCTCGGCTGAATTTATGAAGGAATGATTTGTGCAAAACCCCTAAAATCCAAGATTCTTGAAGGAAAAAACCCTAACGGTTTTATTCAAGAAAAATCCACTGATCTCTCAACCCAAACTCGATACACTGATCCCATGTTTGGTTTTTATCACCTCAATGATGTAGAATGCACCACAAAAATTATTATGTGTATTTGTTGAGAAAATGCAAGAAAGAGGATGAAGATGATGAGAGCAAAATCAGTGTATATTTTCACTTTTCTTGTTGTTATGTGAAAAATGAGCTAACACAATATATATATATGCAAAGTTTTGACCAAATAACCAACATAACAGACACTTTGAAAGACAAACATAACAAAAAAATAGTTTGAAATGAGCGAATGGTCGACCTAAAGAATAGGGGGTTGACCTGAGCTCTCTTGAATACAGAATTATGCATAAAAAGGCTCTTTGCATCGATCGGAACAGGTCCACGCGTCGATGCAAAGCAACCAAGTTTTGACAAATAGAAATACACACAGTATGAGTCTACCGGAGGGTCAACGCGAGCTCTCCTGAGAGCAAATCACAAAAATTGACTTTGCACAGGTCGATCTAAGTAAGCTTTGAGTTGACTCAAAGACTCAGAACTTGCAAAAATATTGATTTTGATATGTCTTGCAAATTCTAATTGCTTCTAATGCACATCTAAGTCAACCAACATGATCAAACTCACAAAGAACATATATAATGCTTTTTTGTATGAACGGACACATGTTTTTGATAAATGTTTGACAAGAGAAAAACAACGAATGCACATGCGACTCAATGATACCGCCCAAAGTACACATTTTTAACTAGATATGTTTTGACATCATTAAAACAAGTATTGAGACACCTTTCCCTCACAAGAATTAGGTCTCTTTCCCTATGCTTGGAGTATTATGGATCTTTGCTTTTATTTGGCTTGCTTATTTGCTTATGCTCAAAGTGGAAGGAATTCTTATTTGGCTTGCAATAAAGTGTGCTACAATTTAGTTAGATCTTTCTTATCTCTACCTTTTATTTTTCTTTCTAGGGAAGTCACTTCATCTCCTCCCCTTCTTAAGTTTTTAAAATCTTCTCCCCTTTTCAAAAACCTTGTTGTTTTCGAACTTAAAACCGCTTTCATAATAAAACCTTGACTTTGGTCAAGTGATTTTGAAACTTTGTTTTCTTTAATAAAAGTCAATTCGATGTTCACCATACTTTGACTAATTTTAAAAAAATATAAAAAACACTTCACCTCATTCAAACTTCTTGTGCCTTCGTGCACTTTTTCTATTAAAAACTTTTCATAAAGTTTAGGCATGAGTAATTTCCATATTTGAGATGTAATTCTCCTCTGCTTCATAGTATTTAAGATGTTGACATTTTCCACTTAAAAGTTGAGTGATAGACTTGTTGATTTTAATCCAAGCAAATTCTCAATTTTTAGGTGATGCAAATGTTGTCTTATACTTGTGGGCGACTAGTCGTAGTTTTCTCCTTAAAATGACAACTTGTCTTTACATTTAAAAATCAATCAAATTACCGTTTTTGTTATTTGTACAACGAACTACGAGGTTTTGATCCTATATTGAACTTTGTGGGTACGTAGACATGAGGCGATAAGTCTCTCCAAACACAAAAATCTTAAAAATATTTCTCTTCTCACCTCCCCAATCTCATTTCAAGTAAACATTTTCAAACCAAAAAGCTTAGATATTTTAAAGGGCTCCTATAGAGTTCTATAGACATTTTGGGTGCTAACACCTTCCCATCGCGTAGCCAACCCCCTTACCTATTCTCTGGCTGTTCTTGTTTTGGAACACTTTAGGTTTTGTTCGCCCTTTTTCCTTTCCTTTTGGATAAAATAAAAGTGTGGTGGCGACTCTTACATTTTTGAGTTAATTTAATCAATAGCTTACACTCACAAATTTCTCCGCTACAAGTTGGCGACAAGAAAAAAACTTTCTTTGGTGTGGAATATTACTTGGAGATGGTAGGGTGGATTGTGAAGTTGTGTTTGCAATTTGATATGGGTTTTTTGTGGTTTGTGTAGGTCATTGTCTATTTCTAAATTGTTCTTAGAGGTATTCGAGTTGTTTGATGGTTTAGGTAGAGGTAAAAAGGTAGATTTTTGTATATTAATGTGGCATGTTGTAATCTGGATTATCTAAAATTTGCACAATAATGTTATTTTTTATCGAAAAAGCTTTTTCAAAATGAATTTATAATTGATTTCTCTTTTTTAAATTTTGAGAAAGACCAGCTCTTTCAATTTTCTCTTTCGAGGGAATATTTTATTCTTCGTTCTTGGTTTTTGTGGACAAGGTTTTTGGATGTGCTTCCTGCTTTCTTGTTTTTTTGTCATTTTTGCTAGTTTTTTTTTTTATTTTGGAGTTCTTGTTGGTGCTCTTTGTAATCTAGATATTACGCTCTTTGAAATTGTAAAAGAAGATATAAAGAGGTCAAGCAAAAAATGTGAATGCTAAATATTTATTAGAGAGTTTAGTTAAGTCTTAACCTTTGACAAGAATTTTTATTTGTGCTTCACTCAAACATAATCTTCATTCAAATTCACCCTTTAATAGAAAATTTTACTCATAATTTAACATTTATTACAAATATTCATCTAGATCAATCTTTAATGTGGAAGTTGACTTTGTTTCAAACCATAACAAGAATATTCCCCTAACTTAACCTTTATAAGTACTTTTTATGAATGCTAGTGTTTTATAACCATGTTTTACATTAAAAGTAGGTTATTTATCAACCTACAATTAATTTTAGATTTATTTATAGTTTTTAGTGCACTTGATTCTTGTTGTGAATTGATGTCATCAAGAACAAATCAAAAATATGAGAAAAAGATTGAGTTCCTTGAACAAACACAAGAAACCCTTTAGCTTTTACAGAAGGGAAAGAGGAAAGAAGAATAAGAATAAGAATTGGTTAAATATGTTTTTCTATTTATTTTCTCAATAAGGGTTCAAAGATTACAAGTGAGTACCAATAAATTAACATCTCTCAAAAACCTGAGTGAACTAGTCTACTACTAGTATATCTTATGATATAAACTAAATTAACAATTGGGCT
Source organism: Lathyrus sativus (assembly GCA_963859935.3). Classification (NCBI taxonomy): domain Eukaryota; kingdom Viridiplantae; phylum Streptophyta; class Magnoliopsida; order Fabales; family Fabaceae; genus Lathyrus; species Lathyrus sativus. The sequence continues at coordinate 189,282,088 of OZ012735.1, read as the reverse complement.
TAGAAGTAAGACTTAATTCAACACACTAACATAAATTACAAGGTAATATATTTCGACTTTATGCTCGAACAGACTTCAAATACCGCATACACAACTCCTGTTGAACCATGAAGCTACTCTTGTCGATACTAGAGTTAGATCCAAATACTAAAAATTTCCACCTTGGAAAAAACTCTATAACAAGGAAACAAACTAGCTTTCATCATGCAGCTTTATCAACTGCATAAAGGGGAAAAACTTACTACTTGGGAATGTCTTGGTGATCATATCAGCAACATTGCCAACAATCAAAACCTTCAGCACTTGGACTTCTCCATGCTCGATTATCTCTCTGAAAAAGTGCAGCCTCACATCGATGTGCTTGGTTTGCTCATAATAGGCTGAATTCTTTGATAGGTGTATTTCACTTTGACTATCACATATAATAGCGATAACTCGACCTTGAAATTTTAGCTCCTTAGAAAAAACTTCAAGTTATAATGCGTCTTTCATATCTTCAGTGAGGGTGATATACTCTACTTCAGTGGTTGATAAGGAAACAACCTTCTGAAGTGTTGATTTCCAACTAATTATTGTGCCAAACATAGTGAAACACATATCCAAAAATAGAATATCTAGAATCCATACAACATGCATAATCAGAGTCAGCAAATCTTTGATTTTGACTTTGCTATCATCACCATAAGCTCCAGCATAAATCAGGACTCGGGTCAGAGACCCATTTATGTACCTAAGAGTCCACTTTAATGTTTGCCAGTGCACCTTCCCAGGATTGGCTATATACTTGCTTACAAGGCTCACTAGGTATGTTATGTCTGGCACCGTACATACTATATCATACATCAAAAAACCTAATATACTAGCATATGAAATTCTATTCATATAGGCTCTTTTGACTTCCATACTAGGACTTTGAGTCATACTCAGCTTGTACTAAGGATTAGTCGGTGTTAAAACCCGATTTAAATTTGACATACCAACCTTGTCGAGAATCTTCTTCAGGTATGTCTTTTGAGATAAGCATAATCTTGATCGCTTTCTATCTCTCCGGATGTCAATCCCAAGAATTCTAAAGGCAACTCCCAGACCCTTCATGTCAAACTCCTTATCAAGTTCGACCTTCACCTTTATAACATCTTCGACACTATTGCTTGCTATGAGGATATCATCCACATAAAGCAACAAAATAACAAGTGAATCTTCAGGTCAAAATATGAATTAAACACAGTGGTCAAAATGGCTCCTAGTGAAACCAATGTGTTCCATGAACTTGTTGAATCTTATATTCCATTGTCGAGGAGATTGTTTTAGGCCATACAATGACATATTCAGCTTGCAAAATATAATCTTCCTTTCCCTTTTCTGCATACCCTTCAAGTTTCCTCATCAGGAATGTTTCATCTAGATCACTATACAGAAAGGTCATCTTCACATCCATCTGTTCAAGTTTTAGGTTGAACTTTGCCACCATAGCAAGAAGCATTTGAATGGATCTATGATTTACAACAGTTGAGAACACATAATTAAAGTCGACACCTTCTTTCTGAGTGAACCTCATTACAACCAACCTTTCCTTAAAATGCTTCGACGTCACTCCTTTAATTCCTTCCTTAACCTTGAAGATCCACTTACACCTAACTAACCTGGCCCCTGTAGGTTTCTCGATCATCTCCTAAGTTTTATTATCATAGAGAGATTTTATCCTATCATCCATGGATTTCAGCCATTCGGTCTTGTCTCGAATCCTCATAAATTTCTTATAGTCTCTAGGTTCTTCATCCAGAACCTCACTCACAAAGATTAAGGCATAATCTATAAGATATGCATAACCAAGTCTCTGAGGTGGCTTGATGACTCTTCTTGACTTGTATTTGCCAGCAAGTAATCATTATCAGTCTCCTCGCCTTCATCAGCAACTTGAGATTCCTCTTTGAGTTCATCTGGGTTATGCAATTTAGCATCACTGTGCTCCACCTCAACAGGAATCTCTTCTTGTCCAGCTCTTCTTCATAGATCTTTAAACTTTAACCAATGTTATCAGATTTCTTGAAATCCATCTCAGTTTCATTGAAAACTACATATCGATTTATGATGCACCTCTTGTGACCTGGCTCTAGGTACCACAACCTATAAGCTTTGACTCTTTCTGTGTATCCAAGGAACATACATCTCAGAGCTCTAGGTTCAACCTTTTGATTCCTAATATGAGGATAGCCTAAACAACTAAATACTCTAAGTTTGTCGATACTAGGTGGATGTCCCAACCAGATTCCTTCAGGTGTCTTCATTCCCAAGGCTGTCGAGGGACACCTATTTATCTAGTATGCTACAGTCACATCAGCTTCTGCCTAAAACACCTTCTTCAATCCCTCACTTACCAACGTGCACCTCACCCTTTCCAGAATGGTTCGATTAAACCTTTCAGCCAAACCATATTTTTAGGGACCCCTGTAGTAGTTTTATGCCTTGCATTACCATACGCAACACAATAGCTATCGAAAGCCTCATTGAAAAATTCAAGACCATTACCGGTCCTAAAATTCTTGACCTACTTGCTAGTTTGGTTTTCGACCAGAGTCTTCTAACTTTTTAAATTTTTAAAAGTTTCATTCTTAGTCTTCTGGATGAATACCCATAACTTTCTGGAGTAATCATCAATTATAGCTGGAAAATACTTTGCACCTAAGTGTGAAGGATTCCTTACATGCCCCCAAAGATAAGCATGAATGTAATCAAAGGATTCATGTGTTCTTTTTTTACCTTTCTTAAACTTCATTTTACATGATTTACCAAATACACAAGTTTCACAAAACTCTAGTTTTTCGACCTTGTCACCACCCAACAAATTTTGTTTTGACAATTCGACTATGTCTCTTCACTGACATGGCCAAGTCTCTTGTGCCATATCTCAGTCTTCGACACAGGTTTAATGGATGTCACATATTTTTCACGCCTCTCAAGACTTCCTTCTGTCGCACCCTAATTTTTGACCTTAAGATTCCACCCCCTTGTGCGTTTTTTACTTTTTTATATTTTTGCCATTGTCTACGTGTTTATCAGGCTAGCGGGTGTGTGCAGGCTCATTTTTTTACCTTTTAAGGCATCTCTGACAGGTTTTAGTACAAGATGGAATGGATTCAAATTTGAGGATCGTTCATATGTGTTTGAAATTCAGCAGAGTTTAAATTTACAAGTCCAAGAAACTATCAAATTCCAGCATGGTTAGTTCATTCATGAAGTGGGGTATCACATTTAGCAAGAGATTTTAAAATCGAATTCGCCCCCTCCTTACAAAGATCAAATTAAGTCACTATGATTCCAAGGACGTTCAAAGTCAGATGACGTTGTTTACACTTTGAAATTTGGCATGTGGTACCGCGAGAAGTGCGGATTCAATTTCCAAATATCAAAGAAAGTTCAAATTATCATACAAGTTGAGAGGATACAATATTCAAAAGCCGTTTCAAGTTTCTTAAAGTAAAGATCATTACAAGAGATTTGTTATCCAAAAAAACCTCCATTACAACATTACAACTTTCATTGAAGCATTACAAGAGAGGAATTACAAATATGTGTTTGATTCGATGGTTGCAATCATTCATGGTATACATCTGCCAAAACCCTTTAATTCTGCTACTGCTACTCTAACTTAAACTAAAGCTACATGAAGAGCAGCACTTTCATCCAACACCGTTTGAACCGCTCCAAATTGCAATTGACTTGGGTCCAGAAAAAAGAGAACTTCTAATGATAAGTTGTGAATTCATGCGTGGGAAACCGTCAACAACAAGCCGCCACGGTTTAGACTGTTATGTCGTCGTCACCAAAATCCTTCCTCAGCTTTCAACATAATTCAAGCATCATATTTCGCCAAACTAATCAAAGGCACATCGACAACACCACGCCATTTGTATCCGGTTGCTGCAAGGTAAAGAAAGCATTAAGACAATATTTGAGAAAACATCATCAGTTTGGAAATTCGAGAAGGCCACGACCGTGACGGCGCAGCAGCCTCACATTCACTCTTTTCTTCGAAGCTTCGCTAAAGCCCCAGCCCTGTTAACAAAACCAAGAGACAACGAAGTTAATTTCTCTAAGGACTACATATTCAATCGTATATCAGAAATTTCGAACCAAGAATTTGCAAATCCAAGGGAGTTGAGGATTGATCGCCTAATCAGATCTGGAACATTTCCTTGTCATCAATTTTGCACACTACATAAACTCGAAAGAGGTATTTGTAAGTAACTGATGGAAAACATATTACAGCCCCATAGTCCAATCATATGGTTTTAACTATAGCACCTATTCGCTTTATTTCTCCAAGTTATGGTTATTGGAAGGCACATATCAACATATTTAGTGGCGGAAGAGATAATACAATTGGTGTACACAGTGTGTAAAATCTGTTACCGCCTTCCCCACAAATCATTGGGATTTTGGTTAGAAGCTGCAAACATAAGCAAGGATTTTAAATAGAAGCAATTTGAATAAAGGGAACTCACTACGGTGTCTCATCTTTCGTTTTGCACATACTGTCAAGTACCTATTCCTGATTCATTTCTAAGATGATGCACATGCGCCCAAGGGCTCCATTCCGACGTATCTCTCTCGCACCAGGTTTTCACCCACCATAAATCGAAAATAAATGTTAGAATACTCGGTTCAAACAAAACCAATGACAGTAAGAAGAAAATATCCCAAAACGTGAAAATGTGATCAGATCAAAAACAACAATTTATCAACAGTTGTCAAGAAACAATGTTAGACACACATCCAATCTGACCTGAAAATAAGAATGGAGGTTGAAATGGAAGGGAAAGAAACGACAACCTTGCTCTTCTATTCACTCACATCATGTTGCAGCTACTAACGCACGTAATCCACAGGACAACATATCCTACATCCAGTTTCTGTTCGCAAGAGGGACATTTGATTTGATACTCATCATCACCAACATATTCTTGTAAATCTTCACCATAGAACATCAAGAGTGATTGAAGTTCGTTGCAAACACATCAGATGCTAAGAAGTTGATTTGGTGTCATCCTGGGCTGTCTGTCTTCTGTCCCAATTCGTTCGCTTTCTACACCTGCTAAACGCAAATCTCAAGTCAGCAAATTGTTCGAAGAATATACCTTTTTTGAAAAAATATTCGATCCAAGACAACTAGCAATTCAATGAATCTGGGCAGGCAAAGACATTTAACACGTTTGATTCGAGATATCACAAATGGAAATTTTCATTAACCGATATTACTACAATCAACAAAAAAAGGGAATGTTTTCGAATCCGGCCCATCCCAAATTGGAAAATCCAATCAACATTTAAAACTCCTAATCAATTCTTACACCAGAAAATCTCATATTGAAAGTTATAAAAGGAGGTCAAAAAGGAGATAAAAAAAAATGCAAGAACTACCGTGAAAAAAAACTGAATCTGTAAACCTAAGAAGCTAAATAGAAGGAGCTTATCTTTTCAATTTGACGAGTCTACCTCAGGCCACCGCAGCCCAAACCCGCGAAACACCCATCTTCGTCATCTCCGGTGCCGCCGTCGCTAATCTTTGGTAAAGCTTCATTTTTCGTAATAATCATTGAACCTATTGATGTTGTTGTTGTGTTGCAGGTTTAAAAAGGGAATCGAAACTTGGAAGAGGATGATGAATGGAAGAAATCGAAGGAAATGATCGGAGAGAGTGGGGGAGACGAAAAGGGGATTAGGGTTCACGGCTCCTTTTCTTTCTTTCGTTGTTTTTTTGTTTTCGTTTATCATGTATCTGCATATACTCACCGCTAATCACCAACTAACACACACACTAACTGTGATTACACCCTAATCAAACCCTTAACCTTTTCTTTTGGTTTAATTAATTAAGTCAAATATTTTAAATTAAATTAATCAGTCAAATTATTTTTATCTTTTTTTTACTATTTATTTAATTAGTCCTTAAATAATTTACCCTATTTATTTGTTTATTTAATTTCAATTTAAATCAATCTCATGATCTCTTTTAATAACTAAAAACAACTTTTTTTAAAAAAAATCCTATCAATTCATTTATTAAATATTTCGCTAATTAATTAATTTAACCCTTTTTCATTTTAATAACACTTTAATCAGATAAATATTTATTCACTAAAAAACCTTTTATAAATAAATCATACCTATTTGTCAATTTATTTATTTAAATAAACTCTGAGTATTTAATTAACTTTTAGAAACAAATAATAAACACTATTTTTTATTCTATAGTCAACATAATTTAATAATAGTCATAATAAAATAATTACTTTTTTTAGATAATAATTTAGATCATAGTAATATTTTATTAAAAAACCTTAGACTTTAATTTTAAATCCCATCTAAAATCTTAACCTCTCCTCAAATAATTCCATCTTAAAATTAAACCGTTTAAAATCGACTAATAAAAAAACAATCAACGTCGTAAAATACAACCTTCTCGTGCACACTCACATTCACGACACATTCACTCTCACACACTCCAGCGCTTTCATGCGTATGTGTATGTTTACTTATTTGTCCCCTATTATTTCTGCAATTTATCTTCTGCAATTTACATTATCGCAATTTACATTTCCGTATCGCATCCATCCAAAGGAAGAATCTGCGCATGATCTCAACAATCGTGCGTATGCATCATTTGCATCATTTTCCCTTTGATCCTTGATCCCATTCAAGTCGATCTTCTAAGTTAGATCATACCCCATAGGAAGGACCTTTTCTCTTACAACATATAAATAAACACTATACAAACAACTCAATTTAAACTTTTCAAACGTTATACAAACATCCCCCTTAAAATGACAACGCATCTCTTCTCCTAAAGCCAATCAAAACAACTACCCTAAACCCGTAGGAACTTTGACCACAGTCAAAGAACTCCTCAAACCCTTTAGGGGAACTACAGATACTCTGATTCCACTCCCGTAAGGATATGTAGGCATAAGATGCGATATCTTATCGAGTATACTTAGAAATAAACCCCTAGGTCTTTCAACCATTAAGCAGATAAACACTAAGCAAATAAACAAACGTAAAAACAAGAGGTTCCTGTAGAGTACTACAGAAACTTAGGATGCTAGTACCTTCCCTAAGTTTAACCAACCCCCGAACCTAAAACTCTCTAAACCTTGCATTTGCATTGCATTATGGGAATTTCGATCTTTATCCCTTCCTTTGGACAAATCAAAGTTCCGTTGCAAATGAATTAGATTCAAACTAATTAAGAGTTTGGTATCCAAATTTCACCGCGACAGAAATGGCGACTTCACTGGGGACCCCTCAGTGGGTTTCCCTATCTTTTTACTTGTTTTATATATTTTCTTATATTTGCTTAACTGTTTACTTGTATACTTGTTTGTTTATCGCCTTTGGGTTGATACTCTGGAGTGGTGAGATCAAGTCCTACACCCGGACTTGAGTGAACTTAAGATAGGATAGTGATATGTTCAAAGAGGCTTATAGGGGGTGGAATCTCGACCAAGCTGACTTGAAAATCACGCTCAATTGAGGCCCTCTCGAAAGTTGTATTGTTGAACGAGTCCTTAATTGTGAAAACATACACTATATTCGATGTTGAAGCCTATGATATTGAGGACCGTAGTTACCTTAACCCCACTTTGACCTTTATTAGGATGTAGTGCGGGGCTATGAGGGGGTACCCCCGAAATAGTGCTACGCGATGCTACACTCAAAAGAAGTTCTCTTGAGAATATTGTTAACCCCCGAGTACTTAGGAAGCTGATAATATTCGAAGGATGGGCTAATGACTTTGGGAACCTTATTAGAATCTTGTTCTGCAGGTACAATACGCCTTTAGTCCAAATCCTTTGGGAATAGGTATACCTTTGACTCCATGCCCGTTGCAAACCTAGGGTCCCCTTTGTTTGTTTATCCTTATGTTTCTATGTGCTTACTTCTGTTTATTGCATTCATAAAGCATCATACCGCATTAGACTTCATGGGATTTACTTTTGAACATTGTAGGGTACTATGGATCCCAATAGAAGACACACTTCGAAATACACTTTTAAAAGTCCCAAATTGGATGACCTAAAGAAGTTGGTAACCTTGATTGAAGACCAAGGGAGGTTCAAGAGCAAGTATGGGAAGCTGATATCCTTATTGAGTCGCCAAGTAGACGAAGGACTTCTTTCCACTTTATTGCAGTTCTATGACCCGCTATATCACTGTTTTACGTTTTCAGACTTCCAGCTACTGCCTACATTGGAAGAATATCCTTTTTGGTTGGTCTACCTATCTTAGAAGAGTCTCCTTTCCCTTTCTTGGAGAAAGACCCAGATGAAAGAGATATTGCTAAGGCCCTTTATCTAAAAGTATCCGATGTTAAGGGGAATTTGATAAGTAAAGGTGGTATTTTTGGTTTGACTACGAAGTTCTTAATCAGTAAAGCTATGTTTTATGCCGATTATACGAACAAGACTTCATTCGAGGCGATCTTTGACTAAGTTTTGAAGGGTTCGTCGACCTCAACGCAATTAAGATCTTTTTGAAGAACAATCCAGTACCAACTCTATTGGGTAATGCTTATCATTTTGTGCATCTCCGAAACTTCTATGGTGGAGGAATGATCACCTATTGTGTTCCCTTACTCTACAAGTGGTTTATTTCGCACTTGCCGAGGTCTACTTCTTTTTTGAATCTCGATAGAGGGCTTTGGTCTCCGAGAGTTATGGCGTTGACTCACTCAGACATCGTTTGGTACAACCGAGCGTATGATGGAACTTTAATTATTGATGGTTGTGGTGACTTTGCTAATGTGTCGTTACTCAGTTTTAATGGAGGGATCAGTTACAATCCAGTCTTAACTCGTCGACAGTTGGGATTTCCATTGAAGGAGCCGCCTAAGAGTGTTCAAGTGGAGGACATTTTCTTTAGGGAAGATAAAGAACTCCGAGACAGGATTTTGGCTGCATGGGATCATTTGCACAAGAAATGGAAAGAAAGCCTTGGGAAACTTAATTGTGTGTCCTTAGAACCCTACCTTCGGTGGGTCAGAGAAAGGGCAGTCAAGCTGAAAATGCCCTATTCTCGTCAAGATCCTATATCTCCAAGGAGGGAGCCCACTTATGTCTTTATGTCTGAAGCTGAGAAGTTAGAGGTTGCCTTGAGGAAGTCGCAACGTGAGTTAGAATCATGGAAGAACAAGTACCAAGTAATGGTTGCAAAAAACGATGAATGTCAGAAGCAGAAGGCTGAACTTCAAAAAGAGAAAGATGAACTTCAGAGGCAACTACAATTGAAGGACGAAGAGTTGCTTCCTTGCAAGAAGAGGAAAGCCATGGAGGATTTATTCTTCTCCGACCCGCAATATACTATTTGGAAGCTGATTGTGGACAACCTTATCCGTGAGAAGACCCAATTGGAAGAAGAGCTCAAGCATCGGAATTCAAAACTTCTTTAGGGCTTTCATTAGCTTTTATTTAGCTGCTTATTTGGAACTTTTAAAAGCAATCATTTGTATTCCGTTTCAAAATTAATAAAGATGTTTTCTTTTACTGCAATGTTTATAAATAGTTGGGATCCCATGAAGTCCTATTCATCTTGCATTCTTTCTTTACTCATTTCAATAAACTCAACTTTATTTCTCAGGTATTGTAACCATGGACTTCAAGAGAGAAGCATTGGAGTACACTTTTCAGAGTCCTAACATTGAAAGCTTAAGAGAGCTAGCAGATCTCATCGAGAACCGTCACGCCTTCGCAACAGAATATGGAGAAGTCTTCTGTTTCCTCAAGCTCAAGATGAAAGGAGGGCTGTTAGAGACCCTTGTTCAATTTTATGATCCGTTATACCACTGTTTTACTTTCCCAGATTACCAGCTGATGCCGACTCTGGAAGAGTATTCTGATTTCTTGAGGATGCCTGTGACGGCCCGTCCCATATTCACAGGCCAGGGAGACGCACAATCACCAAGAAATTGCAAACGCTACTCATCTCAGCCTAGCAGATGTTCAAGTGCACTTGACCACCAAGGAAGGAGTCCTTGGATTCCCAGCTAATTTCTTGATCGAAAAAGTTCGTTACCATGCTGAAAGAAAGGAGGTCCTTATCGTGGAAGCTACCTTTGCTTTGTTGGTTTATGGGATCTTCTGGTTCCCAAAGGTTGATGATTTTGTTGATATGGATGCAATTAAACTGTTCATACTCAAGAATCCCGTTCCCACCTTGCTAGCTGACACATATTACTCAATCCACTCGAAGAATGCTGAAGGAGGAGGACATATTGTTTGTTGCATTGCTCTGTTGTATTCATGGTTCATCGCTCGTCTAACTCGGCATCCGTCTATTTGGGATGAGGTAGAAACACCTCATTGGTCCGAGATAGTTATGGCCCTTACTCACTCTGACATTGTGTGGTACGACCCTACCTATGGAGGTATATGTATGATTCCTAGCATTGGAGGATTTACTAACATACCGCTTATTGGGATAGAAGGATGCATAAGTTACAACCCTTTTTTGGCTCGCCTCCAATTTGGGCATCCTATGGTCGAAGTACCTGACCAAGCTCTGTTAGAAGGGATCTTTCTCAAAGAAGGAGAAGGTCCAGACCTGAAGACCGTCATGATTTATGCATGGAGATATATCCATAAGGAAGGAGTGGCTGCTTTAGGATACCCCAATTGTGCTGTCTCCGAAGAATATCTATATTGGGTGCGAGAAAGAGCTCTCGACCTCAAAATGCCATTTCCTTTTCATGAACCCATGGTTTTGGCTTTTCACGATCAAGATTGGTTTGATGTGAGTGAAGTAGATCAGTTGAAGGTCGCCTTGGATGAAGCTCGGAAACTGAAAGCCGCTTGGAGGAACAAGTTCTTCACCCTCAAAGTAGAGAAAGAGAAGACTCAGAAGCTACCAGAGATAGAATTTGCAAAGAAGAGGAAGGCGCGAGAGGATTTATTTTCTTCTCACGCCTCTTCCGGAACTGTCGCCAGAGAGGATCTTCCCCCAGCTACTATGGCTTGGAAGGAATGTGTCGATCGACTCATCAGTGAGAAAACCGAGTTACAAGAACGTGTCAGTCAGTTAGAAGAAGAGCTTCGCGCATAAAAGGAGCGTAAGGTGTAGATCTTCGAGTTTCTCTTTTGCTTTTGGTTCAATGTAATAAACTCTTAAAAGAGTACTATGCTTTGTATTGTTTTGATTATCAAAATAAAATAAGTTTTCTCCAATGTTACAATACCGAAAAATTTGAGTTTCTTGAAGTTTCATACTCATTTGCATTTTGCATAAGCATAGCATCGTTTGCATTCCAGGGTCTCACTCTTGCTTCATCTCCGCAAACAAGCTGAATCACTGATACAACACTCGAGCTAGTCAACGCCAGAAGATGGATCAACTAGACCAAGAGAACAGAGTGCTCTGTGATGAAGTTGCAGTTCTGAAAGAAAGTTTGGAGAGGTTGAATGGTCTAGTGGAAGCTTTGTTCAATGAAGCTTCGATCAACAACCAAGAAGTTCCGAGGACTGTGATCTCTGAAGTGACGCCAGCACCGATCCCAATGGTGTCTTCTGTTGCCAAAATGTCCTACAGTATGCCTCAAGGTTTCCCGTGGGGATTGTCTCCTAATTTCTTTTCAACCGGTTACCACCCATCTGTATCCGAGATCCCTGCTATGACCACTGTTCAAGCTACTCCTGTAGTTTCTGCTGTGATGACTACTGCATCTCCGCATGTGAACGTTGTTCCGTATATTCTGGATGAGCCAATTTTACATGGGTCGCCAACCGAAACTGTGGGTTTGGAAGAAAGGATGGATGGATTTCAAGACCAATTTTCTGAAATGCAAAGGGAATTGAAAGCCCTTCGTGGGAAAGATTTGTTTGGAAAAAGCGCTTCTGAGCTGTGCTTGGTTCCAAATGTTAAGGTCCCACCGAAATTCAAGGTCCCTGATTTTGAAAAGTACAAGGGGAATACTTGCCCTCAAAGTCATCTTATTATGTATGCCAGGAAGATGTCCGCCCAAACTGACAATGATCAACTGCTCATCCACTATTTTCAAGATAGTCTGACAGGCGCTGCGCTCAAGTGGTACATGAGGTTGGATAGTGCGAAGATTCAGACTTTCAATGATCTAGGGGGAGCCTTTGTCAAGCAGTACAAGTATAATGTGGACATGGCTCCTGACTGTGATCAGTTGAGGGCTATGACGCAAAAAGATAAGGAGAGTTTCAAGAAATATGCTCAACGCTGGCGCGAGTTGGCCGCACAAGTCATACCGCCATTAGAAGAAAAGGAGATGACCAAGATTTTTCTGAAGACCCTTGGTCCTTTCTTTTATGAGAAGATGGTAGCCAGTGCACCCAGTGACTTTACTGAAATAGTTAACATGGGAATGCGCTTGGAAGAAGGTGTCCGTGAAGGAAGATTTGCTAAGGAAGAGAGTGCTCCTAGCAATGTTAAGAAATATGGGGGTGGTTTTATGAAGAAAAAGGAACAGGGGGTGAGTGTCGTGCAGGAAGGAAGACTTAGAAGGAGGTACTCACCATCATACCAAGTTGCGGCAGTATCGCCAGTGTTTAATGCTCCGGCTTATCAACCTCAACAGTCCCCGCAACCGAGTTAGCCATCTCAATCCACCAATGCTCAACAGTCACAGCCTCAGAAAAATCCGCAGTATCCTCAACAGAATCGGCCATTCAACAATCAGGGTCGTGCGTATAGAAGGATAAAGTTTGAGCCTATTCCTATGAAATATGTTGATTTGTTTCCAGCTTTGGTTCAGAAGGGCCATATTCAGACGAAAGCCCCACCTATGGTTCCTGCAAATCCTCCTCCTTCTTATAGAGCTGACAAGTTTTGCCCTTACCATAAGGGTGCTCTAGGGCATGACATTGAGAGTTGTTTTGGTATGAAAGCAGATGTTCAGAGGCTCATTAAGTGCAGAATTTTGTCCTTCAAAGATTCTGACCCTAATGTGCAAGTTAATCCGTTACCCCCGCATGGTTCACCCTCTGTTAACATGATTCAAGACTGCTTGGCAAATAATGATCAGAAGGTTTCAGTTGAAAGGGCCTAAGAGGTTTGTGTTATAGTGCCTCACTTTAAAGAAGTGGAACGTATCGAAATCGTGTATAATAGCAGAAAACCGGCTGTTACCCCGCTGGTGATCAATGTGCCTGGACCTGTCCCTTATACTTCCAGCAAAGCTATCCCCTATAGATATAACACTACAATGTTGGAGAATGGGAAGGAAGTGCCTTTGCCCACTGTACCTTCAGTACTCAACATTGCAGATGTCAGCAGAGTAACAAGGAGTGGTCGAGTCTACCCGACTGTACCACCGAAAGAAAAAGAGGTCTCATTGGAACAACCAGGCTCAAAAGATCCTATTGTGGAGCAACCTGGTGGATCTAATTTGTAAAATTCAGATGAATGTCTAAAAGTGATCAAGAGGAGTGAGTATAAGGTTGCAGATCATCTCCTGCAAACCCCGTCAAAGATTTCTGTGTTACAATTGTTGATGAGTTCTGAGGCTCATAGGGAAGCACTCCAGAAAATATTAGAACAAACGTATGTTGAACAAGATGTGACCATGGAGCAGTTTGACAATATCATTGGTAGTATTACTTCATATGACAATCTGGGTTTTAATGAGGATGATCTCCTGGAGGAGGGGAAGAAACATAACATGGCTTTATATATTTCTGTGAACTGCGGAAACATTTCTCTGTCCAGTGTATTAGTTGATACTGGATCTTCTCTGAATGTGATGCCTAGAACTACTCTATCTAAACTATCCTATCAGGGACCGCCGATGAGGCCAAGTCATGTTATCGTCAAGGCTTTCGATGGGTCCAGGAAAACGGTAATTGGTGAGGTGGATTTGCCGATGACTATTAGATTACAGACCTTTATGATCACGTTTCAAGTCATGGACATTCGTGCCGCCTATACCTGTTTGCTAGGGAGACCATGGATACATGAAGTTGGGGCAGTTACTTCCACTTTGCATCAGAAGTTGAAATATGTTTTTAAAGGGAAAACGGTTACAGTTTATGGAGAAAGAGCCTTAGTGGTGAGTCACTTGTCATCATTCTCGTATGTCGAAGCTGAGGAAGAGGTTGGCACATAATTTCAAGCTTTGTCTATTGTGGGCGAGGGTGTCCGGAAATCTCAGGCATCTATGTCATCATTTAAAGACGCCCAGCGAGTGGTGAATAGTGGTCATCAGACAATTTGGGGAAAGGTGTTGTCTTTGCCAGAAAACAGAAATAAGGAAGGTCTTGGTTTCACCAGTAGTGCTACTCGAAAAACTACCAAGAGTCAAAGGTTTCCGCTGATTAATGAAGTGTTCCGTAGTGGAGGTGTCGTCCATCATCCTCAGGTTAATGTTGTGTCAGAAGATGAGCTTGAAGGCTACATATCAAATGGTTCTGCAAGGTCCTCCATCCCTTACGAAGACTATGAGCCCTATATGGAAGATCCAGGCTATGTTTCAGATGAATTTGACTATACCTTTGGAGTTTATGCTATCACCGAGGAAGATCCCGATGGGGATATTCCAGACTTTGTAACCCCAGGCGTTTTGGTTAAGAACTGGAGTGTGGTTGAAGCCCCTGCTGTTGTTCATATATCTAAGTAAAGCATTTGTTTTAAAAATTATTTCGCTCTGCTCAAGGCGAAACAACAGTTATTAGGGCTTACTTTTAATAATTCCCTTTACTCTGCCCAAGGCAAAGGCGACTTTATTGGGCGTGTCTTTTGGTTTTTCTATCCTCAATAAATTACTTCCATTTTCATTTGTGTTTTTATATTTATTTACGACGTTGGGAAATAATAAGTAGCATCTCGCGTACACACACTTTCCACTTCACGAAAACGTATTAGAAATTACATCACTTGCGCATATTGCTACATAAATTACATCCTAAGAATAATGATCCACTGCCTTCTCCAAATTTTGAGTTTCTTGTGTACGAAGCCAAAGACGAAGAAGATGATATCCCAGAAGAGATTTCCAGACTGCTTGAGAAAGAAGAGAAAGCTATCCAACCCTATCAGGAGCCGGTGGAGGTAATCAACTTAGGGACAGAAGAAATCCGTAGAGAAGTGAAAATTGGAGCTTTGCTCAAGCCTGAGGTGAAGAAACAGTTGATCGCCTTGCTCGGAGAGTTTGTCGATGTGTTTGCTTGGTCATATCAGGATATGCCTTGATTGGACCCTGCTATAGTTGAACATCGTCTACCTTTGAAGCCAGAGCGCCGCCAGTAAAACAGAAGCTCAGAAGGACTCGACCCGACATGGCTCTAAAGATTAAGGAAGAAGTACATAAACAGATTGATGCAGGTTTCCTTGTCACTGCCGAGTATCCGCTCTGGCTGGCTAATATTGTGCTCGTCCCGAAGAAGGATGGTAAGGTTCGCATGTGTGTAGACTACAGGGATTTGAATAAAGCCAGTCCGAAAGATGATTTCCCGTTACCTCACATTGAAATTTTGGTTGACAGTACCGCAAGATACGAGGTTTTCTCCTTTATGGACGGTTTCTCAGGTTACAATCAGATTAGAATGGCTCCCGAGGACAGAGAGAAGACGTCATTCATCACACCCTGGGGCACGTTTTGTTACAGAGTTATGTCGTTTAGATTAAAGAATGCAGGGGCAACATATCAGAGGGCAATGACTACTTTGTTCCATGATATGATGCACAAAGAGATCGAGGTTTATGTGGATGATATGATAGCTAAGTCAAAAACTGAGGATGATCATATTAAACACCTGTCTAAGCTGTTTGGCCGTTTGATGGAATACAAGCTCCGTCTGAACCCCAATAAATGCACATTTGGAGTACGATCATGGAAACTATTGGGTTTTATTGTCAGTCAAAGAGGGATTGAAGTGGACCCCGACTAAGTGAAAGCTATCCGGGAAATGCCAGCTCCCACCACCGATAAACAAGTCAGAGGATTTTTGGGACGTTTGAACTATATCTCCAGGTTTATATCCAACATGACTGCTACATGTAAACCTATTTTCAAGCTTCTGAGGAAAGAACAAGGGTATGTTTGGACTGAAGATTGTCAAAAGGCTTTTGATAGTATCAAAGAGTATTTGCTTGAACCACCTATCCTGATACCACCAGTTGAAGGTCGACCTTTGATTATGTATTTGACTGTTTTAGAAGATTCGATGGGTTGTGTACTCGGTCAGCGAGATGAAACAGGAAAGCAAGATCATGTCACTTATTACTTGAGCAAGAAATTTACTGATTGTGAAACAAGGTACACTATGTTAGAGAAGACTTGTTGTGCTTTGGCATGGGCCGCCAAACGTTTGCGCCAGTATATGCTGAATCACACCACTTGGTTAGTTTCAAAGATGGATCCTATCAAGTATATTTTTGAGAAGCCCGCTTTGACTGGGAGAATCGCTAGATGGCAGATGTTATCCAAATATGATATCGAGTACCACACTCAGAAAGCTGTCAGAGGAAGTGTTTTGGCTGATCATTTAGCTCACCAGCCTATTTTGGATTATCAACCCTCAAACGATGACTTTCCCGATGAAGACGTTATGTTTTTAAAGATGAAAGATTGTGAAGAACCCATGCATGGGGAAGGACCAGAAACCGGATCTCAATGGGGTTTAGTTTTTGATGGAGCTGTCAACGTTCATGGAAAGGGGATAGGTGTTGTTATTGTGACTCCTCAAGGGACCCACTTCCCATTTACTTCCAGATTAACATTCCAGTGTACTAATAATAAGGCTGAGTATGAAGCATGCAATGTGGGTCTTGAGGAAGCAATCGATTTGAGAATTAAGAATTTGGACGTATTTGGTGATTCTGCAGTGGTAATCAATCAAATCACTGGAGAGTGGATAACTCGACATGATAATTTGGTCCCATACAGAGATTATGCTAGAATAATGTTACCATTCTTTGATAGGGTCGAATTTCATCATATTCCTCTTGATGAGAACAGGATGGCAGATGCGTTGGCAACTTTGGCCTCAATGATTGTGGTAAACTTTTGGAATGAGTGTCCTCGGATTGAAGTAAAACGTCTTGACAGACCCGCCTACATCTTTGTCGTCGAAGAAGTTGAAGATAGCAAACCCTGGTACCATGACATTGAAGTTTTCCTTAGAAGTCAAGAATATCCTTTGGGAGCTTCCAACAAGGATAAGAAAACTTTGAGAAGGTTGGCTGGAAATTTTCTTTTGAGTAACAATGTGTTGTACAAGCGGAATTTTGACATGATCTTGCTGAGGTGTGTCGACAAACAAGAAGCAGATATGTTAATGACAGAAATTGACGAAGGATCTTTTGGTACTCATGCCAACGGACATGCTATGGCTAAGAAACTTTTAAGGGCTGGATATTATTGGATCACAATGGAATCAGATTGCTACAAGTTTGCTAGAAAATGTCACAAGTGTCAGATTTACGCAGATAAGATCCATGTGCATCCGACTTTGTTGAATGTTATATCATCCCCGTGGCCGTTCTCTATGTGGGGAATTGATATGATTGGTATGATAGAGCCGAAAGCATCTAATGGACACCGATTCATCTTGGTAGCCATTGATTATTTCACCAAGTGGGTCGAGGCGGCTTCCTACGCTAATGTAACTCGACATGTGGTTTTCAAATATATCAAGAATCAGCTTATCTGCCAATATGGTGTGCCAAGCAGGATTATTACAGATAATGGGTCCAATTTGAATAACAGAATGATGAAAGAACTATAAGAAGAATTCAAGATAGAGCATCATAATTCTTCCCCTTACAGACCAAAGATGAATGGGGTTGTTGAAGCCGCCAACAAGAATATCAAGAAGATCATTCAGAAGATGGTTGTTACTTATAAAGATTGACACGAAATGCTCCTGTTTGCCTTGCATGGGTATCGTACGATGGTACGCACATCGACTGGGGCAACTCCATTTTCACTTGTCTACAGTATGGAAGCAATGCTCCCGATAGAAGTAGAGATTCCTTCTATGAGGATTTTGATGGATGCAAAGTTATCAGAAGCTGAATGGTGCCATAACAAATATGATCAGTTGAACTTAATCGAAGAAAAGAGGATGGCCGCGCTATGCTATGGGCAGTTGTATCAGCAGAAGATCAATAAGGAATTTGATAATAAGGTTCGACCCCATGTATTCAAAGAAGGTGACCTCGTGATCAAGAAGATTCAATCTTTCCTCACCGACGTCAGAGGAAAATGGGCCCTGAACTATGATGGACCATATGTGGTAAGGAAGGTTTTGTCAGGAGGCGCCTTGATGTTAGCAACAATGGATGGAGAAGAAATCACTCGCCCTGTGAATACAGACGTTGTCAAAAAGTATTTCGCTTAAGGGAGTTCTCATTCACTTAGGGAGAGCAAGTTGTTATTCCCTTGATGTAATCTCTATTATTTTCCAACACTGTAATATTGGGGTCACGCCTTTCTGCTGACCGTCATTCAATAAAAGTTTCTCGTTTATCAAAATCTTTTTCTCGATAGCAAAATCCAAATCGATTTAAACTTTTACAATACTTCGTGTTTTGCTCGATATATGAATAACAAAAGGATGACCATGGACGTTTATTTAATCCATGGAAGAACGTTAATTGCATATGTTTCCACAAGCAAAGGATATTTATTTTATCCAGAGACGTGGTCTGTTTATGTGCAAGATTTCTTTACAGGTGGTACGAGGTCTGCGGAGATTTTGCTTGGGTATCTTCCCGTTTGAGACGTTTATTTTCGCCTCTCCCAGTTTCGTCAGCATACGCATAACATATAGATAGGTAGCATGGCATGCGCATTTTGCATCTCCTTTGTCTGTTCGTTCTATCGCTTTGGTCGTGGTTACCCTCCATGTGACTGGGTGTTTCTTATTCCTCCAAATAGAGTTGTCAACCCTAGGCAGAAAGAGCACAATGTTTCTACCTTCCCCATGAAGTTCGATCCTCATGGAAGGCGGTCGTTTTAGTACATCCCAATGGAGCTCATACCTCAATAGTCAAGTCTTGTTTGAAAGTCTCTCTTCGGATATTTCCTTAAGTGAACTTCGGTCCTTGACAACCATATTGTGGACATCTCCAACTTTCGAAGATGGACTAAAAGTGCATTTATTTTGCACTCTATTCCCTAGAAAGATTATTCATGAAGACAGACATTTCTCCGATAATAGTATCCCAAGATTTTCTCGAACATCTACATTTGGACTTTAGACAATCCCTTTATTTGAGCAACTCGTTTTGACCAAGATCTTATTCAAAACGACAAAGCGACGGGTTCTACAAGACAATGTATTCACCCTCGGTGGGTTCTTCAACATCATCTTTTCAAATGGCATCGCTTCGTAAAACCAACGAAGAAGTTTGCCGAAGGACATTAGAAAACACTTCTCTTTATTAGAGAATTCACAACAGAATATTTTACAACTACAATAAAGATGTTTCTCACGAATGAGTTCCCCAGTGAATGCATCACACAAGTTTATTTCTATCCAGTGACATCTCCCCAAGGAAGTCGAAGAAATTTATCTCAGTAGTCCCTTTACTTGAGAAGACATATATTACAATCCAACCGGCTAACATCCCTTCCGAGAATCCCCGGTGAGGCTCTACAATCTCCATTACATTACAAGTTACATTACAATTTATATCTATAACGAACTACATCCATATCGACAATTACATCTATAAGTTACACCTACAAAGTCCTACAATTTATAACACATTATGGCTCACAACCAAGAAGTTCCACAATCTACAGTGACATCTACCACAAAATCAGAGCTAAGACCCATTCGTGGATTCCAAATCACGAGGCGTGGGGAGGCATTTTTCAGTGCTAAGACTCGTTCGTGGATTCCAAATCACGAGACGCGGGGAGGCGTTTTTCAGAGCTAAGACCCGTTCGTGGATTCCAAATCACGAGGCGTGGGGAGGCATTTTTCAGATCTAAGACCCATTCGTGGATTCCAAATCACGAGGCATGGGGACGCGTTTTTTCAGAGCTAAGACCCGTTCGTGGATTCCAAATCACGAGGCGTGGGGAGGCGTTTTTCAGAGCTAAGACCCGTTCGTGGATTCCAAATCACAAGGCGTGGGGAGGCGTTTTTCAGAGCTGAGACCCGGTCATGGTACCCAGACCATGAGGCATGGGGAGGTTTACACATTTTACTGTTTTCAAGTGGATTACTCAACAAAACAACACAAAATCGCGTTTCGATCAAGAAAGTTCCTTTTTGTTATATTCGCTATACTTTTATACTTTTGAGGATTCCCCATTGCCGGTTGTTTCCTGTCTCCGTGGGGTCCCGCTTCATTGGGTTTGCTGCTCCTTTGTTTCTCGTTTTTTCCCTGCGGCGTTTTTTCCTCACAGGGCTGTCTGTCTTAAATTTTCACATCATTGCATGCCATTTGCATTCGGTGGCTTCTTATGGCCAAAAATTCGTGCAACGTTTATATTTAAGTCCCTCCTATCTCGTCGAGACGAAGATTTCAATCTCCATATCTCCGGATAGGAGAAACTTAAATAGGGGCATCTGTCGCACCCTAATTTTTGACCTTAAGATTTCACCCCCCTTGTGCGTTTTTTACTTTTTTATATTTTTGCCATTGTCTACGTGTTTATCAGGCTAGCGGGTGTGTGCAGGCTCATTTTTTACCTTTTAAGGCATCTCTGACAGGTTTTAGTACAAGATGGAGTGGATTCAAATTTGAGGATCGTTCATATGTGTTTGAAATTCAGCAGAGTTTAAATTTACAAGTCCAAGAAACTGTCAAATTCCGGCATGGTTAGTTCATTCATGAAGTGGGGTATCACATTTAGCAAGAGATTTTAAAATCGAATTCGCCCCCCTCCTTACAAAGATCAAATTAAGTCACTATGCTTCCAAGGACGTTCAAAGTTAGATGATGTTGTTTACACTTTGAAATTTGGCATGTGGTACCACGAGAAGTGTGGGTTCAATTTCCAAATATCAAAGAAGGTTCAAATTATCATACAAGTTGAGAGGATACAATATTCGAAAGTCGTTTCAAGTTTTTTAAAGTAAAGATCATTACAAGAGATTTGTTATCCAAAAAAAGCTCCATTACAACTTACATTGAAGCATTACAAGAGAGGAATTACAAATATGTGTTTGATTCGATGGTTGCAATCATTCATGGTATACATCTGCCAAAACCCTTTAATTTTGCTACTGCTACTCTAACTTAAACTAAAGCTACATGAAGAGCAGCACTTTCATCCAACACCGTTTGAACCGCTCCAAATTGCAATTGACTTGGGTCCAGAAAAAAGAGAACTTCTAATGATAAGTTATGAATTCATGCGTGGGAAACCGTCAACAACAAGCCGTCACGGTTCAGACTATTATGTCGTCGTCACCAAAATCCTTCCTCAGCTTTCAACATAATTCAAGCATCATATTTCGCCAAGCCAATCAAAGGCACATCGAAAGCACCACGCCATTCGTATCCGGCTGCTGCAAGGTAAAGAAAGCATTAAGACAATATTTGAGAAAACATCATCAGTTTGGAAATTCAAGAAGGTCGCGACTGTGACGGCGCAGCAGCCTCACATTCACTCTTTTCTTCGAAGCTTCTCCAAAGCCCCAACCCTGTTAACAAAACCAAGAGACAATAAAGTTAATTTCTCTAAGGACTACATATTCAATCGTATATCAGAAATTTCGAACCAAGAATTTGCAAATCCAAGGGAGTTGAGGATTGATCGCCTAATCAGATCTGGCACATTTCCTTGTCATCAATTTGGCACACTACATGAACTCAAAGGAGGTATTTGTAAGTAACTGATGGAAAACATATTACAGCCCCACAGTCCTATCATATGGTTTTAACTACAACACATATTCGCTTTATTTCTCCAAGTCATGGTTGTTGGAAGGCACATATCAACATATTTAGTGGCGGAAGAGATAATACAATTGGTGTACACAGTTTGTAAAATCTGTTACCGCCTTCCCTGCAAATCATTGGGATTTTGGTTAGAAGCTGCAAACATAAGCAAGGATTTTAAATAGAAGCAATTTGAATAAAGGGAACTCACTATGGTGTCTCTTCTTTCGTTTTGCACATAATGTCAGGTACCTATTCCTGATTCATTTCCAAGATGATGCACATGCGCCCAAGGGCTCCATTCCGACGTATCTCTCTCGCACCAGGTTTTCACCCACCATAAATCGAAAAGAAATGTTAGAATACTCGGTTCAAACAAAACCAATGACAGTAAGAAGAAAATATCCCAAAACGTGAAAATGTGATCAGATCAAAAACAACAATTTATCAACAGTTGTCAAGTAAGAATATGACAGAACCGACACATAGATCTTCATTTATCAAGAATTCAACATAATTTCTAAGTCACCATTCTTTCCAAATAAGCTGCAAACGTGCTTCCGTAAAGATGGAAACTCGTTCAGCTGTGTTTCAGTAACAACAAAAACAGTTCAAAAATCCGCTTTACCTCTGTCTGCTTTTGCATTTTCAACCAAGGTGACTTCTCCTGAAGATGATTTTTGGTAGCTTAAGAAGGAATCCTTACTTCTGCTCCACCGCTTGCCTGATATCATTGTAGATTGGACCGCTCTTCATGATATGGTGTATCTTCATGACCTTTTGTATCCTCGTCGTTCAAAGTTCTGCATAAAACAGGAAAACAATATTGCTAACAGCCATTAAGATAATAATTAAGGTTCAGTCGGTACTTACACACCGAGGCACGAGAGTGATTGGAAATGCAGGAGAACGATCTTTGATTTTTAAAACCTCGTATGACTGCCCTGTTCTTTCTGATGAAGTCCTGTCGCGCTGCAGCCTTTACAACTAGTTTCGTGGTCTTCCCAGCCGTAGGTCGGTGTCTTGAGGACTGTGAAGATGGATAAAAAATGGTAACTACAACTCATAACCTTCATTTTCAAACCAAAAGCGATATACAACGTGATTGGAAGTAAATAAAGGAGAGAAATTGAATTGTGTTTGAACTAAAATGGCAAGAACCACCATCATCAAGTACACGAAAAAGAAACAATGTTAGACACACATCCAATCTGACCTGAAAATAAGAATGGAGGTTGAAATGGAAGGGAAAGAAACGACAACCTTGCTCTTCTATTCACTCACATCACGTTGCAGCTACTAACGCACGTAAACCACAGGACAACATATCCTACATCCAGTTTCTGTTTGCAAGAGGGACATTTGATTTGATACTCATCATCACCAACATATTCCTGTAAACTTTCACCATAGAACATCAAGAGTGATTGAAGTTCGTTGCAAACACATCAGATGCTAAGAAGTTGATTTGGTATCATCCTGGGCTGTCCGTCTTCTGGCCCAATTCGTTCGCTTTCTACACTTGCCAAACGCAAATCTCAAGTTAGCAAATTGTTCGAAGAATATACCTTTTTTTGAAAAAAGATTCGATCCAAGACAACTAGCAATTCAATGAATCTGGGCAGGCAAAGGCATTTAACACGTTTGATTCGAGATATCATAAATGGAAATTTTCATTAACCGATATTACTACAATCAACAAAAAAAAGGGAATGTTTTCGAATCCGGCCCATCCCAAATTGGAAAATCCAATCAACATTTAAAACTCCTAATCAATTCTTACACCAGAAAATCTCATATTGAAAGTTATAAAAGGAGGTCAAAAAGGAGATAAAAAAAACGCAAGAACTACCGTGAAAAAAACTGAATCCGTAAACCCAAGAAGCTAAATAGAAGGAGCTTATCTTTTCAATTTGACGAGTCTACCTCAGGCCACCGCAGCCCAAACCTGCGAAACACCCATCTTCGTCATCTCCGGCGCCGCTGTCACTAATATTTGGTAAAGCTTCATTTTTCGTAATAATCATTGAACCTATTGATCTTGTTGTTGTGTTGTAGGTTTGAAAAGGGAATCGAAACTTGGAAGAGGATGATGAATGAAAGAAATCAAAGGAAATGATCGGAGAGAGAGGGGGAGATGAAAAGGGGATTAGGGTTCACGGCTCCTTTTCTTTCTTTCGTTTTTTTTTTGTTTTCGTTTATCATGTATCTGCATATACTCACCGCTAATCACCAACTAACACACACACTAACTGCGATTACACCCTAATCAAACCCATAACCTTTTCTTTTGGTTTAATTAATTAAGTCAAATATTTTAAAATAAGTTAATCAGTCAAATTAGTTTTATCTTTTTTTACTATTTATTTAATTAGTCCTTAAATAATTAACCCTATTTATCTGTTTATTTAATTTCAATTTAAATCAATCTCATGATCTCTTTTAATAACTAAAAACAACTTTCTTTAAAAAAAATCCTATCAATTCATTATTAAATATTTCTCTAATTAATTAATTTAACCCTTTTTCATTTTAATAACACTTTAATCAGATAAGTATTTATTCACTAAAAAACCTTTTATAAATAAATCATACCTATTTGTCAATTTATTTATTTAAATAAACTCTGAGTATTTAATTAACTTTTAGAAACAAATAATAAACACTATTTTTTATTCTATAATCAACATAATTTAATAATAGTCATAATAAAATAATTACTTTTTTTTAGATAATAATTTAGATCATAGTAATATTTTATTAAAAAACCTTAGACTTTAATTTTAAATCCCATCTAAAATCTTAACCTCTCCTCAAATCAATCCATCTTAAAATTAAACCGTTTAAAATCGACTAATAAAAAAACAATCAACGTCGTAAAATACAACCTACTCGTGCACACTCATATTCACGACACATTCACTCTCACACACTCCAGCGCTATTATTTCTGCAATTTATCTTCTGCAATTTACATTATCGCAATTTACATTTCCGCATCGCATCCGTCCAAAGGAAGAATATGCGCATGATCTCAACAATCGTGCGTATGCATCATTTGCATCATTTTCCCTTTGATCCTTGATCCCATTCAAGTCGATCTTCTAAGTTGGATCCTACCCCATAGGAAGGACCTTTTCTCTTACAAAATAGAAATAAACACTATACAAACAACTCAATTCAAATTTTTCAAACATTAGAGAAAGATGTTAATCATCTTAAGCAAGATAGAATCTCCATCCCACAACAATACAATCTCTTACACCTGTGGCGGTTACATCCCCCTTAAAATGACAATGCATCTCTTCTCCTAAACCCAATCATAACAATTACCCTAAACCCGTAGGAACTTTGACCACAGTCAAAGAACTCCTTAAACCCTTTAGGGGAACTACAGATACTCTGATTCCACTCCCGTAAGGATATGTAGGCATAAGATGCGATATCTTATCGAGTATACTTAGAAATAAACCCCTAGGTATTTCAACCATTAAGCAGATAAACACTTAGCAAATAAACAAATGTAAAAACAAGAGGTTCCTGTAGAGTACTACAGAAACTTAGGATGCTAGTACCTTCTCTAAGTTTAACCAACCCCCGAACCTAAAACTCTCTAAACCTTGCATTTGCATTGCATTATGGGAATTTCGATCTTTATCCCTTCCTTTGGACAAATCAAAGTTTGGTTGCAAATGAATTAGATTCAAACTAATTAATAGTTTGGTATCCAAATTTCACCGCGACACCTTCAACCCCTTCATTACCCTTAGGATGATTTTCTCTCTTTTTAAAAAATATCATTTCTTGTCAAATTCACCAAGAGAAATCAAATTCCTCTAAAGATCAGGTACATACCTAATATCAATCAATATCCTTATTGACTCATCATGGAGCTTGAATGTCACATATCCAATACTTGCAATTTTGCAAGATTTGTTGTTTCCCAGCATCAGTAATCCACTATCTTGGTCACACAATTATTCAAATACGTCTTTGTTTGGAGTCATGTGCCATGTACACCCTGAATATATAATCCACTCATTGTTAGAGTCACTGCTTGAAACCACCAGGACATCATATGATTCATAACCTTCTTGCACAATGCTTGCAATACCATTCTCTTTCCACCATGGTTGTTTAATTGATCAGGGCATAATTTTCTTGTATGGCCCTCCTTCTTACAATGATAACACTTAATAGTAGGAGCATTACTATTATAAGATTTATGTAGAGCTTTACCCTTCTTCTTCTCAAACCTACCATCTTTCTTAAATAATTTCCCCTTAACAAATAAACCTTGACCAACAGAAGATGGTTTATGCTCCTTTCGTTTGTTCATATCCTTATAGTTCAAGGAAAATTTAACATCTTCAAAGGTTAACGACTCTCTTCCATACAAGAGAGTTTCTTTAAAGTGAGCATGAGACTTAGGTAAAGAACACAACAACAACAACACTTGATCTTCATCATCAATATTGACCTCGATATTTTCAAGATTAAGAATCAACTTGTTGAACATATCCAGCTACTCAGTCAGGGCTTTGTGTTCACTCATCTTGAATGAATACAAATCTTGCTTCAGGTCGATACGATTAACCAATAATTTTGTTATGTATAAAACTTCAAGTTCCGTCCATACACCAGTTGTAGTTTTCTCCTTTGAAACCTATCGGAGAACCTTATCACCAAGGCTTAATACAATTGCATTGTGGGCTTTTTCGACCATCGTTGTATTTTCATTCTCTGATATGGAAGCATCAATCTTCTCTGATCCTTTCAACTCTTCTAATAAACCACGTTGAATAAGAAGGGTATGCATCTTCAAGTGCCACAAATCAAACTCATTCGCACTGGTGAATTTCTCAATCTCATACTTTATTGATGATATCTTCTCCTCAACACTCACCACACCAATTTGTTTGAATTGATGTCGTCATGAACAAACTAAAATATGAGAAAAAGATTGAGTTGCTTGAACAAACACAAAAAACTCTATTAGGTTTTAAAAATGGAGAGAATAAGGAAGAAGAAGAATAAGAATTAGTTAAGTTTGTTTTTCTATTCAATTTTTTAATAAGGGTTCAAAGATTACAAGTGAATACCAACAATTAACCTCTCTCAACAGCCTGAGAGAATGTTGAAAAATATTTTAGGTGGGTTGTTTTATCATATCCGCAAGGAATATTCAGATATCTATATGTTTTCTGTTCAATAGTTTAACGTTCTAAGAAAAGGGTTTTCAAAGAGTTCTTGTTTTGTAACATACGTTTTTGTAGCAAAGAGCAAACTAGAGAAAAGATGTTTTATGTTAGTTCCATGGCTCTATGATTGTCCGTGGTTCTATGATTGGCTAAATTTTGGTAAAACAGGATCTTGCACTAATGTTAAGCAGGATATTATAACATCTCCATCTGCTGTTGTGAGTTTTTTAATGTGAATGTCATGTTGAATGTCGTGACATCCATCTGCTATCATGACAGAACTACTGTCATGTGTTGTTAATCACAATGTCATGACCAATGTCATGACATCGCTATCTAATACAGCAGGAGCTGTGGTAACAGAACTGTTGTCATGTGTTATAAATAGCAGGAGTTGTGGTGCAGTAGAAGTTAGCAGGAGCAGATGACAGAACTGTTGTCATGTGTTTTAAACAATATGTCATTACCAATGTCATGACATCACTGTCTGGTGCAGCAGGAGCTAGCAGGAGCTGATGACAGAACTGGTGTCATGAATGTCATACTGAATGTCATGACTTCCGTATCTGGTACAACAAGGAGTTGCTATTTTATTTCTCTTGACAGAGGTGCTTTGGTTTGATGAGATCCTGTTGGATATTCCTCATCAGTATGTGCAAACTAAAGTGATTCATTAGGAACAAAGTGCAGATTTAATTAGTGTTAATAAAAAGGATCTTTGATACTTTTTAGGAAACTATAATATGCTTGTTTCAACTGTCATGAAGAAGATTCTGCAGAAGTGTTCAGCAGGGCAAGTTGGAAAGCTGAGAGTGAATGAAGCTAAATGTCATAACATTGGTCGTATGACATCAGGCGTGCAGGGTTTGTTTTTCTGTTATGATACGTGATATTTCTCAGGCTAAATTTTAGGAAACCTGTTATGGCTTCTTAGTTATCTCAGGCGAGATTCTAGTCAGGGCTAGACATAACATGAAGCTGTTGTGACCTGATTTGACAGCACCTTGAATTAAGGAAATTAGGTTTACTTTGTTAAACCCAATGTTTGTTACTTGTGACCAGTGCAAGCCCAGTCTGCATTGCTATAAAAGGAGGAGCAAAAGCAGAAGAAATTAGGCACTCACATCAAGAACAACTTGAGTGTAAAATTAAGGTCTAGGGTTTGAGAGTCCCTTGTGTGTAAGTCACCATTTGTATCGTTTCATACATTGTGGTAGACATATTTGTGAGTGAAGACGTTTGGTCTTCACGTGTGTCTAGGAGTCTTAGGATTCCTTGTGTGCTAAGCAATTGTATGTTGAATAATTGCTTTGGTTATGATGTATGAACTGTTGTGTTCATTATGTCACTCAAAGCTTTTAAGCAAGAGTGTGTCTCACTTGATCAAAGCTGTGAAGCAAGATCATGGTGTGTGTTTGGAGTGTATTATTAGAACACAGATTGGTTCTTAATAATATCTCTATGTTTTGGTGATAACTATTATGAAATTTTGTATTTAAGAATTATATACTCTAAAATTTGCTTGAGAATTTTTACTGCAGATAGTAAAGAAATTAACACTCCAGAAGCAAATCAGAATTGAACACAAGAAATTAGCTAGACTCTGTAGCGCCAGATGCACTAATTAGAAGATTTTGTTTGCTGCCAACAGAAGATTCTGAAGCAGAAGCTCCAGAAGGATCTGAAGCAGAAGCTCCAGAAGAATCTGAAGCAAGTCAGAAGCATCTGAAGCAAAGAAGAATTTTTTGTATGAAGAGTTTTTTCAAAGCATAGTTTCTACAGAAGATTCTGAAAGTACTAAAGCTGCCAGTACTGAAGTTCTGTCTCAAATATGCTCTGATATTTAACACGCTGAAAGCACACCTGCTGCAGAAGACTCTGATTCAGCAAGACTCTGATCATCATTAGAAGACTCTGACCCAATTAGACTCTGATGAACTTGCTGAAAACTGAAGAAAAAATATTCAAAGATTATATTCATTGGAGTAAATCAAACGTCTCTTTCCTTATTTATGCTAGACACAAGAACACAGACAAAAAGGATTTTTCTGTGCTTTCTTCTTCTAGGAAAGGTCACTTGATGTGAAGACAAAAAGGCTCAGACCTTTTGGACACTCTTCTCAACGTGAAGTCCACCTTGGATCAGCTGCCTATGAAAGCAAGACTCCACCAAATTCTTCAGTTGACGTTGGCATTGAAAAGAAATCAAATATTCAAGCTCTCATACTTTCATATTCATTCTAAGAATTTATTTCATTGTTCTTAAACTTAAGAGAAATATCACAGTTGTGATAATAGCTTTTTAGAAGCATTCTTACTCTTGTAATAGTTTTACATTGATTGTAAAAGATTTCCTTAAGAGGATCCAGTTGGGATCAGTAGCTCTTGAGAATACTAAGAATAGTTGTTCTTAGGTGTTACTATTGTAATCTGTTTGATTAAATAGTGGATTAAGTCCTTGATTGAGAAAGGCAAATCACTCTAGAAAGGGTGGACTGGAGTAGTTGAGTTCAACGAACCAGGATAAAAATACTTGAGTTTTATTTCTAAGTTTTAATCTTTCATACTTATTCAACCCCCCCTTCTAAGTATTATCTCACCTTCAGTTGGCATCAGAGCTCCGGTTCTGTGTGTGCTACCACTTAACAATGACAGTAAAGATCCAGAGAGAAATACTTTGATATATATTTGGTTGTTACTATGGATGATAATACAATATCTAACATCAACAACAAATATGAAGAAAGGGACAGAATCAGCACCAAACCGCCTATGTTTGATGGGGAGAAATTTGATTATTGGAAAGATAAAATTGAAAGTTTTTTTCTTGGATATGATGCTGATTTATGGGATCTAGTCATACATGGATATGTTCATCCCACAAATGGGAATGGCAAGAAGATAGACAGAAAATCTATGACAGATGCTTAGAAGAAAGATTTTAGAAATCATCACAAGGCCAGAACAATATTGTTGAATGCAATATCTCATACTGAGTATGAAAAAATTACAAACAGGGAAACTGCATTTGACATGTTTGAATCCTTAAAGATGACTCATGAGGGAAACTCTCAAGTCAAGGAAACAAAGGCTCTGGCTCTGATCCAGAAGTATGAAGCCTTCAAGATGGAAGACTTTGAATCTGTTGAAGCTATGTTCTCCAGATTTCAGATCCTCACAGCTGGTCTAAAGGTTCTGGACAAGGGATACTCCACATTAGATCATGTAAAGAAAATCATCAGAAGTCTACCTACCAGATGGAGACCAATGGTGACTGTAACACCCCACTTCCCAAAATCAATTAAATTAATAAACATTATAAATAAACAAAATCAGAGTTCCAATGCTCCCAAGTGAGATATCACATAAAAACAACGTTTCCTTATAAAAAGGTTTTTCTCCAAATACAGCGGAATATTAAATAATAACATCCAATAAAGGTTTGATACGTTCACAGGGAAATAAAATGTAAGTTCAACATAAAACAAATAAAAACGCCCAAGTCCCGTGCTACATATCAGAGCATCCTAGACTCGACAATCACACCAATATCCAATCTAGCTAAGCACCTGGATTATCTGTACTTCCGAAGAAGCACAGACCACAACAACAACAAAGGGGTGAGAAAACATGATCAAAAATATAATGGTAATGTAATACATGTAAATAAGGTAGTACAACACACCAACACACCAAGATTCACCCCTAACAACACCATATGACGAACCTACTGTTCCAATTACAATATAACATATTATAATGCAAAATGCAACTCAACACCATGCATGCGGTACCGACTCGTTGGTTCATTCAATCGAACCTGGATAGATCACTTACGCTCCTCCTGAGACATGATCTATCCCCCCACCATTCTCCACAAAGGAGTACGGATGAATCACTTACGCTCCTCCTGAGACATGATTCATCCCACCAAAACACCATGATATGCACAACACCAATGCATAACTATTATATTCAGGCACACTAAGTGCACACGATCCTCCTGATCATATCATCATACATCATATATATATATGCATAGATATATTATACACCAACACCATATAAATCAATTCACACAGTGAGCAATCTCACATTCTAACACCAAGTATAAACACATCTCAACACTCGGGGAATACACGATCCCACTGGTCACTACCCCCATATACATCAACTAATTGCCCACCAGTCATTATTACGGGAAACATGTACTATCACCGAGTATACAAGTTAATTCCCACACTCACCAACCTTACAGTGCATCAAGGCCAAAACATCACAACACTCACATTCTGGTTCTGCTACGTTCGCTGACATTCGCCAGGCGAAGCCCCGTAGCGAACCTTCGCTAGCATTCGCCAGGGGAACCTGCTGGCGAAGCCCCCTTTCCACTATCGTGCATTCGCCAGGCGAAGGGATCATTCGCCAGGCGAACCTTCGCTAGCCACACTCGCCAGGCAAAGTTCCTACCCTTTAGGTCTGAGACTTAATTCTGAATTATTCGCTGCCACTCGCCAGGCGAAGCTTCGCCAACACTCGCCAGGCGAAGCCCAGCGAATGCTGCGATTTACCAATTTTTCGGACAGTTCTGCAGATTGCTATCTAGGCCAAATAACTCTAATCTCCTATCCCAATTCACACCTTAACATCAGTACCAACATTACACGTAATTCAGCCTAAATAATTCCTAATCCCAATCCCAAAATCATCACCTAGACACTTTATTGATACATCAAAATCCCTACAGAATTTCCCTAAAAACCGTAAAATCACCTATATGTCAAATTGGCCAAAAACAACAATTCATCAACGTTTAATATCCAACCATCAACAATCAACAACAATCACCACATATAATACAGAAAATCATATATCGAACAATCTCCTACGGGGTTAAGGACTCCCCACTACCCTATACATGTATAAACCATTTCCCAATCAAGTTTCTCCCCCCTTACCTTGTTAATTGGTTGATCGATGAAAGAACCCTCCAAGGTTTGGCCAATTCTGATTTTCCCCTGTTCCTTCGTTCTTCGCTCCCTTTTCCGTTCTTCTCACTTCTCTCCTTTCTATCGTTCTTTTTCCCACTTTCTCTAACTTCTCCCAATGTATCGTAAAAACTACCAACTCCTCACATTCTCTATTTTAATTCTCTAATCCCAATAATAATAATAACTTAATAAAATAATAATAATAAAAATAATAATAATAATAATAATAAAAATAATAATAATAATGATAGTAATAATAATACTATTATTATCTCACCAAAATAATAATAATATTAATAACAATAGTAACTATAATAAATATAATAATAATAATAATAATATTCCCACCAATATTAATATTATACACTATATTCTTATATTCACCAAAACACCACCAATAATCCTCCCACATTAGGGACACCCACCAAACATCACCAAATACACCCCCACCAAAGGGCACACCAACACATAATATTTAAAATAATAATAAAATGACTAAATAATTAAAATGGGTGTTACAACTCTCCCCCACTTTAATTATTTTCGTCCTCGAAAATTTCCTGATGGAAATAGCTCCGGATACGCTTCTCGCATCCTGCTTTCCAACTTCCAGGTCACACTGCCTCCTGCAGCACCTCCCCAAGCTACCTTAACCAAAGGTATCTCTTTCCCTCGGAGCTGTTTCATCTTACGGTCCTCGATCCTCAACGGCATCGTCTCAACAGTAAGATTCTCCCGAACCTGAACATCATCTCTCTGAATAACATGAGATGGATCAGAAACATACTTTCGCAATTGCGACACATGAAACACATCATGTAAGTTTGACAACTCAGGCGGCAACGCCACTCTATAAGCCACATCACCAATTCTCTGCAAAATCTCATAAGGTCCAATGAACTTAGGATCCAGCTTCTTGGACTTCAATGCACAACCCACACCAGTCATCGGATTAACTCTTAGGAATACGTGATCACCTACACAGAATTCCAACTCTTTCCTCCGATTATCATGATAGCTTTTCTGCCTACTCTGAGACACTTTCAATTTCTCACGAATCATTTGAATTGTCTCAGTAGTCTGCTGTACAATTTCTGGTCCAAGCACCACACTCTCACCAGTCTCATACCAACACAGAGGAGTCCTACACCTCCTCCCATACAAAGCTTCAAACGGTGTCATTCCAATACTCGAATGGTAACTGTTATTGTACGTGAATTCGATCAATGGTAAATGAGTATCCCACGCACCACCCTTTTCTAACACACAAGCTCTCAACAAATCTTCAAGCGACTGAATAGTCCTCTCCGACTGACCATCAGTTTGCGGATGATAAGCTGAACTCAATTTCAACTTAGTTCCCAAAGCTTCCTGCAAGCTCTTCCAAAATTCCGAAGTAAACCGTGGATCTCTATCCGACACAATACTGGACGGAACACCATGCAACTTCACAATTACCCGAATGTAAATATCTGCCAGCTTCGTCAACAGAAAACTAATATTGATCGGCACAAAGTGTGCAGACTTCGTCAATCGATCCACAATCACCCATATAGCATCAAAACCTCTCGCTGTATTCGGCAAACCTGTCACAAAATCCATAGTAATGCAATCCCATTTCCAAACCGGAATCTCTAATGGTTGCATAAATCTAGAAGGTCTCTGGTGTTCCACCTTCGACTTCTGACATGTCAAACAGGCATACACAAATTGAGCTATGTCTCTTTTCATACCAGACCACCAAAATAATTTCTTCAAATCATGATACATTTTCGTAGCTCCCGGATGAATACTCAGGCTACTACGATGTCCTTCGCTCAAAATTGACTGTTTCAATTCTTCATCATCTGGTACACAAATCCTGCCTCTAAATTTCAACACACCTGTACTATCCAATTTAAAGTCACTATCGGAGTCACTCCCTACTCCAGGCATCAAATCTACCAATTTCACATTCAACTTCTGATTTTCTCTAATCATATCCAAGAAGTCATTATTTACCTGCAACATACCCAACATTACACTATATGCAGTAGTCTCACAAACCATGCTCAAATCTCTAAACTGTTCAATTAACTCAATTTCTTTCACCATCAGAGCTGCCATATGAATTGCTTTCCTACTCAAAGCATCTTCCACTACATTGGCCTTTCCTGGATGATAACTCAAACTGAAGTCATAATCCTTCAAAAATTCCAACCATCTTCTCTGCCTCATATTCAGCTCTTTCTGATCAAACAGGTATCTCAGACTCTTATGATCACTAAACACTTCAAATCTTGAACCATATAAATAGTGTCTCCAAATTTTCAACACAAAAACAACCGCGGCTAATTCAAGATCATGAGTCGGATAATTTCGCTCATGCACTCTCAATTGATGCGATGCATATGCTACTACTTTACCATTCTGCATCAGAACCCCGCCTAATCCCATCTTAGACGCATCACAGTACACCACAAACGGTTCACTCGGAGTCGGTAACACTAACATCGGTGTCGTAGTCAATCTCTTTTTCAACTCTTCAAAACTTTCTTCACAAGCAGCATCCCATACAAAAACTTGATTCTTTCTCGTCAACTGAGTTAATGGCAACGCCAAATTAGAGAACCCTTCAATAAACCTGCGGTAATAACCGGCTAACCCCAAAAAGCTTCTAATCTCTGTCGCTGTCTTCGGCGGTTCCCACTGCAATACTGCACTTACTTTTGACGGATCCACCGCTATTCCATCTTCAGATATTACATGCCCCAAGAAACTTACTTTCTTCAACCAAAAGTCACACTTTGACAGTTTAGCAAATAATTTATTTTCCTTCAACACTTGCAAGGCAATTCTCAGATGTCCTGCATGCTCTTCATCAGATTTAGAATAAATTAATATATCATCAATAAACACTACAATGAACTGATCCAAGTAAGAATGGAAAATTCTGTTCATATACTCCATAAATACTCCTGGTGCATTAGTCACTCCAAACGGCATTACAGCATATTCGTAATGTCCATATCGAGTCCTAAAGGCAGTCTTCTGAATATCACCTTCCTTTACTCTTATCTGATGATAACCCGATCTCAAATCGATCTTACTAAATACACGAGCTCCCACCATCTGGTCCATCAAATCATCAATCCTAGGTAAAGGATACTTATTCTTAATAGTCACTTTATTCAATTGACGGTAATCGATGCACAGACGCATACTACCATCCTTCTTCTTCACCAACAACACTGGAGCTCCCCACGGCGATACACTTGGTCTAATAAACTTTCTATCCAACAATTCTCCAATCTGAGACTTCAACTCAGCCAATTCCACTGCAGACATCCTGTACGGCGCCATAGAAATAGGTCTCGTACCAGGAACAAGGTCAATACCAAATTCTACTTCTCGCGTCGGAGGCAATTCCGTAATGTCGTCAGGAAACACTTCCGGAAATTCATTCACCACTGCTAATTCCTCCATTGGCACTTTGTTATCCAGCGATAAAGTTGCAAATAAAGCAAACACTCTAGTTTCATCTTCCAACAAGGCCCTCAATTCTTTATTAGACAAAGAACTTGCCACAACTTCCTCTTCAGGGGTCAGGAACAACAATTCCTTCCGAAAACAATCGATGTAGACTCGGTTGAACTCTAACCAGTTCATACCCAGAATAACATCCAACTTACCAAGTGGTAGACAAATCAGATCCACTCCAAATTCTCTACCGAAAATAGTCAGCGGACACTTCAGGCATACCAAAGAAGTAGTCACTGAACCTATAGAGGGTGTCTCAATAGTCATCTGTATCTCCAGAGTGGACGGCACCAAACCTATCCTTTCCACACAATCTATAGAAATAAACGAGTGCGTTGCACCCGTATCAATAATAGCAATCAAAGGAATATTATTGATAATACAAGTACCTCTGATCACACGCTCATCACTGGCAGCTTGAGTTGCTGCCAAGGCAAACACTTTTCCACCAGCCGGAGACGTTTGAGGCTTCTTCGGCTTCTCACAATGTGTACTGATATGACCCTTCTCACCACAGTTATAACATGTCGGCATAGTTGCTCTGCAATCAGCTATCACATGACCTGGTTTCCCACACTTAAAACATTTCTTGGCCTCATTAGGACAATCATTAGCACGGTGTCCCATACCACCGCACCGAAAACATTTCCCTTCAGCAGATGCTCTCCCATCTCTAGGCTTCTTATCCACAACAGCTTTACGTTTTCCCTTATCAGCAGCAACACTATAAGGAGTGCCACTAAACCTCTGCTTACCCTTACGGTCATTAACAACTTTGTAGTGCGCAATCCTTGCTCGGTTATCATTATCATAGATTCTGCTCCTGCCTACCAGCTCAGGATAGCTCCTGATCTTCTGACAAGCAATCCCCAACTTAATCTCTAGACGCAGTCCATTCTCAAACTTTAAGCACTTAGAGGTCATTGCCCCTTCCACATTATAGTGGGGACAATACTGCACCAGCTCCTCAAACTTGGCAGCATATTCTTCTACAGTCATGCTACCCTGTTTCAGCTCTAAGAATTCAATTTCCTTAGCGCTTCGGATATCTTCCGGGAAATACTTCTCCAGAAAACCTTTCCGAACCACCTCCCAAGTAATGGTAGTTCCAGCAGCTTCCAACCTTTGGCGACTATTGTCCCACCAGGCTTCAGCTTCACCCTCCAGCATGTGAGTACCAAACCTCACCTTTTGTTCATCGCTACATTCCATAGTCCTGAAGATCTTTTCAATTGCCTTCAGCCACTTCTGAGCAACTTCAGGGTCCAGAATTCGTCCTTCAAATGTTGGCGGCTTGTTGCTCCGAAACTGCGCCAAACTCCTGAATTGGGCATCTGCAGTTTGATTCTGATTAGCAACAGCCTGTGCCATTGCTTGCATAGCAGCAGCCAATGCAGCATCGTTCCTTCCTTCCATACTGCTCAAAACAACAACACCAGGTTTAAAAGATATTCATCTCTATCCATCAGGACAGACCCAACTCGACTCAACAACACTGGCCGGACGGACCGACCTGCTCTGATACCAATTGTAACACCCCACTTCCCAAAATCAATTAAATTAATAAACATTATAAATAAACAAAATCAGAGTTCTAATGCTCCCAAGTGGGATATCACATAAAAACAACGTTTCCTTATAAAAAGGTTTTTCTCCAAATACAGCGGAATATTAAATAATAACATCCAATAAAGGTTTGATACGTTCACAGGGAAATAAAATGTAAGTTCAACATAAAACAAATAAAAACGCCCAAGTCCCGTGCTACGTATCAGAGCATCCTAGACTCGACAATCACACCAATATCCAATCTAGCTAAGCACCTGGATTATCTGTACTTCCGAAGAAGCACAGACCACAACAACAACAAAGGGGTGAGAAAACATGATCAAAAATATAATGGTAATGTAATACATGTAAATAAGGTAGTACAACACACCAACACACCAAGATTCACCCCTAACAACACCATATGACGAACCTACTGTTCCAATTACAATATAACATATTATAATGCAAAATGCAACTCAACACCATGCATGCGGTACCGACTCGTTGGTTCATTCAATCGAACCTGGATAGATCACTTACGCTCCTCCTGAGACATGATCTATCCCCCCACCATTCTCCACAAAGGAGTACGGATGAATCACTTACGCTCCTCCTGAGACATGATTCATCCCACCAAAACACCATGATATGCACAACACCAATGCATAACTATTATATTCAGGCACACTAAGTGCACACGATCCTCCTGATCATATCATCATACATCATATATATATGCATAGATATATTATACACCAACACCATATAAATCAATTCACACAGTGAGCAATCTCACATTCTAACACCAAGTATAAACACATCTCAAGACTCGAGGAATACACGATCCCACTGGTCACTACCCCCATATACATCAACTAATTGCCCACCAGTCATTATTACGGGAAACATGTACTATCACCGAGTACACAAGTTAATTCCTACACTCACCAACCTTACAGTGCATCAAGGCCAAAACATCACAACACTCACATTCTGGTTCTGCTACGTTCGCTGACATTCGCCAGGCGAAGCCCCGTAGCGAACCTTCGCTAGCATTCGCCAGGAGAACCTGCTGGCGAAGCCCCCTTTCCACTATCGTGCATTCACCAGGCGAAGGGATCATTCGCCAGGCGAACCTTCGCTAGCCACACTCGCCAGGCAAAGTTCCTACCCTTTAGGTCTGGGACTTAATTCTGAATTATTCGCTGCCACTCGCCTCAGCTCGCCAGGCGAAGCTTCGCCAACACTCGCCAGGCGAAGCCCAGCGAATGCTGCGATTTACCAATTTTTCGGACAGTTCTGCAGATTGCTATCTAGGCCAAATAACTCTAATCTCCTATCCCAATTCACACCTTAACATCAGTACCAACATTACACGTAATTCAGCCTAAATGATTCCTAATCCCAATCCCAAAATCATCACCTAGACACTTTATTGATACATCAAAATCCCTACAGAATTTCCCTAAAAACCGTAAAATCACCTATATGTCAAATTGGCCAAAAACAACAATTCATCAACGTTTAATATCCAACCATCAACAATCAACAACAATCACCACATATAATACAGAAAATCATATATCGAACAATCTCCTACGGGGTTAAGGACTCCCCACTACCCTATACATGTATAAACCATTTCCCAATCAAGTTTCTCCCCCCTTACCTTGTTAATCGGTTGATCGATGAAAGAACCCTCCAAGGTTTGGCCAATTCTGATTTTCCCTTGTTCCTTCGTTCTTCGCTCCCTTTTCCGTTCTTCTCATTTCTCTCCTTTCTATCGTTCTTTTTCCCACTTTCTCTAACTTCTCCCAATGTATCGTAAAAACTACCAACTCCTCACATTCTCTATTTTAATTCTCTAATCCCAATAATAATAATAATTTAATAAAATAATAATAATAATAATAATAATAATAATAATAATAATAATAATAATAATAATGATAGTAATAATAATACTATTATTATCTCACCAAAATAATAATAATATTAATAACAATAGTAACTATAATAAATATAATAATAATAATAATAATAATAATAATATTCCCACCAATATTAATATTATACACTATATTATTATATTCACCAAAACACCACCAATAATCCTCCCACATTAGGGACACCCACCAAACATCACCAAATACACCCCCACCAAAAGGCACACCAACACATAATATTTAAAATAATAATAAAATGACTAAATAATTAAAATGGGTGTTACAGTGACTGCCTTGAAGATGGCTAAAGATCTGAACAAGATCTCTTTAGAAGAACTCATCAGCTCACTAAGGAGCCATGCAATTAAGCTTGAGGAAGATGAACCTCAAAAGAAAGAGAAAGGTAAATCTATTGCTTTAAAATCTAATAAATCTGATAAAGATTTGCAGGTTATTGAAGAAAGCTCTGAAGGATCTTCTTCTGAAGAAGAAGATGAATTATCCATACTGTCCAGAAGGATCAACAGACTCTGGAAGCACAAGGGAAAGAAGTTCAACAACTTCAGAAAATCTGATCATAGAAAGGAATCTTTTGGGCACAGAAGATCTGGCAAGAAAGAAGTTATATGCTATGAGTGCAAAGAACCTGGGCATTACAAGAATGATTGCCCCAAACTTCAAAGAGAAAAACCCAAGAAGAAGTTTAACAAAAAGAAGAAGGATCTGATGGCAACATGGGATGACTCAGATGAATCTGAATCATCTTCTGAATCAGAAGAAGAATGTGCTAATGTTGCACTGATGGCCAACATAGAAGATCAGGAGGAAGGAACTTCAGGATATGAATCTGATTCTGAATCTGACTCTGACGCTGAAGAGGTAATGGCTAAACTTACTAAAGAAGAACTTATCAAAGTGTTATCAGAAGTTCTGAAAAGTTATAACAATATTAAGCTCAAATACAAGAAGCTGAAAAGCAGTCTTGAATCTAAGATTAATCTTCTGAAGACAGAACTTGTTGAGAAAAAAGAAATTAATCTGAAAATCAAAAACAACTTTGAAACAGCTCAACAAGAATCTGAATCTGAGACTAAGTCATGTGAAAACATTTTAGAAAAATATGACTCTAGCTTTCAGAGATTCCTTACTAAGAGCATAGACAGAAGCAAGATGGCTTCTATGATCTATGGTGTTAGTGGGAACAACAGAAGAGGTATTGGATATGAATCTTCCTCTGGAAGTAATCCAAAATCTGTTGACAAACTCTTCATCAAGAAGACACCTCTGTACTCTCAATTTAAGTTTGGTCACTTAAATGACATTAAACACACAAGCTCTGAGAAGAATACTTATGTGTTTAAACCCAAGGCAAGTCAGAATAAACCTTATGTTGAAAAACAGAAGTTTAGACAAACCTCCAGAACCACTAACCCTAAAGGACCCAAGAAGATCTAGGTACCTAAAAGTAAAATAATTCCTGTTGCAGATGTTCTTAGCAGCAAGGTCAGGACGCCAATCATGGTACCTGGACTCTGGATGCTCACGACACATGACAGGAGAAAAGTCTATGTTCCAAAGCCTAGAACTTAGATCTGGAGGTGATGTGAAGTTTGGAGGGAACCAGAAGGGCAAGATCATTGGATCTGGCACCATTGGAAATGAAGTGTTTCATGCTTGGATATTTTGAACGCTCTAAAGGCTACAGAGTATACAACACTGAGACACAGATTGTGGAAGAATCTATTCATGTCAGATTTGATGATAAGCTTGGCAATAAAAAGCCAAAGCAGTCTGAAAACTCTGCAGATAGAGAAGTAGTCTTCACTGACTCTGAAGTCCCAGAAGCAGACAAAGCTCAAGTGAAGGAACCAGAAGCAACGCCAAATGCTATTCCTTTAACTTCTCAGATGAACAATTTAAACATTTCTGAAGAATCAACTGTTAGAGGATCATCATCCAGAATTAAAGCTTCTCATCCAGAGAATGTCATTATTGGAAAGAAGGATGATCCCATCAGAACAAGATCCTTTCTAAGATCATCTGAAGCATCACTATTTGGACTAGTGTCAGAAATTGAACCATCTTCTGTAGATGAAGCTCTGCAAGACAATGATTGGATTATTGCCATGCAAGAAGAGCTAAATCAATTCACCAGAAATGATGTATGGGATCTAGTTCAAAGACCACAAGGATTCAATATAATTGGAACAAAATGGGTCTTCAAAAATAAGCTGAATGAGAAAGGAGAAGTGGAAAGAAATAAGGCAAGGCTTGTTGCTCAAGGGTACAGTCAACAAGAAGGTATTGATTACACTGAAACTTATGCTCCAGTGGCAAGGTTAGAATCTATACGCCTTCTTATTTCATTTACTGCACAAAATAACATCACTCTGTATCAGATGGATGTTAAAAGTGCATTTCTTAATGGTATTATAGAAGAAGAAGTTTATGTCCACCAACCTCCTGGTTTTGAAAATGAAAAATTTCCAGATCATGTTTTCAAACTAAAGAAATCTCTATATGGTTTAAAACAAGCTTCCAGAGCTTGGTATGAGAGATTGAGCAATTTTCTTCTGGAGAAAAATTTCATCAGAGGCAAAGTGGACACAACACTCTTTTGTAAATCAATTAAGAAAGATATTCTAATTTGTCAAATTTATGTGGATGATATAATATTTGGATCTACCAATACTATGCTGGGAAAGGAGTTTGCTACATGTATGCAGGCAGAATTTGAAATGAGCATGATGGGAGAACTCAGATTCTTTCTAGGAATCCAAGTCAATCAAACTCCAGAGTGCACTTACATACATCAGACCAAATATGTTAAAGAACTTCTGAAGAAATTTAACATGACTGATAGTAAGCTGGCAAAGACTCCCATGCATCCAACTAGCTCACTTGGCAAGGAAGAGGTAAGTAAGAAAGTAGACAAGAAGCTCTATAGAGGTATGATTGGTTCTCTTCTTTATTTAACTGCTTCTAGACCTGACATATTGTTCAGTGTATGCTTGTGTGCTAGATTCCAATCAGATCCTAGAGAATCACACTTGACAGCTGTCAAGAGGATTCTAAGGTATCTGAAAGATACTTCTAATGTGGGTTTGTGTTACAGAAAATCTGATGATTTCAAATTAGTTGGATTCTGTGATGCTGACTATGCTGGAGACAGAGTGGAAAGGAAAAGTACTTCTGGAAGTTGTCAATTTCTAGGAAGAAATCTAATCTCTTGGTACAACAAGAAGCAACCCACAATTGCACTTTCAACCACAGAGGCAGAATATATTGCTGCTGCTGGATGTAGCACGCAGATGCTCTGGATGAAAAGTCAGCTAGAAGATTATCAAATTTTTGAAAGTAAAATTTCTATCTTTTGTGATAATACTTTTGCTATATATTTGTCTAAAAACCCCATTTTACACTCTAAGGCAAAACATATAGAAATTAAGCATCATTTCATCAGAGACTATGTTCAGAAGGGAATCATAAATTTGGCCTTTGTTGATACAGATCATCAATGAGCAGATATTTTTACAAAACCCCTTGTTGAAGATAGATTCAAATTTATTCTGAAAAATATTAGTATGGATTTTTGTCCAGAATGATATTTTTCAGAAGCAAATTTTTACAGATGCAAAAATGCCTAATGCTCTGAAGTATTTCTTCTAACTGCTTATTTATTTTATTAATTTGGTTTTGTGAAACTCTGAACTAACAATCCTTAGAGGATCTGAACGTTGGTTAACGTTTCATTTCTCAAGAGAATTCGGAACACATGCAAGCAAACACGTGTCACTCCA